>CAHIKZ030003744.1:975000-1127500 GCA_903632075.3 Acanthosepion pharaonis | reverse complement strand
TTAATCATCAGTGATTTATTCTAGCTTTAGGTATTATTTTGCTTTTTGACTCATTAAATATATATATATATATATATATATATATATATATATATATATATGTATGTGTGTGTGTGTGTGTGTGTGTGTATCGAAAGCGAGAGAAGAGGGATGAAGATATAATTATTGTTCAAAAGAGTATACTTGATATGTGTGTGTGTGTGTATGTGTGTGTTTGTGCTTGTGTGTGTATGTGTGAAAGTCTTCAATTTGTGAAATGTATCACATTTTCGCGACACGTGCCAGTAGGAAGAAAACTGTGAATAGCCTGCCGGGGGGGGATGAACGTGGGAAAGTAATTTCCGCTTTAAATGGCCTTCAGGTAACAATAAGCGCTGTGATGTGCTGGTTTCCTTTTCAAAGGGAACCACGGATCAATCATGGGTTCGTGCTTCGTTTAGCGCTCCCAATATCCGCACGCCCCCCCCGCTATTTTTTAGACATTCTGCCTCATAGTCAACCAGTCTTTCTATCAAGTAGACGTAACAAATTTTGCAGGCACTTCGATGGCAAGTTAACCTTTTGTACAAACACCAGTGTTTCTATCCGCACATTAAACAGAATAGGACATAGAAACTTTATTTAAAAACAAAGTAAAACTGTACTACATGTCACTTGCAATATGAAAAATAAAATTACTGTTTGAGAATGCAGCGACACCAATATTTAGCAACAACAAAATCAGCAACCAAATAACAAGAACGCTCGCATCAGGATGTTCTAAATACCAAGTATTTTTTTATAGCAATGAGCACAAAGTTAGGTGATCTTCCAGACAATTATCAGCAATTAACATCGCATGGTTAAAGTATACTCATTAAATTGTTTCTTTGAAGGCTGAAATGAGAAAGTTGAATGGAAGCCATTCCACCAATAAAATAGAGAGAAATTGGGAGACAGAAATATAAAATAGTAGCAGACATTTGGCTGAATAGACATCAATACATGTTTGCAGATGTTTGATTGAAAAAAAACTCTATCTTTATATATATATTTTATTTAAAATTCATCAGTCACGATAAAGAAGTGATGCAGATGTATTTACGTCATACAAGTCATTTATAGCGGCACCAAGAAGAAAGAAAGATCCTCCTAATCAATCGAGAGAAAAAAAAGACTCCGATGAAGAGAAATGCAAGAATCTTGTAGAATACTAATCCATTAATGCGCACTGCCCATAAAAAAAAGAAACGTTGCACATTAATGGGACATAGGTACAATCCTGTAATTACTACCGGAGATTTATTTTCATTATTACAACTAATAAATACTACAGTCGGTGTTAATGGGTTAAATCTAAAATAGAGTTTTAATTGATTTTTTTTACTGTTGAAATAGTTTAAAAAATATACATAACAAAATACATGAAACCATAAAGTTAGAGATACTGCAAGAAATTATTTAAATGTATCTACAGATATATACATACATACGCACACTCGTGCGTGTACCTCTTTCTTTCTAAGTCTCACACACGTAGGCATACACACACACACATTTAATAACATTTAAATTTCAAAATTTTTGTTTTTGATTTTTTTTTGCTTGTGTGGAACACCACCACAAACGGCGCATGCACATTTTTTAAAAATAATTTAATCTAAGTAAGGAAATAAATTGCATCAGAACAAATTCCTTGAAAGTATTTATAGAAAAGGCAGAGAGAAGCGGTAGGAAAGTGATTGAAGCCAAGATTCCAGGTCAGAACCAATAACATTGCAGATTCTTCTTTCATCAATAATCTCTAATTAGCAGAAACATCAAACCACATGCACTTATGCATACGCGTGCGCGCGCGCGCGCGCACACACACACACACACACACACACACACACATATATATATATTTAATTTTCAGATGAACACAACAATTTGTTTTAGAAATATGATGAATATAACAATTTTGTCTTAGAAAAACAAGACCCTGATGATGACATTGTGTTAATATCGAAAGTACTCGGAATAAAATGAATATGCATCAATATGGTAACTTTCTTTCTCCTTTTAAGAAACTTGTCCGTAAATATGACAGGATCCCATTAAGATTAAGTAGACAAAACTTGTCTAAATTGTTTAATGAGTCATGTCTTAATGAAAATATGCTATCAATATATATATGAGGTAGATATATAATTTAGAATTCTGTATATGTGTGCGTTTCTTTGCGTGTAAAATTTCAGATATAACTAAAATATATATCTGTAAAAGGACAATATGAGTAAAGACAAAAGGAAAACTTACATTAGCTGACGCTTTTCGACCTCAGATAGACTTTATCAAGGCAAATGTAAAGATTTTATTTTGCAACAAGGAATTATAAAAAGAATCAAAATATCGTTAGTTAGTCAACGATTTAAATTTTAAGAACTATCATAAATCTTCATCTGGATAACTGAAAAATCACAGTAAATTATGGCGGATGCTAAATAATGTAAAATCTAGTAAACAAAAGTGAGTAAATGTTTTTGAATTATTTTTCATAATGTAATTATTATTTATATTATTTTTGTTATTGATCAATTTGCTTATAATGTATTAATAGAAGGTTATCAATTTAACATTTTCATAGTCATGTATGTTAGCTTGGGAAAGGAGTATTTCTTTCAGGAACTGTAATATTTGAAAAATCTGGGCCGCAGATTTATATTTTGCTGATGTTCAATTAGTTACTTTCCTTTTTTAATAAGTGTGACATACTTTAGAGTGAAGTTGTGGTTAAATTTATTTCTATGCATAACTAATGTATTTGATAAATTGCTGTGTATAAGATTCTTTTTTGTTCATAGCTACATCTTTTTTAAATTTCCGCAACTTTCCCCAATGTTTTGTAAGGAACTGTTGTGACGGTTTATTTTATATATACCTGCTTTTGGAGATGGTTGTAATTATTTTGATATTGCCAAGATTGGATGAATTGTTTTGGATAGTAGATGTTAAGGAGTGTGTAGGTATTATTATATGTCTGTTTGTATCTACTTTATTATTGTTGTTGTTAATAATGTCATTTTTTGTGGTTGTATACTATGCATGGCTTTCTCTTAGCATTGCGCAAGAAATAATGAGGATATTGAAAGTTTTTGAAAGTGCTTTCTATGCATATTTCTTCTTCAGGTGCTGCATATTTCTTCTTTAGGGGCTGCAGATTTTTAGTGCTCTTAAGTAGAATTGTATAATTATTCCAAATTCGATTCTGTTATATTAATACAAACTAATAAGGTGATTCTTTTTTGTTAGATTTTCTGTAAAACTCCAACAGAAGGTCATTATGTAGCATGATATCTAGGAAGAGAAAGTGCTTTTAGACTGAGATTCAAAAATAAAAACTATTGTGGGTTCGACGGTATTAAGCTTAAGCAGCTAGCCAAACCCTGTAGCAAACCCATGATCAGGCACATTTGTGTTTGTTCAACACCCACAAATCTCACCTGCGGTTTATCCTGCAACTATACTGAACTGACCTTGGTTACAGTTTCTGGGAAAGTAAGATAGATAATAGAAGATGGTAGATGGAGGGAAGTAAGTTTCCTACGGTATATAAACCCAGAGCTAATTCTGTCTGTCTGTCTGTCTCCCTCTCTCTCGCTCTCTCTCTCTCTCTCTATATATATATATATATATGTGTGTGTGTGTGTGTGTGTGTGGAAAGACAGAGAGAGAGGGAGAGAGAGAGGGGGAGGGAGATGAATTGTCATTAAACATGTATATTCCATGAAAGAAAATGCCTACTTCGAACTAGACACACACTTGATACAAAAGTTGGCGATCAATGTGAAAAATATGAATTTCTTTCACAGAAATCTTTCGTTTTCTCTTATCGCTCTATTTATTTGTTTTGTTTGCTTCATATTTTACCTAATAATCTTCTCGTGATACGCACTAAAAATGGTGTTGTGTTTGTGTTTAAATAAAGAACAGCATTTATAATGTTGATTTTAGCTAGAGTCTTGAAATTCGGCACTACGGAATCTGATACAGATTATCCTTTTTAAGAATCTATTCGTCCGCCGTTTTTCGCAGGTACTTGTTTGTCTCTCTAAAATGAGCAGCTCTTTTCGACCAAAGTGCTAGCAGCTTATTTTCCTTTGCCAGCCTATCATTCCGCATTTAGAGTCAGTTTCACACAAAGAATGTGAGTACAAATATTTTGCCTGCTTGTTTCCCAATGTATTTATTTAATGTTAGAAGTTTGTTTATCCAGACTGTCACCGTAATCCGCCCACAGAACCAGTGTTTCAGGCGCGCAGGATGAATGAGAAGCAAACTCCATCATAATCTCACCGATCTCTTGCGAGAACACGTTATAAGATCAGAGAACATCGTCACCTTGAATGTAATGAGGCAGTATAACATTCTATATAAACAACATTGCTGGGAGTGAGTAGAAACCATTAATTCCTGAAATACTCGACTGTTTCGTTTAACTTGTGATGGGGAAAATTCGGTAGAATTCTTCGAAGTTTTCAACCCTAACCTCAGCCTTAGTTCATATGCTTCTAGGACTCAGACAACTATTTTAATTCTTAAATTCAACACGAAGAAAGTAACTGTCACAATGTGAATCTAATATGTAAATGCATTAAAATGTATGTGACCATTTTACATCAGGGAAGCAGTAGAACCCAACAAAAAGATAATGCATATAAAATGAAAGGAAATTATTTTATAGTACTTAGATTATGTCAGACACTCTTGAGTTCTCTTTCTCGAACTTAAAATCGAAGCCACGAGATTTGAATCATAAATATTTATTGACTTTTTTCTCTTTCTCTGTATTTGTTACGCAGGTAAGAAGAAATCACGCACATTTGATATATGAAGCTCAAAGTTGATACGTGTGTGTCTGCTTAAAACCCTGCAAATTAATTAATTAATTCTGTCCGTATGTGTATCTACAAATATTGCGTAATAAGTACCTCTACTGATTCGCTAAAAAATTAGCATATCATGATGAAAAAATGCCCCAACTTAATAAAAACAATATTTTATTGCTAAAATTTTTATGTTCAGATAAGAGAAAAGTACAAAGGATTTTTTGATTATTAAATTACATTTTTTGATTCTTTTTAGAACGCTCAAAATTTTGGTGAAAAATCTTTTTTTTTCTCAGCGGATGGTGGGGTGTCTTGATTAGTCTAAGAAATTTTAGCGTTTTTTTTTTTGCGGTGAAAAAAAACAAAAACACAATTATAGCGTCTTTTTTGCAGTGAAAAACATTGATTTGGAAATTCTTGCGGAAATCAAATAATTGTCGTTTTTTAATGAAACTTTCAGGACTTATTCTCAAATAAATTAAATTATTTTAGAAATGTTTTTTAGAAAATCTTGGTAAAAATATTTGTTGGTAAAAATATTTCTTTTACATCTTACTTAATTTAATGAAATTTCTAGAAATTAAATTTTGTACCGTTTAATGTACAAATGTTTAGTTAAATGCAGAACTCCTTGAAGAATTTAAATCATCAATTTCTTTTTGCAAAACAGGACTTCCAGTTACTGAATATCTGCTCTAAATCGTAAAATAAAAAAGCAATAAAATTAAGATATTATTTAATTTGAAAAACTTTTATCTATAAAATATATCATGGACGCTATTGTCTTAAGAAAAACAAATTTTTCGATGAATTCTTTTCATTTTTTTTTTAAAAACAATTTAATTATAAAAAATTTATAAAGTTTTAAAGTTTTTAAAATTCTGTATTAATTTGTACCGGTTAGGTTATATTGTTATTAAGCAAAAACTATATTTCCTAATCATAAATTGAAATTCTTATTACAATTTAGCGACCCCCAATCTTTCAAAAAGAAATTTGAATTTTTTTTAAGCGTGTGTATAAATGTGCCGATACGGACGTCCATACACGACATTATCAGAAAATAATAGTGATAACTATAATTTAAAGACAATGTACGTAAAACTCAATAAAACATTAGATTACGAAGAATATATTCCTAAATTTTAAAGATTTCTGAGAAGTTAAAAATCATATAAAAAAGGCGCTCACGAAATTTTTACATATATATCCACCATTCATCTGTCAGTCAAGCTATTAACCTGTTAACGCCTTAAATAAACAGCTACCGTCGTGTTAAAACCGCAATTCTGCTATATTTTAAACTTAAAGTAAGTAATATTTGTTTTAAATCAGATTAATTAAACTTTAATCAGCTGATATTTCTCGGATAAAGTTTCAGTAAAGTATATTTTACATTTGAAAGTTTTTTTTAATAAAGAGAATTACCTGGTGTTGAAAGATGGCTAAAAATACCGCTAAAATCAGTGATGCTTAGCAATTTCAAAATGAAAACTGCTTCCAGTCAATTTAAATTAGTTTTGAAATACAACCAATTATTTTGCTTATTGGAAATATTAAATTTAATCTATTAGCTTGAAATCAAAACTAAAATAAAAGCTTCAAGAAAGATTTTTCATTTTTTAAAATTCATTTAGTTATTGTGTTTCTGTGGAGGTACCTTAGTAAAACTGGCATCAAATAAATACAGTTTTATCTTTTATATCTACAAGAAAGTGTTTTATATCTTGCTTAACTTAACAATTGTTGTTTAATGGAGAAAACAATTTTGCATATTCGACTTTAAATTGCTATTAAAAAAAAATAACCGAGTTTTATTATTCATTTCTAAAAATAACATTTTTTACCCTAAAATTTTAACGACCATAACGTTTCAATCAGACCTCAGAAAGTAAAGAATGTATATAAGGCAGTAAGCAATACTGAATTTTTTAAATAGAATATTTTGAAATTCTAACAAACATAAATTATAATATTTTAATAGACTGTATATGAAATAAATGAGCAAAATCTTTCGAATTGTTATAATTCTGGCATTTTCTCTTATTCCATTTTACGGAAGCCGCAAATCTCTCAAGAAACAACTTTGTAGCAGAGTAAAGCAAATGAAAGAGACGCGGTCCGTGCAATCACTCCAAAAATTGGATAAATAAAGATTTAAAAATAATTTTGCGTCTCTTCATTGAAAAAAATATCCCAAGCCATCAGTCTTACAATAGAAAATCGAATTCTGTCTTCCATATCATTGTGAAATAATTAAGGGGACGTGATGGTAAGTTTTTATGCATGTAATTTTTAGTTTTAATACTTCTGGCTAGACGGAAAGGGTAGGAATTTATTTGTTTATCTGTACTGACCACTAATCAATAAATTAATCAATCAAACCTGTCAAACTCAGCATTCGATTCAATGGAGTGTATCGGTCCCTAATATGTGCCACAGTATTGTAACGAGATAGAACGACGTTTAAGGTATAAACAATCAGTTGATTTTACAATATATTTCGGGGAAAACAGTGCAATATCACAAAATGGAATCTATTGTAAAAACTACCAAGGCATTTACTGTTTTTTTTTTCTTTTTTGTTTACACTTTATTTGTAGCTTAAGTAATTAAAAAAGACATTTCTAAACAACCAAAGTATAAAATTAATATGTTTTGAGGACTTCAGGTTTCGAAATTTTTTCTATCACGCTTCTTAAAACTGACGCTCTTCTGGCAAGAAAGAATTTAATTTATAATTTAAACCATATCATTATCATTTACAAATCATTTAAACCATATCATTATCATTTACAAATCACCATATTCCTCTTCAAAATGCATTATAAGGCTTTATCATCAAATTTGTTGTCACCAAGGAAAAGATTCTAACAATAGATGACTCTCAACGACTAAATTCAATTTTTCTCCCGGGAAAGTAGCCATATGCATAGCGTTGTATATGAGGACATGCAGAAAATTACTCTGTCCGAGCCACTTGCAAAAATTTGAGCAAACGTGAATTTTTTTGAGAAATATTTTTTTCACGGTCTGTCGTAACTTCAAATGTTTAATTGAGAACAAAATTCATTGCAAATTTATGGAATTTAAAAAATATATTTATGGAATATGAGCAGAAAACATGTAAATTCAATGTGACATGTACACTTATGAATCAAACACGAAGTCAAACGTTTATTTAATTAATATAAAGGAGAGTTATATTATTTTTAGCTTTAAATTCTACTTACTGATGATTATATTTATATACTCTTGATGAATAAACATCATTATCAGTCTTTCTAATAACATCAGGGAAACTCTTCTTCTCCATAATCTTATTTGCACGATTTGTATTAGTTTAGTTTGAATGAGGAAAAATCTGATTGTCTGTAGCTAAAATAATGTCAGTGTCATGTATATTCCAGTCTTTCTTTAAGTTGGGACGTATTTAATGTTATCGTGCGACTCTTTCTGAGATCAATGTGCAATAAGGAAAGTTGTTACTACTATATATATATTGAAAAGGTGTATTGAAACCTGTATATTTTAACATTTATCGATTGAGTTCATTTTCTCATATGACTACCATATATGCACATAGACTAATAAATAGAAAAAAGAATAAATTTAGATGAGGTTTGAGCTCTCAGCTCGTACTATGGGACTTTACTATGACTATGACATATAGTAAGGCATATATGATCTTCATGATGGACAGCTTAATACAGTCTGTAATCACAGTTGTTTATGGCGTTGCAACGTGATATAGCAAACAACCGTGGTAGAGACACAAGTCAGAATCTTGTTCTCACCCAAATTATTTCTTTGTTTCGTATTTCCTCAATCTGAGTTAGTGGTAAAATCATGAACTTAGAATATGAAAAGAAGAAAAAATTAAACGAAAAAAAAGGTTTTTTCTTTGCGCGAGTACAAGTCATTGCGAAAATTGTTAGTAACATAGAATAGAATAGAATTGGATTGATTTCTATGAGATTTATATATATTGTTTTTTCTATATTCAGATGCATGATCAGATAATCAACAAGTTGAATTGTGG
Organism: Acanthosepion pharaonis; assembly: GCA_903632075.3. Classification (NCBI taxonomy): domain Eukaryota; kingdom Metazoa; phylum Mollusca; class Cephalopoda; order Sepiida; family Sepiidae; genus Acanthosepion; species Acanthosepion pharaonis. The sequence goes on along the minus strand of CAHIKZ030003744.1, from coordinate 1,118,608 downwards.
GAAAGTTCAAGTTCATGTCTTTCTAGAAGAACAGGGCACAGAATGATTATTAGTTAATATTTTAACTGAAAAAATGTTTTATACATTTTATAGAAAACACTGTGGTGAAAAATACCAATGAGTGCTATCCCATCATATATTTCATTTTTTAAAAAAATTCCCTTGGATTTTATAGCTCTAGATAAAATACTATGTGATATGAGGCACTTAAAATGATGTTTTGGCAATATTATTTAACCTTAACGTCCGCAAAAAAGGCGTGTCAACTCAAAAGAACAGTTATTCCCTTGACACTACTATTTTGACTCCCTTGGCAAATGTTTATTTACAAGATTATAAAAATATATGAACCAAGTAATCTTTTTATTCAAAACATTTATAAATAACTAGCAGCATGGCCCGGCGTTGCCCGTGCTTGATTCAAAAATAGTACGACTAATACAGCAATTGCTATCACTTGACTTAAAATATTTTTGCCCTTCCTTGCCTTTAGAGGAGTGCCCTTTGCCGTGCTGATGTTGTTACATGCCTTACTTCTTGCCTATATCACACTGCCAACTTTTTCTAAGCTCTATAGTAAATCTATTACGAAAAAAGAACTAAACAAAATAAACACAATACGATCAGCTTTAAAAAACCGGAAAAAAATTTTTTTAAGGGGTTGACCGATTGTCGATTTGCACTCTGTTTGGGGGGGTGCTCAGAGTTGAAACTTCACATGATGACTCCCAATGGCCTCTTCATAAATCCGCTCGAGTTTTCGCTAAAAACCGACATGCGGTTCAGACGCAATCTGGGCGATTCGGTTTTGGGTTTTATCGATTTTCCGCGCTGTTTAGGGGTCCGTGGTCATGAAACTTCTGGATAACACTTCTAATGGTAGACTCTAAGAGGATGTCAAATTTGGCTGAAATGCGATCATTCCTTCTGTAAGCAGAATTTTTTCGATGATCGATTTTTTCAATGATCGATTTCTTGGAAACCTGATTCCGAACTCAAAAATCGTCATGTCCTTACGGCAGCCATTTGCAAACTTGTGTTGAAAACCGCGTCGAAATCGGGTGAGAAATGCGGCCTGGGCGAGGTAACAACGCCCACGACAGACAGACAACATGAGAAATATAGATAGTAGATAGATTACAAAATTATTAAATTATGTAAACCAACGATACTGCAATATTTACAATAAAAATCGCAGATATTCTGTAATTAAACGCAAGGAAAACTTTGTCTATCTAATAATGCATGCTCAAAGTATTAAATGTTTGTGGTCTCGCCTAAAATCTAAAATTAAAAGAAGAGATGCTGCTGTTCTCAATTTATTTTACTGAATTTATGTGGCGAGTACAAATGAAAGAAATGCCCAGAAAATGCACTTTTTCAAAAGTAATAATTACAGTCACTTATGGTTTTATTTCAATTTTCTTGTTCACATACATTTTTTTTTTATAAATCTATGAATAAAAACATTATTTACCTATTTATTTATTTATTTATAAAATGTAAATAAAAAATATTTCATTATAGTTGGTTAACATATTTTTATAATCTTGTAAATAGAAAATTATTCCTGATAAATAAACAATGGTTAATATCTTTGTCAATTCTCAAGAATAAAGAAAAAGTATAAATCTACTTATGTTTGGATTTCATTCAAAATCTAATCCTCACTTTTTAAGAGAATAAACATTGCCGAGAGATAAAAAAAACAAGAAAACAACAAAAAACAAAAGAAACAAACAAAAAGGGTGCAATAGCGATGTCAAGGGAGTAAGCGTAATTTTGACATACCATTTTTGCGGGCACGATCTTCCTACCTGGGATTGAAATGGATTTAGGGTACATTTCGATGGTAATGTTTTGATATTGGAGTAAGCTTGCAACCAAATTTGCGCCTACTTTGCCGTAAACTGTTCATTTGGAAATCAATAGAAAAGCTTTCACCAACTGCCATGATTTGATTACGCAGTATTTCAGCGTCGGTAAATGAAGGACGTGAAAACTTGATTGAAACGATCGGTGGGTAATTTAATTGTAATTGGTTTATTACCATGGTAATCTGAAATGGGAAGTGCTTGAAGCTGCAGACAAATGAGAATTGATATAATGAGCTGGATCTACAAGAAATCGATCTTTTTTTTTGTTACAATCGTCGATAATCATTATCACGTCTCCAATACATCATTCCGTCACGTTGACTATGTCTTATCGTCATTAATGACATCATTATTTTCATTTTACGGAAGATTGGGAAAGGCGAAAAATGAACTGTAATAATGACGTTAGAATTACAGAGTAACTACCATTATTTATTTTCATGAGTTTTCACACAGTATTTGATGGATGGTAATGGGAATAAAGTGACAGCAAGTCAATATGCACAGACTTTTCTCAGTATTAATTGTGGATTTCGATAATGCTATTCACGGAATTTCAATTATTCTATTATTTTTGCAAAAACTTCAAGACTATTCCAAGTGTTCCAGTAATTATAGGTACTATCGTCACCTTCAAATTCTACAATATTTTATGTCTTTAGCAAAGGGTAGTCTTACTTTGTTTTCAACATACACCATCTTTATGGATGTTGACAAGATATAATCAACAGACCGAAACCTAGAGGACCTATTTGAATAGCCTGAAAGAATTTTTCCTCTCTGAGTTTATTATCTAGTTTTATAGCAAAGAAAAGAAATGAGACGAATGTTTTTATTGGAATGGTCAACATTTCTATTTTTATCTTCCATAATTCTCGAGACAATCAGACGGACTCATCCGATATTTAAAAAAGAAATCAATTTTCTTTTTATCAGATTCTTAATCTATCTATCTGTCTGTCTATCTATTACATTCTGTTTATATGAGTCTGATCATTCTATCAGATTGTTCAGGTCTGTCTCCCTAAATCTGGCTGTTGATTTTTCAGAATAAAACTATTTACGTCATATCAACCAACACCCACACAACATCCAAAAAATACGAATGGATAGTTCCGCAATTTCCACATTTCTTTAATATATTTTTTAAACTCGAAAAAGCCTCAAGACGAGCAAAATCCAACCACGTAGAATTCTTTAACAAAAGGAACCCAGTATTGAATAGCCCGAGTCGTGCAGTTCTTCTACTCCCGATACCATTTGAATAGTAACCAATGTACAAAAATGACGTTCGAATAAGAATGATATTTGATCACGCACATAAATTTTAAAAATAATTTATTTAAAGTGGAGGATAAAGATACATGTGACATAAAAAATTAGCAGTGACTATTCTTATAGAATATAGAAATGAAAGAAGAATGGATACAGAAATATTTGGCTTGAAAACTTTTGTGTCTCGTCTATGTTATTTTTCATACAGATACGCGTCCTCTTACTCCTATCTAAAGGATTTCCCATGATAGATGAAAGGATAACGGTTTCATTTCTAGAGACAGACATCAAATCGTGACAACTGGAAAAATATTAAAACTTTGATTTTCAACACAAACTTTAGTTGGGGGACTGGTGCTGCACAATTTCCTTACAATTTACTACCGACATATCATATTCTCATTCCGATCATCAGTGAAGATAGATAAGAGATGTTTGAAGACATCAGGTGTGGGCAAATGTTTTCAGCGTTTCTTATTGAAACATTTTCTATTTCTAGTTTTTAAAAAAAGAATACTGGGAACTTTCGCGAACATTCAATTGAGCGAAAAACACGAAATTTAACAAAAGATTAAATGTTTTACGAATCATAAAAAGAATAAAAATATGCGTCTTAAATTAAAAACATTAAATTTTTTTGAAAATATTCGATGATTTCCATTTAATTCTTAGTTTATTAAAAATGTACCTTTCTACTAGAAAGATGGAAATATTAGGACCGGAAGGCAGCATAACTTCTTCAAACTTCTTTGTTCGCATTGAAAATAATTAAAACACACACACACACACACACACACACACACACACACACACACACACACACACACATATATATATTGTTTTTAATATATATATATATATATATATATATATATATATATATATATATAAAAAAACAATACACTAGATTTAGCTGTTTCACTCTGCCGAATATAGCTCAGTAGTAGAAGCTCTGACACGAAATCGGTTGGGTTTCGATCCTGGTTTGAGGTATTCGGATGTCAGGTCGCACTGAGGAGCTGTGATACAGCGAAACAGTACTCTCTGCGAATGACATAATTTAGCTCTTGAAAATATATTTCAATTGAACACTGTTGAGTGATAAGCTAATTCTATAAACAACAGCCACCTGCGTTAATGCAAAGCTCTTTAGTAAAATGAATAGACCACTCCGGTTGATTGGCATTTGTTTACATTCGTAAAAACAACACGCTAGATTCAGCTGTTTCACTCTACCGGATGAAGATCAGTGGTAGAAGCTCTGACTGACACCAAAACGGTTGGGTTTAGATCCTGATATATCCAAATATACTACCCGATATATATATATATATTTTTTTTTTCTAAGATATTTTTATGTTTATACATTCTTTTAGATACAAATATTTAAGTAAATACTCTGTTTATAATAAACAGTATTAAATAACATTTACCGGCCTGAATGTCCGAGAAATTTTCACAGAAAATATTCGTGCTCCGACAGGATTCGAACCTATATTCTATACGGAACCGTTATTTTACTTAAATATTTGTATCTATAAAAAGAATGTATAAACATAACAATCTCTTAAAATAATTGTCGGACTTTGTCCATTTCATAATGTGTGACGTAGAAAAGACAGAGAGAAGCGACGGCACGTCTATGGGAAAGTAACTGTAGGCGAAATGTCAGCCCAGAACCAACCACATTGCATATCCCTCTCTGGATTTTGTCGAGGAGCTTGAGACGAACGGGGGAGGGGGGGTCCAGACCATATATGGCATTTCATGCAAGGGCGAATGGTTGATTTATAGAATTGAAGGATGTGTGGGAATAAAATAAAATACAAAATTAAATAAAAGTATAAAAATAATAAAATAAACATTAAAATCTCCCAAGAGTCCTCTGACAGGAAAGACAAATTACGCAGGTGCAAAAATAAAGAATAAAAGAGCAGACGTTTTTTTTAAAAGAGAGACGCTTAAAAAGAGCAGACGCTTAAAAGAAAAAACGCTGGGGCTTTTCTGTTGGACCATTGACTGGTGAATACGTACCAACTGTTTTGGGAGGAAATTCCCCAACAAGAGGTCGTTGAATCCAATAGAAAGAAATAAAATCAGTCCTAAACAGTCCCTCCATTGTCTCCGTATCCTTCCGTCTTTTCTCTATCTATTTATTTCAGCGACGGAGGAAATTCAACGAGTTTTTAGGTGAAATAATCAATCCAGCACTAATAGCCGTAACATCTATAGATGAACAAAGGCGAGAAAAACTTTCTGGCGCGACACAGGGAACCTTTCCTTGCAGTAGATGAAGTTATTGAGTCTATGTATTTGTTCCATCTTAGATCTAGCTGACAGCGTGAGACCAAGCAAGCATACAGAGGCGCTCTTGTGGAGTTGAGCATTAGACATTCTAATGGGAAGCAAGAAGGGTTTCTTTGTGGTGGGTAAATGAGAGCAGTTTGTTTTTTAGGCATTAAAGTTTACCAGCCTTTTCGGCCAGGTTAATTTTGTCAGCGATACCAGATTTGCTATTGAGACAGGAGTAAATAGTAGTGTCATCTGCGTAGATACCTACTTGGGAACTGATGACATCAGGAAGATCGTTAATAAAGATCAGAAACAGTGTAGGACCCAGGATAAAGCCTTGGGGAACACCAGCGTTCGTGAGAAAGGAACTGAATGAGAATCCGTTTAGGACGATCTTCATTTCACGGTTTGATAATCGTTCTGAAATTCCGTATCCCGAAGATTACGAAGAAGGCCAGCATGCCACATCCTATCAAATGTCACAGCTCGAGTTTCTCCGTTATTGTGAAGTGCTTGGTAAACAAATTCAGTTATGGCCGTGAGCACATCAGCGGTAGATCGGGCAAAGCGGAAACCGTATTGTTTGTCAGAGAGAGCAGGTCATGAAATGTAAGGTGCTTAATCACTTTGGTGTTGATTAAAGCCTCGAAGACTTTACTGAGGAGTGGTAGGAAACTGATAGGACGGCAGTTAGATGGGTCAGAAGGGTCTCCAGAGTTCTTAGACATGGACAGCACATGAGGACTTAACAACAGGGTGGAAAGCAAGATTCGTTGAAGCAGTAGTTATATAGTTTGGAGAGGACAGGAGCCAGTTCAGGAACACATTTATTCAGGACAACGGCTGGTATCACGTCCCCACTACTAGCCTTATGGGAATCTAATTTAGAGACGATGCCCAATACCATCTCGCTCAATCGAGCCTCAGTTCTAGGGGGAAATCGGTTGTGGGTACACCTGATGAGTCGAGCATTGAATTGGATGAGAATTTCCGAACAAAGCATTCAGCCTTATCAGCTGAGGATGTTAGGACCTCAAATTGATTGAATAAAGAGCTATTGTGGATTTACTGTTGTTCAGTACTCTCTTGCAGAGACGCCAATAATCTTTAGAATGGAACTTGCGAGATGCAATACGTTGTTTCATTCTTTCAGCAAATAGTCGCTACGGTACAGGCAGAAGTGATTCCTATGGTCAATAGCAGCAGAGCAAGCACTTGAGAACCAAGGGCATGAGTGTGATTTTCTTGCGGGAATGAAAGCCTCGATTCCAGCTTTTACCCAGGAGGAGACCTTGGAAGCGCATTTTTGAACGGGGAGATTAAAAACCACATTCCAAGGGACATCTCGAAGGAAATCACAGAACGAGCCCCAGTTTGTTCGATGATAATAGAATGATGTTCTCTTGGTAGGAGGTTCTTTGCTGGGGGAGTAGTAGAAGGAGATGTTAACAGAAACTACAGCATGATTAGAGTTGCCAAGAGGGCAGAGCTGCGTGGCACGACAAGACTCGAGGATGGAGGTGAAACAGAGATTGAGAAGAGAAGCCTTTACCGTCTTGGTTATTGGGGAAACGTATAGGAAAGTCAACCACTTGTGACAAGGATTAAGTAATTGAAAAGTTAAAGTTTTATATGCCAGCCTGATCAATTATAGAGTTTTTAAGCTACTTGGCATGGTGGGTGTTAAGGTCACCGAACACGAAATGTGCAGATGGAATAAGAGAGATAGCCTTGTCTATATTATCGGAAATGCTATCGAGAAAACCACAATCTTGGGAGGATGGAAAACGATAGAGGAAGAAGAAGAGGGGGGTAGCATTGAGGAGTGACAGACGGAGACACGTATATTAATAGTTAAGAGATTCAAGAGAGAGTTCCCGAGACAGTGAGAGATGGTCCCTGACGTAAACTCCCTGGCCATGCATCTGGGTTTTAGAGTCTTTTCTAAGGAGAGGAAGGTAACCGGGAATTGAAAAGTCAGAGGAATGGAAGGTCTCGCAGAGAGCTATTATATCAGGAGACTTCTCAACGAGGAACGATTCCACACTGCAGAAATTGGTTGGAATACCGCGGATGTTGGAGAAGTAAATGCTAAAGAGTTTAGGTGATTTTTAGAGCTGGTTTAGGTTTACTTCTTTGGTCGTGTGTTGTCATGCGGGTAATGAAAATGAAAAGGCCTGAAGTAGTAGTAGCAGAGGGTCATCAAATGTGTCATAGGCCGAAAAGAGCTGGTGCAGCCTGCAGCATAATGTGGCCTTAGGTTTTCCCACCAGAGGGTAAATAGCAGGGCAGACCGGGTTCTATAGTCTTGGATGGCAACTGGTCTACCGCAGAAAGAAATGACAACCTAATGCGGGAAAATAATCTGCCTCGTCAGTCACGTATCGAAAGTTACATGATCGCCTAAGCGTGTATCACGCATGGCACATAACTGACTGAACTACCAGTCAGGAACAGCAATCAGAGAACTGTCAACCCGGTACCCTCAGAATGAAGAGACTTTGCTACAGACTGCACACGACACGTACTATTACAGAGACCAGAGAAAAGTTCCAGGAACCCCTTCCTAAACAGAAAAAAAGGGATGAACCTCTATACCTGTTCAAGAGAAGGGGAGGAGTATCGACTGAGCGATAGGTAAACTTATCTACTCCTATTTCACCCCACCCACACACAAAAAAAGAAGAAAAAGCACGAAGGTCAACTGAAATATGAAGTTTCAACTTAGTTTATGTGCTAACATGCACTTTGTAAAGAAGTCAAGAATTATTCTACGACTGTGACCAGGCATTCATTTAGTGTCCAGGGCTAGTATGAATGTTCAAACAACTTCATATTCAAACAAAGTTCACAATAGAAAATAAAATAACAAGAGTGGGTCGATTAAATTCATTACCATTGGAAAGAAAGAACAGTTATGAAAACTAAAAGAATTAGTAAAAGCGAACAAAACAAATTAATACTTAAGTAAATAAATAAAAAGTTAGAAAAAATCGAAAAGGTGTATAAGAATGATTAGAATGGAATTTAAATACATACATGCTAGTTTGACAGGCGATAGTGAGGAATGGAGTGATTTTTTCTTATTCCGTTTCTTGGCCATTGAATGAAAAATTCAGTTCAAAATTCAGCTACAGATTTATTGATCCACTTTAAGAGTATTGCTGAAAATACAAACATTCATAATATCAGAAATATTTTAAAACAAAGTTAAAAATTAGTACCGCGAAAAATACATTTAATCGATCGAAATACAATTAACAACTGAGAAAATGTGAGTAATTTCGTAATTATTTCAATGGATGATAATGCAAATAAACATCGACACATCAAAGTTATGCTGCGTGGTTAATTAAGTCGTGATTACTTACATGTTTTGAAGAAACTGAAACAAGCATTTTAACTAAAGTTATGGTATTATTATTAAAATCATTATCTAACCTATCATTTCGGTTGAATATAATTTTTGTTATAAATATCATAAAATTTCCTTGGGTTATACTGATACCGTTGCCCTTTAACAGTGTACATTCTACGATTTTATGATTAAAATGAATAAGTGTTTTTAGTTTCGGCTGTCACTCAATTTCTTAAACTGCTTAAACACTATTGTTCTTATTTAAGCAACAAAACAGGTTAAAGACAACCAGATGCAGCCATACTCATATGGAGGAGGAGGAGGAAGAAGAAGAAGAAGAAGAAGAACAACGACTGGAATAAAATACTGTGTCGAATAATAATTAAAAAAAGAAGAAGAAGAGAGAAACGGGGATACAATTTTGCTATGATTTCGTTTGTGAACCCAACATAATTGTTAGTTTAATTCAATGTTATATCTTCTGATCGTTTTTTCTTTTGAATACAAGATGTAATGTGGAGAAGTTTGTAATGAATGTTTTCGGTGTGGGTTGTACACAACTTATTTCACATTAACTTATCTGCATCCGATTGGCATTGTTAAAAAAAACTTTGTTACCTGCTTTTCACAATGTCCCACAACTAATTTATTTTGACTCTCCGGATCGATCGCTCCTAAGGTTGCTCTCCTACTAATCATTGATACACACTGATCTTCAACTGAACAGAAGTAATAGAAAGACATAAAATTAGTTCTAAGAGTAACCGTCATTCGACTACCCAAGAAAATATCAAATGTAATGCCACGATACAATACACTTCGTTTCTGGAGTCTATATGGCGATGCTGAAAAATGCACTATTCATTAGAATACTCATTTTGGGGTGTGGGTCTGGTGGAGAATTTTTCAGCAACCCTCATATATATATATATATATATATATATATATATATATATATATATATATATATATATGTGTGTGTGTGTGTGTCTATCTGCACGTGTATAAGCTGTTAAATATTGAAAATCATTCGAACATAGCATATATCTTTCACATTCAGAGTATTTGATTATAGATTATTCTCTGACATTATAACATCATTTAATCGATATTGCAGACTGGTCCTGAAGACAGAACCTGAAAATAAACACGTCATCATGCATAGGTGTATATGTTAACGTGTGTGTATATATATATATATATATATATATATATATATATATATAGTATGATGGAACTGTAATGTTCGATCAAATATCTGAAAAAATTGATAATATCCTCAGTGATCCACTCGAACCAAACAGATGAAGTCAAATACTGCCTTCGAACTAACATAGATCATTGAAGAATCCACCCGTATTCCTGATGCAATAGGACATCAGCTGACATCTTTCTCACATCCTGTTTTCAAAAAATGCTTCGCTGAAGTTTTACCACCTCCCTTCTGATTATTCAGTATCAAAGTTGATACCAAACCTGATATACCGTTTCACAGTGCAATTTTTCGGTGCAAGAAAGCCGACAGGGTCAGCTTCAGATGTTACATGGTAGAAGCGCCTCTCTCAAACTGTTGCTCTAATCTCGGAATAGATCCTTCTTAGCAGGGAAAGTTTAATACCCCAGAAAAATTTCGAGCAAAATCCAAACAGTCAGACCCGATTCACCTCCGAATGTGCTGCATCCATAGGTCACCCTAACCACTACTACAATATCTATCACAAGGAACGCTGCATTCAGACAATGTCCGCAATTATTGCAAGAAAGTTCTAGAAAATGCAAAGCATAGCTAGGCACAAGCAGTCCAGACCAATGTCGAAAGAAAACAACTTAGATCTCGGAAGTTCTTGAATAAAAGCAGAGCGTGAGTGTAAATGGCACCGAGGTCATCTCATCCTTGTCAGATAAGGCGAAGCATTTTGCCACAATCTTTGCATCTAACTCAACAATAGATGACAAAGACCATCCCTTTCTCGACTTTCCCCGTCTTACTGAGCACAAACTCAGTAATATCTCAAGACTTATCAAAAGTCTTGACTCTAAGAATGCTACTGGTTCTGATAAAATCCTAGTGGTTGCCCATAAGAATATTAACCGGGAGTTATCTCCGATCTTTGCGTAATTATTTAACCGCTGTTTGAAGGAGAAATCCTTCTCAAGCCTGTGGAAGGTGTAAAGTGTATGCTCGGTTTTCAAGATTGCGACTGAGGGCTCATCCCTATCACTGTATTGACCCATTAGCCTCCTCAGTGTCATTAGCAATTTTTAAAGCTATAATATAATCAATAAGACGGTTCTTCAATAAGGATAACCACTTGAGCGGCAAACAGTACGGATTTCGATCGCCTCGGTCCACTGCTAATATTCTAAGTGCCATTACTCACAGAATTATTGAGGCACTAGACAACAAATATTCAAAAGCTTTCGACTAGCTGTAGTATAGCATAAAGGGTTACTGCCCAAGCTCTCTTACTATGGAATCACTGGAAGAGTTTTTTCAATTATAAAGAACTTCCTATCAGGTAGGTCCTTGTAGTTATTATCCCCCAAGTTCAATCCTCTTTCTATTTTATATAACTGATCTACCGAACTGTATGCTCCGATCATTTGTGAATATCTATGCTAATAATACAACGGTATATGGGTGCACCTCCCAAACTCTAGCAGCTGATCTTTCCTCTGACCAAGTCCTAACAGCTCAATGACGGCGTGAGGGAATATCTGGTCACATTCAATGCCTATGAAATCAGAATAGTGACGTTCCACCATCATCCAGGAGACCCAGAACTTGCACCAATGAACGGGTGTTTCCTCAACGAGGCTTCGTGCCTTAAGCACCTATTGGGACTTAATTTCGACCCAGACCCCAAGAGGAACTTGTACGTACTATATCAAGATGCTGGAAAAATTGTCGGTTCCCAGTGCCGCTCGAGTAAGTACAGGACTCCTGCTTTTCTATACTAGAGACAGATTAGGCCGAAAATGGTGTACTATTGCCATATGTAGACAGGAGTTTTCAAGTCTTCACTTTCCAGTCTCAGTAGAATACAAAATCGTCTCCGCGTCCTTGTGGCTGATAAATTATTTTCCACTCTGCAATATATTTCGCACAGACGAAACCACGCAGGTCTTTCGCTGCTCTATCGCTGTTTTCATGGAAAGTGTTCAGGCGAACTATTGGGCTGTCCGGAAAGTTCATGCCGATTTTTAGTCGTTTATGTTCCAACACGTTAGAACACGTCAAATTTATATATAATATGCTTACATTTTTTATAAGAGCACACTTCGAACTATCTCTTGAGAAAGGAAGTTTAGAATTTAGCTTAGCTGACAGAACTGTACAGAAGTAGTTCGCTATGTTTGGTGATTGTAGCCTTATTGATGAAGAACGCTCAGGCAGATCTCCCACTACAAATGACGACCAAATCAAGACATTAATTGAGAATAACCCGCAGTACATAACGAGAGAATTGGCAGAAACACTAAATTTATTAAAATCCACCATCCATGAGAACTGGTACTTGGGTACTCAAATCGCTACGATATTTGGGTATCATATGATCTGAGTGAAAATAATCTTTTAGATCGCATTTCATCTGTAGTTTGTTGTATAAACGCAATGATAATGCACACTTTTTGAAGCATATTTTGACGGGTGAGGAGAATTTTTTTTCTTTTTCCTTTTTTTTTTTTAAGCATTACGCCCGAGCAAGGCGTGAAGCCACTAGGATGCAGGGGGTTGCAGAAGATTTGGAGCGAGAGCAGATAGGGAGGATAGAAGAAAGGATGAGGAGAGGATAGGGATAGATCAAGGTAACTGGAGATGTCGATTGACATTACATTTGAATAGTTGGAGATTATAGCTCTCAGGGAAACAGTAATTGAGAAGGGTGTTCCACAGGCGAGAGGTGCGAAATATGAAGCTATTGGAGTAGAAGAGACGGCTACATTTAAAAGTTTTTACGGTGAAAGGGTGAGAGCGGGATGCCAGCCTCGTAGGGCGCTTGAATTCATGAAGTCTGAGAACCAGTGAAAGCAGCTCATCTGAGCAGTTACCATGAAAGTATTTGTAAAAAAGACAGATCATTTACAACAATGTTCAGCGAAAAACATCCTGGGGTAAACATGAGCCAACTTTAGCAACCTCAAAATCAGGTCTTCATCCAAAAAAGACATGCTGTGCATCTGGTGAGTTGGAAAGGAATCCTGTAATATGTGCTTCTCCTAAGTAACAAGTCAATTGAATCTGAAAAGTACTGCTTGCAACTGGACGAATTAAAGCAGCAATTCAATAAAAATGCTCAGGATTGGTGAAGAGGAAAGGTGTTGTTTTCCATCAGGATAATGTTAGGCCTCACGTTTCTTTGGCGATTCGCCAAAAATGTTGCAGTTTGGCTGGGATACCCATATTCATCAGACATTTTCTTTTGGATTTTCGTTTATTCAGATCCTTGCAAAATAATGTTAATGCTAAAATTTTTAATTCTTAGGATGAAATAAAAATCAAGTAAATGAATTCTTTGGCGAGAAACCAACGAAAATCTGGGAAGATGGAATCTAAAATTGAAGAAAAAATGCTGTGCATCAAAATGGTTCATATTTAGTTCAATGGCGTAATTTTGTTTTGTGCATTAATTTTTCTTAATAAAATGAACTTTCCGGACACCCGAATACATTCCACTGGTTCGGACTTTCACGGCTAAGAATCGTCATGCAGCGTCCATTGTAGCAAACTACCCTCATTCACTTGGTATTCCATTAGTGAGATGTAAGTTCCAATCGAGTATATTTTTCCCACAAACCGCTGCTTTGTGGAACTGAATCCCAGCGTGGATGCTTCCCCGATCACTTCAATCTTAACCTTTTCAAATCCAGAGTTAACCGTTATCTTCCCCCACATATCCTCATAAACTGTATCTCTTATTCTGTAACCATCTACCTCTTGGGCCTTGTTAACATTATTGTAATATACAGGGTGATTGATAAGTAACACCCTATTTTATGTATGATGGACTAAAGCTTTTACAAGGAGGTAGAGTCATCATACATAAAAAAAACATACATAAAAAGTTACTTTTCAATCACCCTGTATATATATATATATATATATATATATATATATATATATATATACAAATGAGAGAAAAACAGATGGAGTAAAAATCTACTGTTTGTAGCATTTACATTGTAAAAAGTGCTCAACAAAGTAGATAATATATTATTATTATTATATTTTTATTATAAGTGATTATAATAAAACATTTTGAAATCGCTACACAAAGGCGTCCATGTTTCAATAGTATGTTTGTAGTTTTTCAGGCGATGGTGAGTAAATGGTGATTAAATGATTATTTACATGATTCGGACTATTGTCCTCATCTTTGTCGCCATATTTATTACAACATTCCAACCACCTGAAGAAGTCCGGAGCGTACAACGGCCGAAACGTTGTAATAAATATGGCGACAAAGATGAGGACAATAGTCCGAATAATGTAAATAGTGTACATAATACCTAATCTCAGAAATATAGACAGATACTGAAGGATCGGTACGGACCCGATTCACCGAAAATATGGAGACAAATTGATAAATCCTACCAGAAACTGGCATGAATATCGAACCATCTGACATTCTTACACCGATACAGAGATCGACAACTCATCCCTTCAGGCTTGGCACCAAGACTTACCGTTAATTCAAGGAGAGCCCGTCTGGTCACAGAAAAAGCCGGACACGCCCTTGTCCGAGAGAGAATCCAGTACAGTCGTTGGATAAAACAGAGACTACAAGCTCATATCTCCCAGAGGCTCGTGGATTTCTTCAATAAAATTACCAATGAGTACCCCTGAGGAGTCAGTATTGAATAAGGATCTTAACTTCGCCACAACCATGAGACGAGTGCCATATTTGGACACCATTGCCAGAGTCGAGGAAGTGGCTTTGAACTTCCCTCAGGCTCAGGCGGATGAACTGAGATGGAAGGTGAGACAGATCTTGGGGAAGACCAAGCCGCCCAGGTCAAACATCACGAAACTGGAGAGACTGGCGATCGGATCCCTACAGAGGGACAAACATATCATCATACTACTGGCTCACAAAGGCAATGCACTTTAGTGATGGACAAATCAGATTATACAAGAAAGCTGGAAAGTAAAACGAATCTTACAATGAAAATGGAATGCAAACTGTCACAGATGCTGATCAAGAACAAGGATCACTTAGCACTTAAGACGTATAGGCCGTTATCACAGCGTTACACCAAGCTACCTCACATATACGATCTCCCTAAGATTCACAAAGACGGTATTCCGCTCAGGCCGATTGTTAGTTACCAACGCTCTTTGTGCCACCCTCTGAGTAGCTTCCTTGTGGATATAATTGACCCATTGATCGGAAAGTCTCTTTCATATGTCCGAAACTCCGCCCACTTCGTGGAAATAATCAAAGATGCTCCCATCCTACCCAAACAGATGGTGAACTTGGACGTGGTGAGTTTGTTCCCCAAGGTACTCACGGAGAAGGCACTCTCAGTAGTCAGAGACAGATTGTCATCTGACTCATCCCTAGAAGAACGGATCAGTATTCCAGTAGATAATCTGATGGAAATGTTGACTTTCTGTACACAAACAGCACACTTCGGAATGGGATCACACATATATCGACAGGATGAGGGCTTAACAATGGGCTAGCCATTATCACCAGCAATGGCGAATATATACATGGAATACTTTGAAGAAATGGCATTGGAATCCATATCTCTAAAGCCAACTATATGGTTAAGGTACGTAGATGACACCTTCATACTCTGGTCACACACCAGGAAGATGTTCAGGTTCTACTGGAACATGTGAACTCAATAAGACCTTCTACACAGTTCACGATGGGGAAAGAGAGTAACAATACACTCCCATTCCTGGATGTTCTAATATCTCGAACAGAGAATGGGTTCAAGACATCCATATACCTTAAACCGACATTCACCAGACAGTACCTCAATTTCAACTCCCACCATCCATACAGCGTAAAGAAAGGGATCGTTCCCTGCTTACAACACCGAGCAAAAGTCATAAGTGGTGACCCAGAGACATTAGATAAAGTATTGGTCAGTATAAATAGTACCCTACAACGTAACAACAACCCTGGATACATGGCATCAGCCCCAAAAAACTGGGATAGGCGGGTACAAGAGGAGGAGGACAACAACATTCAGAAAACTGTCTGCCTGCCTTATGTGAAGGGGTTATCAGAGAAAATACAAAGGATCTGCGGTGCATATAGCATCAGGACAACCTTCAAAAGCTTCACGACACTTCGCAGATATCTCTCCCGAGTACCCCCCCACAGAGAAGAACATGACTAAAGACTGTGTGTACGCTATCCCGTGCAGCTGCGGAAAGAAATATAAAGGGGAGACAGACCTCCCCTTAAGGTAAAGCTTCAAGAACACCCGAAAGCTGTAACACGAGGGGAAGTGGAAAAATCAGGCGTCGCTGACCACATATGGATAGAGAAGGAGTGGGATCATAGACAAGGAACACCATTGGAAAATTCGTAAACTTAAAGAATTGGTACATATACTAGGCTACAAAAATCTCTTGAGCCGACCAAGCATAAAAATGAATACAATATGGGAACCAGTAATAATGAGTGCCTGAGAAAAGCGATAATAACAACAAAAATTGCAATATGAGCTCTGGTAAAAACATGCAATGATAACAGCAAAAATTGCAATATGAGCACTGGTAAAGAAAATGAGCTGAAGACATTAGGTTTATAATATCCAGAAATTCATACACAGATGTCCTCATGGCACAGTGGATAAAGGCGTTAGTTAGATCCAGTGACAGGACCCAAAGAGTGTGAGTTCAATACCTGGTTAAGGCGGTGGAGAACTTGGAGAGGCAATTAAGCAGGAGATAACTGACATCCATTAGACATGGTTCGTGTAACTTTAGAACAGTCTACCCCGGTGAGCGAAATTAAGGGTTCAGTTCGATATTTCAACCACCTGAAGAAGGCCGGAGCGTATAACGGCCAAAATGTTGTAATTATTACAACATTTAGGCCGTTATACGCTCTGGCGACAAAAATGAGGACAATAGTCCAAATAATGTAAATAGTGTACATAATACGTCATCTCAGAAATATAGACAGATACTGATTAAATAATTTTTAAGGAAATTTAAAAACAAAGTGTTACCTCTTTTCAGAAAGTTAAAGGTGGGGGCCATAAGGTCAGAATTATTTTTTTTTAAATTATGACCTTATGTCCATTTTAACTTATGTCCACTTTAGGTTTCGGAAAAGGGTAACACTTTGTTTTAAAATTTCGTTAAAAATCATTTAATTACCAGTTACTCACTGTCGCCTGAAGAAATACAATCATAGTATTGAAACATGAAAGCTTTTGTGTAGCAATTTCAAAATATTTTTATTATAATCTGTTATATATATATATATATATATATATATATATATATATATATATGACGTGCCAAAAGTCATTCATCGCATAGCAATATGTAAAGGTTATGATAGATGGCGCAATATCACTTGTGAGCTGACATCTGGGGAGTCAGTGTGAACTCCAGTTATACTGTGAATTATCGGAGTTCGAACGGGCCCTGATAATAGTTGTCAACCAGGTTGAACTTTTCATTTATGCAATTGTGGAGACATTTGGCAACATGCACAACGCAATAGTCAAAATATGTAAAAAATAAAAAAAATAAGCTCGGGAAAAAACTTTCGTTGATCTTTAACCATAGTTGCATAAACGAAATATTTGCAATTCAGATACAATCCTCTCTCTCTCTCCCTCTCCCTCTCTCTCTCCCTCCCTCTCTCTCTCCCTCTCCCTCTCTCTCTCTCTCTCACACACACACACATATATATATATATATAACTTTCATTCAACTTTTATTCCAGAATGAACTGATACCTCTTCTACCTGTTACATGCAGAAATATACAAAAGGTTTTTATTGAAATATTCAATTTTATATTCCTTAAAATTATTGTTTTTCTTATTTTCATGATTTATTGACATTTTAGCTATGTGTGGTGATTTCTTGGTAAATATTTGGCTCTGCATGATGCTAGACCATATAAAAAAATAAGACAACTTACGTATCGACATAAACCGACAAAAATATTTTGACTGATTATTACAATTTGTATTGATATTACAATTCCCGCATAAAAAAATAGTAAAAAAATGTGTGATGTGCCCCGGAAGACTTGTCAGTGATAACTGCAATCATTTCATAAGTACAAACAATTACTTTATGCCTGTTTCCCATGTTGACAACCCATTATCATTATTTCATGTTTCTTCACGTCTTTCTGAAGGTTATGATAGTCACAATAACACACACACACACACACACACACGCATAAATATATATATATATATATATATATATATATGTAAACACACGAAGAACTACCAAACTCTGTCCACAACAATACTTATGGAAAATACGACTATGATAGGCAAATCCACGAGCGAAAACATTTATAATAAAAAAGAAGCCAACTCTAAATAATATCAACTATGAACAAAGCCACAAGGTGCTGACTGTATTCAGGAAAAAATTCCCATCCCTGTATATATATATATATATATATATATATATATATATATATAGGCTCGAATATATAGAAACATATAAACAGTTTTTATACACTTTATGTCCAGAAAGGAAAACACTTCTACGAATGCAAGAAAAATTTAAAAAGCTTAATCGCAGTAATTTGTCAGTAGCCTTCAATGAATCTTGAATAAAAGAGGGATTGCTGCCCAAATACATAATTATATATGCGTGTGTGTGTATGTGTACACTTGCTTATATCCACATGTATATTCATACACATATGTTCACAGATAATGAATCATAAAATATGTCAGTATTATTGCCAGTATGAAAGGTGCGTGAAGTATTTGTGAGAACACACCTTTAGCGGCTAATGAATGGAATACGACTTAACGTAATGTTACTCGGCACCTGTTTGATTTTAACATTGCTATTTCTCTTTCAAACGTGTCGGAAGCCTTAACGTGGCAGCTTCCAGTCTGAGACAGACAATGAAAAATCACGCCGTGTTCAACAACCACAGCTACTTGCTGATAGGTAGGTTCTTGAATGTTGTTCAGTGAACAGGAGGAATGACGCTTAGGTCTGTGCAGATGGCATGAAGCTACCGACAAGTTAGTCCGAGCATCGTCTACAACCACGGCTATCTCATACTTTGTCATTTCTTTCCGCAGAGCCTCAACGTAACTGCCATCGCCCACATAGATAAAGATGATAGTCAAACCTTAGATAGAAGGACAGTTTAACATGTTTCCGCAGGTTACTGTTGCATTATCATAAGTGTTACATGACTCAAGAGTATCTCGATAATGTGAACTCTTAGCACGCCTAAACTGAATCCACTGGATCACTCTGAGTGGAATGTTGTCGAGAAAGAGTGCAGCAACTACCTTACAATATCAAGGACTCTTTAAGACCAACATGATAAACATGATGGCCAACATGAACGAGTACTACCTAGTTGAAGACGGTTTTATTAAAGAATCATTTTCTCTTTTTCTAACTTGATTATGTTTACAGATTTCTCTGAAAATATAAAAGGTTTTTCTATTTTTTCTATTTTTTTTAATAATTTGTTTTCAATTGCTATTAAGAGTCCTTATTGATTGTGGTACTGTGTTAAAATTCAGCTGCGTTTGCACATACACTCACACATAATACATAAACATAAACTAGGTTATATTTACATATATACAAACTATATTTACATCAACTAGGCTCCATTTATATATATATATATATATATATATATATATATATATATATATTTATATATATATTAGACTATATATATATATATATTACACTATATATATATATATATATATATATATATATATATTATTTATTTAAAATATGATTCCAAATCGCATGAGAGGTCTCATGTTTCAAAACAAGAGCCGAAAACTTCAATATAATCCTTTAAATTAAATTGAGTTGAAAGTAAAATGGGCTCCGTTCCATCTTCAAGCGAAATTTTTGTTGGAATAACGTATATCTGAAATTTACTTGTTTTAAAATTGAAATCAAAATCCCCATGGTAACAGCTATGGTGAATTGTCTAAATTGGGTAGGCGAGTGTAGAGTGTTTATAATAAGTAGCGGTATAGAGATACTTTCAAGGTGTCAAGTCGGGGAAAGGTGGGGGTGTCAAAAATGAAACGGAAGATGTATTGGCCATCGTCTAGTTTGCTTGTCTATGGAGATTTATTTATTTTATTTTATTTTATTTTATTATGAAAGGAATTGTGCATATAAAAAAAAAGAAAAACTTTCGTAACGTTTGTTTTTGACGACTTCATAAAGGGTTATCTTATATGTAAGGTATTTAAACTACTAATTTAGGCTATGGATTATGAAGTGTGTTATGTTGTATGCATGTTTGTAGTTAATTATTCCTACTATGAATCTGATGATTGGGCTACTTGTTAAACAAGTTATATAAATTTTTTTATCTAATAATTCAAACCAAAAATCTGATGATGCCTACAAAAACCGTTAACTCGTGTCTATTATTTAATAGATTATTATTATTTAGAAGTTTAATAATATGCGATTTTTCATGGAGGCACAAAGTATATATGTGTATACAAAAAGTATTAAAATATCCCTGAATTAAAATCTTACAATACCAAACGGCTTTGATATAGATATAGATTATGTAAACAGAGAAACTCTCTTCAGGTCTAAAGCCAAGAAATAATAATCTAGGGTAATTAATGCAATTTACGACACCAACCTATCCTCAGAGATCCCAAGACACTCTCGTAAAACATAGTTTTGCCTTTATTTTATTTTAACTGATTACGACAAAGAGAACATAATCTTTCTCCGGTGAAATGCGTCTTTGATAAAAATGAAAAGTAACATACGTACATTTATTAATCCAAACTGTTTATTACTATACAAATAAAAGACTGCATATATTACCAGCTTTACTATAATATTTTTCATATGGTCGCTATCGATACTCCCGTAGCATTAGTGCACTACTGCATATATACCGTCCTCCAAGAACTCGGCGCCAGTGTCATCTGCGAGGAATGGCTTCCTGGTTAAATGTCGCTTGGAATGCCAAAAACAAACGATTATAATCTGAAGGAGACAAGCTTGATTCCACGATCTTCAAGCAAACCTCGCTACGAAAAGAATAAAACAGAAAAAAGTAGTCAACCAAGAGATTGATGCCAAATGTGTCCTGGGAGGTAAAATGTTTGCTACTTGACTTTGTACTGTCTGCACAATGAAATACTGAGCAGATTATATATATATATATATATATATATATATATATATATACATACATACATACATAGATACATATATATATATATATATATATATATATATATATATATATATATATATATATATAAACATTTGCCTATAATGATGGTTTTGTTCGATACTGAATAATATTTAACAAATTTTTTTATCAGTTAAAAATCTTTAAAAATATATGGAAAATTGAGAAGGAAAAGATTGAAAAATGCAAAAAGCAACCAAGAAAATTGAAGAAAGAAATTATCTTTGAGATAAAGAGAAACTGAGAAATAAAGAGTGCGATCGTGTATGCGTGTAAAAGAGAGAAGAAGAAGAAGAGAGAAAGAGAGAGAGGGAGAGAGAGAGAAAGAGAGAGAGAGAGAGAGATGAGAGAGAGAGAGGATCGACAAATAGAATAAACAACATTTGTTTTTCATAAAAGCAACTAATAAAATAATAAAAAATCGAAAGTAATTTCACAACACTCTCATGGGAAATCAATATTTGGTTAAAAAGGAATTTTATTATTATTTAAGAGTTCATTTTTCACCATAATCAGAAACTGAAAAGCAAATTCGTTGACTGCAAATTCGAAAAGCTGTATTTGCAAGTCATCAATATTTGATTAACAAACAAAATAAGTAAATCTTCGTTAATCAAACATTTGTGACCAACAA
This sequence comes from Acanthosepion pharaonis, assembly GCA_903632075.3. Classification (NCBI taxonomy): domain Eukaryota; kingdom Metazoa; phylum Mollusca; class Cephalopoda; order Sepiida; family Sepiidae; genus Acanthosepion; species Acanthosepion pharaonis. Next base: position 1,096,772 of record CAHIKZ030003744.1, on the reverse strand, counting down.
GGTTTTTTCCTTTAGATTCGCATTTTTTCAAATATCTTTTTTTTTAGAGAACTACACGGTGATTGGTGGAAATGTTGAAGGAAATCTTCAAAGAAATAGAAAGTCAAGAAGGAAATGATTCAATTAAATAAGAAGTAAAAAAGTAGACCGTAGGAAAGAACTAATACGCAGAAATAAAGAAAGAAAAGAAAACGTAGAAACAAGAGAGGAGAAAGAAGCAAATAATGAAAGTGTATATAGCAATAGTGATAGAAGTAGTTGATAAAGATGATGATGATAATGATGATGATGATATTCTAGCAAAAAGACCATTTTTAAAAAAAATAAAAAATAAATAGAGAAATACACAGAAGAAAAACAACAACAACCTTATGTATAAAAAAAGTAAAAGTTAAATCTATCAATGGAGCCAATGTTTTTAAGCTTTGATACATTGGTCATTTTCCTGAGTTTCATTTCTTCCAGACCAGTTGGCCTCAAAGTAGAAAGCAGATCCCTTCAAAGTATTTAAATACAAAGACACTTAGTGTTTGCGTTTTCTTATCACTACGAAGTTAAACATTTCCTCTCTCTGCACAATTTTATTCGTAAATAAGTTTTTTCTTCTCCATGATTTACAGTTTATTTTATTTCGGTATTTAATCTGAACTGGTGATAACGAAACAGTGTCGCCTGTGTGTTGCTTAAAAAGCTTTGCCGTTATATAAGGACGGGTTTGTTCATGGTAATATAGGGCAGATGAATATATCTATCTTCAGCATCTTTAGGCATGCTAGTGGCAATGGGGATGCTGTACATCTCCGATATATATATATATATATATATATATATATATATAGAGAGAGAGAGAGAGAGAGAGAGAGAGAGAGAGAGAGAGAGAGAATTAGATGATAAGCAAAAAGAAAACCTGAGACTGATAGAAGAATAAACCTAGAGAACACATGAATAAAACAGTATTTAAATAAATAAGAATATATATATATATATATATATATATATATATATATATATATATATATATATATATACCACTTGGTGGTAGCTGAAAAATTAATGGCCTGACCAACTTCACAAAAATCTGACCAAATGTCATGAAATATTTTAACAGCTCATTTTTCTGGCGAGCTGAAACAGAACTTTACAGCGACACTAATATATATATATATATATATATATATATATATATATATATAAAAAATCATATAGTGTGTATTTGTGCAGCAATTCCTCTTTTATACAAGTTTCATTAAAATTGATTGACAAGGTACTGCAGTTGAGGTTGTTATTTAATTTTTCTTGTGTTCTTATAATTTTCTTCGTTCCTGAACATAAATTATGTAGAAACTGTTCGAATCTTCCGTATATTCGAGTGCTTTCGGCTATACGTTTAACCGTTATTAAGGTTGGCTTTATTTTTACTTTTAACTGAATGTATGAATTATTTTGTCTTGTATGTAAAGTTACAGGAATGTTTTATTATCCAAACACAGTCAGCACATTGTGGCCGTGTTCACAGTTGATGCTATTGAATGTTGGCTTTTTCTTTTTTCATTAATAATGGTTCCATTAGGTTCACTTTTTTCTACATGTGGATGAGGCTATTACATTTGTATTATCAACGGGTATTTTGCGGATGGAGTTCGGTAGATCACATGTGCATTTATATGAGATCTAATTTAGTTATAGCCAGAGAGATATAACGTGATTCTCCTTGTTAGGCATATTGTAGTATATCCGATATAATTATTCATTAATTTGGTTTGAGCAGTAACATAGTTCCTTGAGGGACATGTAAATTCGTAATTAATATTGGTTCTCTGTAATTTGGATCTTTCAGGTGAGTTATTGCTGTTGGCGGTGAGGTTTGCAGTTTCAATTTTTTTAGTAGATAATTAAATTAATTTTCTTGTTATTGTCGACTGGAGTTACATTTTTCTTTATAATGTTTCTAAGGGATGATACATTCTGCTTATAGTTACCATTCATATGATAAATTTGTCTTTATCTGTATGTTCAGTATTGCTGTTGGTTACTTTAGAAAGAAAAAGTCTAATATGACAATCTATAAGGTAATCCGGAAAACCGTCATTGACGAGCGTTCGTTTCACATTGTTAAGTTCTTTAAAGAAAAGCAGATGAGAGGATGAATTCTCGTGCGCTCTCATGAACATTTTTTTATAACGCCTATCTAAGTTGACATTGACTAGTAAAATTAAGGTGTCAATTAATATAATATATTCTCAACTTTGTAGATTTGTCAAGGAATTGATTTGTTGATAATACTGAACTCCGGGAACGTGCGACACAATTGAAAACCATATTACGAGTTGACCGAAGCATTGTAAGTGAAATTGGGTAGACGAAACTTTTTGGAAGACGCAATGAAATCTACCTCTTCAACGATTGGTTCATATTTACTTTGACGCATATTTCTTTTCATTCATTAAGTCAGGACGAGGAGTGCTTAACCGGGATTGACTGTACTGATGTTGATTTCCGCTAAAAGTTAATGAGCCGCTCATGAGGAGTATAGTTAGTAGAAGTCAACAGTAGAGATTGAATTGAATGTAGCGCATGTGGAAGAACATTTTCTCATCATTTACCTATAGATAACTGCCGTGATTTCAACGCTAATAATACAGATATCCAGTCGATACAGTTGTCACTTTCTACCTGTTCACTGCCTTTGCGGTTGTAAGGTGTTATTTTCTAGTGCTTAACCCTCTTGAGAACAACTATTCTTTCATCTCCCTTGAGACAAGTGAAGTGCCTTTGTCTGAATTCATATATAATGGCATCCCAAAAACAGAAGGCAAATTACTGAGACACTTTTTGGCAGTTGCAGATGTTATATCTTTCTCTGGGAAAGCAAATGGAGATCTTGAGTATCCGTCGATGGCAGTCAACATGTGTTTCTACTTAGAAGAAGGAATGGGTCCTTTAAAATCTATAGACAATCTGGTTGAGTTATTTTAATAAGCCGAACTGTTTCTGGTTTATAATATCTAGATGTAATTTATTAACATATACGATAATTTTTGCACACATGTTTAACATTTTCTAATGAATATGACAGGTTCTTAGAACAGAAAAAATAATGCAATCTAGTTATACCATGATGACACAAGACATTATGTAATCAGTATAATGCTTCTGTAAAACTTACTCGTGTAAATGTGCCGTTCTCTTTTCCGGATATGCAGTGAATATAACTGTACGGAGAAAACTATTCTCTTGTGTAAAATTTTGTCATTCTTTATTTTCCTTAAAGTTTTATTATCATCCATGTAGACAACAGCATGTTGGTCAGTAATGAGAGTGAAAATAGGAAATGTTTTCAATGATTTATAGAAAAATAAGTTCATGCTATAGTGGTAGTATGAACTTCTTTCTTTATAGAATGAAAAGCAACAGGCCTTCCAGCTTGCCTTAAAGTTACAAAATCTTAAATTACAAAATCTGAAGCATCTGTTTCTACTGTAAAAAGAATATTCTCATCAATAACTTGGACTGATGCTTAAGTGGAAATTCATTCACAGAATTAAGAAGTCTCATTTTATCAGAAAATTTAAATATCCATTTGACCCTTAATTTGCTAACATACGATGTTTCCCTTTATCCATTGCAACATGTACTTGTAATGGTGAATTATTTGGCCTATTATCCCAGCCTTAAAAAGACAGTCTATTTCGCATTTTATGTAATCTTTGCCACTTTGTGTATATTTTCACGTTTTGGTAACCACTGGCTTGAAATCCTTGATCATATACTCATATAACATTAATGTTTTTTTTTAGGTTTGTCAAGACACGGACGTAAGAAGTAGCCTTTTTACCTCCATAGTCAACAGTAATGCATACAAGTAACTGCTGAAAGCTTACCGATTATGATGTCAGTACATAGATTTTCGAATACAGTTAATTTCACCCATTGCTACTTCTCTTTTTTGTAATGTCATTGAAACGAAAGAATATCCTACTGATTGTAAGAGATTCCGATGCCTATGACATCATTTGATAGGATGACTTTAAGTTTCAATAATTTGCTACTAATAGTTTCGTACTAATATAACTCTTATCTGTGCTACCAGCATCAATCAAGTTATTACAATTACATTCTGACAAACAGAGAAAGGCGAATCACTGTTAGTAGACAGAGTACGATTGTGTTTTGTCACAAGAAAATTATCTTTCTTTCTACAAATTCCTGGGACTGCGGTCGATGTTGAAAACTTACAGTTTGTTCAAAATGCCATTTTTCTTGCGTTTACGACACTCAACATCTCTTGCCAAAAACCGATGTTTTAGATGGCGATTATTTCCACAAAACTAGCAAGGTCTGTTTTGCTATTGCAGTAGCAGGCATAGTCGCTTCAACAGAATTTGATAATGCTTGTGAAGAATACCTCGAGTGTATTTTACTGCTGCACTAGTCACCAGTAATTCCCGAACACATTCATTATAAAAATTAGAGTTAAGAATTGATCCAGTATTTCATTAGATTATTGTGTGACTGTGATAAAACTGTTACGGGTCAATATTTCATTTCTTTTTGGGTTGACATACAACTCTTCCTAATTATTACATTCTGCAATGTAGTTGCAAACATTCGGCACGATGTAATTTATGAGAATATTTAGTTTGTTTCGCATAACATCAGTTGGTAATGAATTTATGAAGCTGTTAAGCGTTTGTATCCAATGTTTGAATGTCTTAGCAGAACCGGATAAATTATAATCAACACTGAAGTATTCCAGTTTCAAAATCTTAGAATTAGTTTAATAGCTTAAAACAAGCACTGAAAGGACGAAGACAACATTAATTAGAAAGGGAAGCAACTCAGTCCGGTTACTTCTTAAATCAATGAATGTTGAGTCTGAGTGAAAAAAAGATTTTTTTTTTTAGTTACCCCAACCACGAACTTGGCATCAACGTCATTCATTTAGTCGAATAGCATCTCGTTAGTGCCCGCTATGAGCTACACATGTCTTGAGGAAGGTGGCTTCGTCTTTTAACTCCAGATCACTCCAAGTGACGACACCAAGTTTAGGGAGCTCCTACACGTGGTTAATTTTTTCTTTGGGCACATGACACATATTAAAGAAGATAGTTGTCGCGTGTTCAGGTTGGAGACGTGTTCATGGTTGCCGCTTGAAACGCTTGATTTTTTTTAAAGAATGAAATCAGATGAATATGCGATATCATTGCCCCCATTGTAAAAATATAGCCAAGTCATATTCTATACTGTAATTCAGTGGTTGAACAAACAGTAAAAGTGAACGAGATTTAAGGCAATGATGAACGCATCAGTCGACAGTGTTAAAAACAACAAAGATGTGAATACTCGACCGAATGATTCATAAAATAACCGGGAATATTCTTTTAGAAACCGAATGAATAAAAAGAGAAACTTTGTTCAAACCGGAGTTATTTTGCCGTTAACTTTTAAAAACATTAATATTGAAAGAAAAATATCTTAAAATATGAAATAAATAGAAATAATTGTGCATAAAAAAATACAATTATTTGAATCCTTACATTCGTTTATTTCTAAAATACAAATTTTTAACGCGTAGAAAATTCATGAATCAAAAATAAAAACAAAAATACTAAAAAACGAAAGTATTTAAAACAAAGATAATAAAAAAGACGACAATCTCTTTGCTCTTCCTTTCTTTAATAAGCCAAAGCTTGTTGGTGTTGAAAATTGAGCAGTTGTTCAATATCCAATTATTTAAATGGATTGAAAATTTTCCAAGAATGCAGCAAATGATGCTCTGTAAATACTTCTTTTAAGGACAGGTATTATTTAAAGACATGTTGGAATTAAATATAAAATATATCACTGTAATTTAATTGCAAAGGGGAAAATAATTGGATTAAATTAAACCGAAGGAAAAATATAAAAATATTCTATGTGCTTTGCAGTGAATAGAGGTTTGTATTTCAATTCTCTACACCATTCCTAAAAGTCCAGATCTCTATAAATGTGCTGTTTATCGCCACTCACTCAGTAAAGATTTCCTTTTTGATTCAAATCTGACAATAGAAATTTTCGGCAGTGATTTCGGCAAATCTCTTAGCAACTTCGTGACCTTCTATTCATAGGCATTTGGGATTAATAAGACTGATTCATGCTGTAGTGCAATGGTCAACAACTTGTAAAAATGATACATATTCCATTGGAAATCTCTCTCTCTCTCTCTCTCTCTCTCTCTCTCTCTATCTATCTATCTATCTATCTATCAGCAGATGATAAGAAATCCGAAGATATATATACCTCAAATGTTCATTTGTTTTTAAATTTATTTCGTTTATTCCATATCCTACATCCATAAAAGCTCGGGGGTAATTAGATTCCGCCCGTGCAAAAATTCTTTAATAAATGAGAGACAGGTAATGAACCTCTTTACGTTGCATTAAAGATGAGAAAGAATCATAAACAGAAGGGTGATAATCCTTTGCGAAAAAAAAAAAGACCTCTTATCACGCGCCACGTGAAAAGAAAAAAAAAGAAAAGAAACGAAAGAAAGGAACAAAAAAGTTGACTAAATTTGGTAATAAAAAAATAACTACGACGAAGTGAGTTTTGCCGTGGGTTGCAGGTCATTAAATAAAATAAAAAATTCGCACAGAAAATTTTTTTCCTGCTTATTTTTCCAGCGGTATAGATAGAAAGTAAACAAATGTTTCAATGTTTAAAATATATTTTTAGACCAACCATTCTGTTAAATTGTCTGTATTGCTCTTTGTGACTCTGGTGCCAGTGATCCGCCCTCGAACCGAGATAAATGGGTTTCAAACGCTGATTTTGAAGTCAAACATGCTTTTACACTTTGAGAGGTTAATTACACAATTGTTCTTGTCGAAATAAAATTTGTGAACTTGTAAAATCACTGATATCCACAATATCAATCTTAATCTGCTCTCATCTGTTGATGTTTGATAATCTTTTTCAATATATTCTGTTTTTATTCGTCTGTCTCTTCTAGTATCGTTACATATTAAAACTGAAGTTGCCTTTTACAATATAATATCTGGATGAGAAGATTTAATTGGATTTCTAAATTTATAGCTGAATCATACGCAGCCTACATCTCAGAAGAACTGGCTCATCTGATTTCACCTCGATTTCCTTGAGCTAAGGTCAACACTGATCATCGCTTGAACCAGTCTCAATGAATTGTATTACTATTCAAATGCATTAATGTCGCCAGTGATGTCAGGACGAGAGAAATAAAAAGAAACCGTGACAATAGTTTTCAATGTGGTTTGGTAGCTGAAGGTAGTTACGCATTTGCACTGGTCAGTGTTCAAGTTCAGTATTAATAAATGCTGATATTTTTTAAAAGCAGATAAACCGTTGGGGCAGTTTCCAATCTGAATTCCTTTCAACACTTCACTGAGCTAAGCTTATTAAATATCTATAAGTAATAATCAAAACTACACTGGTATTACTAAGGCTTAAATGTCCTTAAAAGTCACCATGAAGCTGAATGTGGTGCTTTTCATTGTGTACAAAGTGCTTTTAGATTAACGATTAACGATAAGGAAAATTGATTTTTTTATATATTACTACTGATTTTCTTTTTTCAGAATCATACAAGAACTAAAATCTAAATGTTTTTAGAAGTGGCGGCTATTACGCAGAAAGTGTGAAAAATAATCAATGCGAAGTTTCTTTTAATTTTGAGATCGGTGCAATAGCTGAAAAATCCACGATACTTATGAGGTTTAATACTATGAAATATTGTTTTAAAATTTAGCATTATGTTGATCAGGCATCAAAGAAAGCACTTTGTTATCACTCATGGACATTACTAGGTGATCTTGCATTAGTAACATTTTCTTTTCTCTTTTTCTACCATTTTCTATTCTCAGAACTATCGGTAGTCACCATTTTGATATTGGCTAATCGGAAGTTTGCTTAACTACATTGCTAAAACTGCTACCTTTGTTTTAACTTCCTTAGATTTTATCTAAGAATAATCAATAAAGGAAGTTACTGGAATAACTAAGAAGGAAAATGGCGCCGGCGGATATGTTCTTTTTTTGTTATGAAAATTGAATTTAAGTCAAATATTTGAAGAAGCATTGCCTACTTTCACCCCATCCCTTGCGAGTTTCATGAAAACAATGAATATGAATGAAGGTTTGTCGTTGTAACTCTGTTAAAAAGAAATTAAAGGAATAAATAAAACACGGTGAAAGGCAAAAGAAACAGGTTTTTAAAGTAAACGTTTCGAGAACAGTTTAAGATAAAGTGGTTGGTTGGATGCATATTTCTATATGGGTAGCCTCAGGATTGTGGAAAGAAAGAATTCATGGCCAATTGATAATAACAGGACAGAAGTGAGAACTAGTTATTCAGATAATATTTGGAGAACACACACACACACACACACACACACACACACACACACACACACACACACACACACACTACTCCCTTCACCGTAAAATAAGAACAAAAATAAACCATATAGGAGAAAAGCGAATATACAATGTAAAATTATTTAAAATTGAAAGTGAAAAAACAGCAAATGATATTTGATGGAGAAGAATACAACGAATTTCTCTCTGTCAGTGTTTACAATGGACAGAGCAGCCATTTTATTGCCACTATCTGAACAACAATGAGTAATCCACATTCTCAAGAATGTGGATTACTCATGTACTCACTGAAATTTTATTTTCTGTTTACCAGCATAACCTGCTAGCGTCAGGAACGTGATTAAAATAACTGGTAATGACGTGAGATATTAGGGAGAACTGAATTCATGCCTTCCGCAAGAGCTAATCGTTACATCCGACACATCATTTTTCTGCGTGGGTGTCATCCGGAAAAATGAAATGTCGGAAAATGAATAAAAAAGAATAAAAATAAATAAAAAAAAGGAACGGGAATTTTGATGTTACACTATTTAAAATGGAGTCTTTTTTTGTTTTGTAGAATAAGGAAGATTAAGAGAACAACAATCGAAATTTCACCAAGAAACTAATCATTTTAGAAATGACGGTGAATTTCTGTAAACGAAAGAAAACGTCGCTTGTGAAGGCAATTCGTCAGATTAGCAGATCAAGTACATTCGTTTCGTTGAAAGGAGGCAAGTTTACTTTTACCCCTCCATGTACATACAAAGACAGATATTTCGAAAGTTTTGTTTAAAAGCGAAAGTGTCTTTCTCTGACTTCATACACTAGCCATACACGTACCACACTCTCTTGTAGGTTGACTTGGTACTTAGAGAAACGTACGTCTGCTCGCACAGACACAAACATTATTTCTTTACTAAATTCTTCCTTTTCAACATCTTTTTTTTGTATCTATATACATATGCATTTAAATTTGTGCGTCTCTGTATGCCCCTGAGCAGCTGTGTTAAGGCAGTATGAATGGATTATCGCATCACAGTCAAAATACAACTATCAACATGAAACCAATATTAGCAGATAATGCCAAAATACTCTACAACACTCACTGCAAAGCTTCAAAATTTTAGAAGTCATTATTATACAGAAGAAACAAACCACATTAAAAATCTTTCTGAACGAGGTCAGTTTATCTGATATGTGTACAAAATAATAATATGTATAAATACTTGATATATTCTTTTCCAGTGCGATCTTGTCCGATTTCACCGTTACAGAGGATGTCAATTTGGATTGAGCACTGTAAAAATGCCAGGATCTACCATACTGACAACAACAATTTCTTGATAATGACTGAGACAATGGAAAGTAATTGAACAAAACAGAACAAAACATGAACTTCTAATAATTTATCAACAGTTATACTCCTGATGTACAAAATCTTATTTGAAAATTGGAAAATACAATAAAATGTTAAAGAGACCCTTAAAAATTTATAAAATTTGCTTGGAAGAATTCTGTCTTTGTCTTGTTTAAATGAGAATTGAAGCGAAAAATAGAGACACACATTTTCTTTCCTTTTATTTTAAATTTTATAAGATCAGATCAATTTTGTGAAAATTCTAAAACAATGGAAACTATTTTCTAGAATTTTCTGTGCTCAAAATGGTATGAGTTTCCACATCTCGAAACTGAAGTTGAAACGAACACAATTCTCTACTCTGTTAGACATGCACGTAACTTTATTTACATTATTCGGACTTCTGACCTCATCTTTGTCGCCATATTTATTACAACGTTTCGGCCGTTATACGCTCCGGCCTTCTTCAGGTGGTTGGAATGTCGAACTGAACTCTTTATTTCGCTCACAGGCGGTAGACTGTTCTAGTTACACGTACCATATTTAATGGATGTCAGTTACCAGTTATCTCCTGTTAATTTCCCTCTGAAAGTTCTCCACTGCCTTAGCCGGGTATTGAACTCACACTCTTTGGGTCTGTCAATGGATCTAAATAACACCTTTATCCACTGTGCCATGTGTCCAAGAGGACATCTGTGTATAAATTTCTGGGTATTATAAACCTAATGTTTTCAGCAACCATTTTTTACCGAGGCTCATATTGCAATGTGGCTGACCACATATGGAGAGAGAAGGGAGATCACCACCCTCTGTGGGATCAGGTTGAGATCATAGACAAAGAACACCATTGGAAAATTCGTAAACTTAAGGAATCGGCATATTTGCTAGGCCACAAACAAACTCTTGAGCCGACCAAGCATAGAAATGTATACAATATGGGAACCAGTAATAAGGAGTGCCAGAGAAAAGCGATAATAACAACAAAAATTGCAATATGAGCTCTGGTAAAAACATGTAATGATAACAGCAAAAATTGCAATATGAGCACAGGTAAAAAACGGTTGCTGAAAACATTAGGTTTATAATACCCAGAATTTCATACACAGATGTCCTCAAGGACACATGGCAGAGTGGATAAAGGCGTTGGTTAGAGTGTGAGTTCAATACCCGGCTAAGGCAGTGGGGAACTTGGAGAGGGCAATTATCAGGAGATAACTGATAACATACATTAAACATGGCACGTAGAACTAGAACAGTCTACCCCGGTGAGCGAAATAAAGGGTTCATTTCGACATTCCAACCACCTGAAGAAACCGAAACGTTGTAATAAATATGGCGACAAAGATGAGGAAAATAGTCCGAATAATGTAAATAATGTACATAATACCTCATCTCAGAAATATAGGCAGATAATGTACGTAACTGTTGTTAAAAGAAAAAGAATTGTCAATGGTAGACCTGCATGACAAAAGTCCTGCATAGACCGAAACCAGCATTGAAATAAAATGCGAACGAAAACCTTGATGGTAAAAGAGAAAAGAGCAATCCTCTGCAAGTCTGGTTTGCGGTTAAATGTTCGATCCTGAAAACAATGAAACTACCTCTTTTGGTTATATGCACTAAAAAATCAATAATTTCCTGTAATTCTATTAGATTTGATATTTTTGGATGCCATTCATTCCTCTTCTATTCATATGTTCATTTCAAACGTTTTTCTTTAGCTCAAAATTTCTATTCAGCATTTATGAGGGGCACCGAAAAGTTCTCAGCCCCACCTATTTCCCAAAGTCTGACCGAATAACCAAACATCTGAATTATTTTTTGTCTCTTTCTAATTGGGACAAGAACTTTTCAGCCCTTTCTCCTACAAATATTTACAATGCTTTGAATAGTGTTTCGTTGTCATATAGTCATATACTTTTCTCTTAATGAATCGTTAGCTTAACATTTCGACTGATAAATTATGATCTTCATCAATTTAAAAATTCACTTCCCCACAAACTGCGCCAATGAAATTATGGAAACTATTACAATACCCACAGTATTACTTTTTAAAATATTTTTTACGGCTTTCTTCATACAACTTTGTAATTTATGTAGATCATTTTATTGTATTCTTTCTTTCTTTTTTCTGATTGTTTTTTCACTTTCTTTTTACACTTATCGCTTTTCTTCCTTATTTTCCTTAGGAACTTCTTTCATTTTTCTGTCATATATGTTTTGTTTCCTTTTTCCGTCTTTTCATCTTTTATTTTTTCTTCTCGTCGTCTTTCTGTTCATGATAACATTTCATTTATTCATGTTGATGATTTTCATTTTTCTGATTTTTATTTCTTTTTCATTCGTTTTTATTTTTTCATCTCTATATTTATTGTTTATTTATTTATTTTTCTGTTCACTTCTTTTCCCATTTTATTCATTCATATTTTTTTTCTTTTCATTCTTCCTTTATTTACTGTAACTGTTTCCGAACAAAATACTTCATACTTTTCGGACATTACTTGAACCGAGAATCCGCCAATCAAATAGTCTAAATAACTTTAGTTCAGTAAGAAAACACTGGTACAGACAAGCCATTTCACTGAACAGACAGATGTAATCTCAATGATTTCACAAGATACTGATAACAAATTCTTTGGTTGTGTTACTAAGGAAACATTTACAACCTCGTAGTGAATTTCTCAAAAGCAAGAAAAATAATGATGGGAATCCTTCAAGATAGTGAAAAGAAAGCATAAGTCACAAGAAAACTTTTATACCCAAGAATAACCAATGGAAGTACGCTCTAAGTCAACCAGTGTACACTTCTAAAGAAAAAACTAGTGAACGTATTTTATTTATTTTTTAAAATAACTCACTGTTGATTTTTTATTTCGTCTCTAAAATAAAAGAAAGGCTCGCTTAAAACACGCAGCTCACTAATATCTATGTATAAACATGCTTGAACACAGCTTCACTTTATTTAAATCAGAAAAATTAATTAATGGACCAAATTCTTCTTATTCGACAGCTTAAAGAGACACCCCAAATAAAGAAACATTTGAAACAAATATAAACTTTAAATAAATAAGCTTATTTGAACGGATTATTTGTTTGTCTTAGTAAAAGTGGTTTTAAACTTATTACAACAAAATTGGAACAATTAACAAATAACAAAATAATGTAAAGTTCTTACAAATCTATTGACAATCACAGAGAAAAGAAAGAAACAATGAAAAGCATTCAAGCATTACTGAATGGTTTTGTAATATTTCGATGTTACCCTCACAGCTAATATATTTACGATGGCAAAATAAGCATTCTTAAAAAAATAATCATTTAAATTTTAAATGTAAATATATTATTAATCACTCAGAAATATATTTTTCGGATTTAATTTTATCATTGAATGTCCTGTGCTCCCCATCTGTTGTACATAGATAAAAAGAAATCTGCCGAAAAGTATGCACTTAAACAGTAACCAAACCCTTAGAAATATTTAAAGTTACTCCAATTAGTATAATTTCAGTTCTTAGCTAACTGTGAAGACAACTTATTAAATATCACATTACGCTGTTATGGCTAGGATAAGTTGTATCACGTTGTTAGGCAAGTCATGGTACAAATGAAACGTTTCTTGGTTCCAGGAGATTCCAGCTACGTGGCAACACTCCTGCATTGGGTCACAAGTCAGTCACACGGAGAAGGCAATTATTGCCTCTACTTATACGCACCTGATCTTGTATCATATTATCATTTGTGGCCATGTAAATATCTGTACTAAATATATACAAGCGCGGCCACAAGCATTATTTCGTTTTTCTAATTTCTTATCTTTCAATTCCTTCTTTCCTTTGTATCTATATTAATATATATGTAAATTTGTCTATATGATGAATTGTGTTAAGACATGAAGGAAAGTCCATTCAGACACAATGAATTGAAGACAAAGAATTGTCTGGTCAGTTCTTGGAAAATTTAAGCATCCACTACAAATTTCACACTTTTTTTTTTCAAAATGTTTTAGATGAGTAATATTAATTTTTACGTTTTGTTCTTTTCCTTATAACGCCAGAGGTTGCATTTTCCTTGCCACATCAACGATTCCTTAAATGCGATTATAACAATAACAAGAACAAAGGGAAAAAACAATAATTATAATAAAAAATTTGTTTCATCGTCGAGTGTGTCATGATACATCAACATCATCATCATCATTAGAGTCATAATCATCAGAGATGTTACGGCTTGAAGGCAGACTGTAAATCAGTATGATGTCTCATCTTTAGCATAGCTGCTCGTTTTAAAACATATGACACAAACATAACAAAAATGTTATTTGGAAGCATTTAAAAATATTATGTGAATTTTTTACTAAATGTTAATCCAATGCAAGACCCACTCAAAGTAGCGGATTAGCGGTTGTTGTATGGACATAGTAAGTGTATGGGCGAATTAACTGAAGGCTATGAGGATATGGAGAATAGATGATGTTTTACCCTAGACTCGAAGTTGTTAAGGGAACCGATATTTCCAGAGAGTCTGTTCCACAAAGTAGCGATTTTCGGAAATGTAGCTCGTTTGAACATTTACCATGGTAATAGCGTTAGAGTAGCGACATTTCACTTGTAGGAAAGGGGTGGATGTAAGAAAGGGGTGGATGTAAGAAAGGGGTGGATGTAAGAAAGGGGTTTATTGTAAGAACTGAAATAATCAGATTAGTGAAGTTTCTGATTTTTTGAACTCGACTCTCCGATTAACAATTCCCAGCCATTATCCATTACACCACCCGCCCATCCAAGCTGGTATTCCCAAGCGGTTACCCATTTAGGTACTGACCAGGTACAACGTTGCTTAACTCTGGCGATCGTACAAAAACCGGTGTTTAATCGTGATACTGTCGTAAGCCTTAAAATGTACAGTTTTTTTTTTTAATGCTTAACCACTACAAGTAATAAAAACATCAGCAATAACAATAATAATAGTAATAATAAGAAGGAGATTGAACGCCATGATCGTAGCCACTGCTACAATGCATTATCTGCTCTTTCATAATTTCGCTTAAATAAAAATCCTAAGTGCAACAAAACATATAAAGGATAATGACAAGTACAATAGCATTAATGAGAAATGTCTGAACCTAGGGATGGTAACTGAAGATATTCATTCTGCCAATATCATTACGATGTTAGACCAAGAAGTAAAAAAAAAATCTCGCTAGTAATGCAGAGTAAAAAGGCAAGTTTACCGAGAAAATTGAAAAAATTAACAAAAGTCATCTACAGATAAGTAAGTTTTGTGCCATTTGATTTCCTGCAGTTTCCATGGGACAATTTTAGCATTAGAAAATATTAAAAAATAATCGTGATAAAAAGAAGCCTAATAAGAATGACAAAGGATCTCTGATAAGAAGGAAATTGTTTTAAGCTATTCTAATCACTCTCATCATGTGACATTCGAAAACAAGATCATAAGAGAGAACGAAGAAGTTCAAGAAGTCCAGGAAGATCATTAAAATGAATTAGAACGATTTATAACTATAGAGTCAAAAGCATTATGGAATGGAATAGTGAGAGAGGGAAAAGAAAGGGAAAATGCAAGAGATAGATAGATAGATAGATAGATAGATAGATAGATAGATAGATAGATAGATGGGGACTATATGTTGGAGTCTACCGGCAAACATCAAAATCATGGCTATATTACTGAGATGATTTTTTGAAAGAAACTAACAGAAAATAAACTAAAAATATATATTTCATTCTTTTTCTCTCTCTCTCGCTTCTCTCTCTCTCTCTCTCACACACACACACACACACACACACACACACACACACACACACACACACACACACATCTATTCGAATTTTTATATTTTTTTAATATTAGAATAATAAAAAAAATAAGCGTACGATTTAAAGAAAATAAAATCTCCGATTGTACAGAATTTTCATCAGTTTGCATTGCGAATAACTTTATAACATTTTGTTATATTTTAGGCAACTAAGAGTTTTATTTGCTAGTTATTTGACGATTTAAAGTTTAATTTAAAGACAATCAATTCAAATATGTCTTCCTAGATTACAAATGTCTGTTGAAAAATGACGATCACAAATGAAAAGGAATTACGTTTAAAACCATTAAATGTATAATTATCCAAAGAAAACAAGAGAAAAGCAATGTACGAACAACCAAGTCTTATTAGTTACTAATGTTTGTTTCTAATGGCATTGACTAATACTTTCTGTTAGACTGCACGGCCAATATGTAAATGCATATAATTGGTTTATATAACACACACACACACACACAATATATATATATATATATATATATATATATATATATATATATATATATATATATATATATAGATAGATAGATAGATAGATAGATAGATATATATATATATGATAAATGTAATGGACTCGTCTGTCAATTTGTTTGGTGGCAAAATGATGCTAACTGCACAGATGTTTTGATTATTAATGACTTTAATATGACCCACTTGAATAGTTTGAATTGAGATATTTTCCTCCACCTAGACCGTCACCTTACGGGCAAGCAAAAATTGCCAAATGGTATTTAACCTATATCTGGATGAAGATTCATACATTTTTCAGCGATATTATGAGTGAGCGATACACAATCGACTCGAATTTGAACTTGACTCCCTCTTTTCACTTTCCGCGTCGATAACCTTTAAGCCACACACACACACACGCACAAACACACGCACACACACACACATATACGTATATATATATATATGATAAAAATAATTTTAAGGAATGGGTAAAAGTTCTCAGTATCAGGTATAAAGCGTATTTGAATATAAAAGGGGCCACTGAAGTCAACAGTGAGTGGCGACTATGTTTTATGTTTGAATGCAATTTTCAGGTATATATATATATATATATATATGTGTGTGTTTGTTTTGTGTGTGCGCATGTGTGTGTGTCTCTGTTTGTTTTGTCTGTATATATATATATATATATATATATATATATATATATATATATATATATAATTAATTTAATGAAAAACAGACCACTTTAAGGTACCATTACAATAATTTATTTCACCAAAATCCTTTTTAAAGGATTCCAGATCATCAGGTAACACTTCCAACAATGATATATATATATATATATATATATATAAATCGGTCGGCGTCTAAACAAAACAGTGAGTTTGACATGAAACAAATTAATGAATCTGAAGTCGATTTACAATGAATGATGGACGAATAACATTAGATATTAATTATGAAGGATGATCCCAGAACAGTAGAGGATCTTTTACATGCAAATATTTGTAACAATTTCATTTATTATAAAATAAAAGTTGAGTGGGTTTTTTTGGCAATAAGAACTTTGCGAGGAACTGAACAAATTTCTCTATTATCTCGGTCAAAATAATGTGTATAGGCATGGGATTATGCAATCAATACACACTAAATGTAGTGCATTTTCAAAAAGTGTTTTAACGCTGACATCAATAAACTTATGTCTGGAAAGAAAACAAACAACACTTTATTTATGGGCAACATCAATACAAAAATAGAAGGAAGGAAAGATGAAATGCAAAAGTAAGGAGAAAATTTGGAAAATGAATGAGGAATGAAAGAGGTGAAACGCTCATTATAACCACTCAGTGAGATACAAAATGACAACACGGAAATACAACGTGAATGAACTTTTAATGAACTTGGCAAAACCCAAAGAAGAAAAAGTAAAAAATAAATAAATTGATTTCATAATGACTGACAAAGTCTCTATCGTTAAAGATCTGTCATAAACTAAGTTAATATAGGAAATTGTCATAGAATGGTAACTAACAGAGTTAAATTTAAATTTAAAATTGAATTATAATGTTTCACAAGAAGAAAACGTCATAATTTAACACAAGTTGCAAAATGTTTCACAAATGGAGAGAACATCACCGAATTTGAAATAGAAATCAATAACAGATTCCAGGTTATATAGAATAGAAAAAACGACTTAGAAAATATGAAGTGCAAATTGATGGCTATAATTAAGGAAATAGTATGCACACACACAAAAAAAAGCCGGAAACAGCAAAAGGAAATACTTAAAGAAATGA
Source organism: Acanthosepion pharaonis (assembly GCA_903632075.3). Classification (NCBI taxonomy): domain Eukaryota; kingdom Metazoa; phylum Mollusca; class Cephalopoda; order Sepiida; family Sepiidae; genus Acanthosepion; species Acanthosepion pharaonis. The sequence goes on along the minus strand of CAHIKZ030003744.1, from coordinate 1,078,955 downwards.
TGATAAAAGGGGAGAAAATAAAAGAGGTAAACACTAAGAAATACAACAACAAAAAGACATAAGCAAACGAATCAACAACAGAATGAATAAAAAAAGATTAGCTAAGTAGAAGTTATTAGAAAAAGAATATTTTGAAATATGCCCAATTAACGAACTATAAAGATAAACAGTGAATACTTGCAATAAATGGGCGAAAAAAGAAAGCTAGAAAATATAGGAATAAAATCTTAAGGACAATCTACTATTCTCTGCAAATCAGTATATTTCGAAATAAAACACCACCACCAGTCACTCCAGCAAATATCAGTGATATTCAATAGACGATCCTTTTGCTCTTGGAAGGTAAAACAAGAGAACAATCAAACATTATTTCTTCTTATAATATCACTGTCGGAGGCACATTTTTCTCAATTTAGGTCAGTTGTTATTAATTTTACTGTTTAATAGAATAGAAAAAAAAAAAACATTATATACCCTAAAAATAACGTTTATAACAATAAAATAATGTCAGATAAAAAATCCTCTAAAAATATACTGTTATATTATAGGTACTTACAAAGAGACTAATAAATACCCGTGGTGAAAATTGTCCGCGTAAATAATACCCGTGTATCAGTCATCATAATAGTCATGACGAATTTAAATGTTTGTTTTCTATTGGTCTGGATGAGCGTGTTTAGTGTTAAGGCACGAATCTGTCTCTTATACAAGCTATGGATTAAACAAATAGCAGAGTAGACGAGGTTTTCTTATCACTCTAAAAGTTGGAAAGCTCTGAATACGAAACTGTGGAGAAAAGTAACAGGAAACTATTCCTTTTTCATTCGCAAAATTCTTGGTAACTCACAGATAATAAAAGAAAAGAGGTCTATGGAAAGCCATGATCGCCTAAGTCTTGAAGGGATATAGCCTTTTAAATAGACATTTCTAAATAGTATAAGCTACACTATAACTGAGAGCATGAAATAATTTTTCTTGAAATTATTAGATACGCATTCTCTTTTTTTATATATATATATATATATATATATATATATATATATATATATATATATATATATAATTTCTTGGTGTCCTATTTCTAGATTATATGACCATTGACACATGTTTTATATAGAGAAATAACAGCATTCATATGTAGTCAGACTTGTTCTCAAATTCTGAAAACTGCAGAATTAAACTGTTGAGTGTTAGCAACAGGAAAAATGAAACTTATCGATAGCTTGCATGTCTGTCAAGAACTTAGGGTTTCAATTGTAAAAAACAGCAGCTACTTATAACGTCAAACAAACCTCTGTAATTTAGGTGGGTAACATGTCATTGAGGCCTCTGTTGTATTATAGATTGTTTTTGACGATTTCCATTCTGTTATTTTTGCCTTATTATTGAGGTTTCTCTAATCATATCGTATTAATGTATCAATCTTTCATTATCTATCTATCTATCTATCTATCTATCTATCTATCTATCTATCTATCTATGATTTTATGATATAAGGCAATGTTTTCGTATTAAAATTAGTAATACTAAAATTGGTAAACATTTTCAAAGTTAAATTTATATGAACAATATATCTTATGAGTTTCAGCTTGTAATAATTTGATTTTGGAGTAGACAGTTTTATTATGCAAATAAAGTAAAAATAAATTTCAGAAGATATAGACCAGAGAAACATTTATGAATAACACGATATCCTATATTTTCTTTTTCTATCCGCCTTTTTTCCTTCCGGATGTTAGCGATCATGGCTCTTTCCAATTTATAGTGGGCAAAAGGGAAACACAATCAATCCCAAGAAAACTCATGACTGAATGAATTATCATTTTATTATCTTACATATTAATACTCGCTCCTTGACGTTCAACTTTCAGTCACTAATTTTCATAACATTTCTAATGTTTCTAAATTACTTGTAGCTGTTCTTATTATTTCCTAGAGATCTTCTTTGTTTGAATATTCTTCCTATTTTCCTATACAACTCTTTAATTATTGTCTATAATTTTTTATTGGATTATTATCGGGAAAAGACCGAGTAACATTCCATTATGGAGTCTTTGAAACTTTTTTGGCAAGGTCGGTAATAGTCGGTTTTGCAGAAATTGAATAGCATTTTTTTTGCAAATATATATGTTAGAAATTTTCGTGGCTGTGATCATTACCACTCAAAAAAATCTTGTTCAAGAACTTATAAGCATTCTCTTCTTATATATTGTTACCACTATCACCTTTGAAGAGGTCTAAAATTTTACTACTGTCTTCTTATGTGTGCCGTATCCCTTCAGGATATGGTCGATTAGAACGTCCTATCCTTTGTAGTTCTTAGCAATGTTTGTCCTTTTACCATCCATCTATCCATCCCTCTCCCCGTTCTGCTACCAAATCAAATAAGCTCGCGTGGGGGATAGGGTCTGATACTTCGCCCTGTCCTTTTTTGCCTTCGATATGTCCTGTGAGTATCAACTTTTTCCAAAACGTTCTTTCTCATTAGCTGTCCCAGAAATTTAAGCTGTCTCTTTCTGATTCAGTGTCTTTTTGTTCCCATTTTCCTTTAAAAAATCTCCACGTTTCTTATCTGCTCCCGTGCATGTTATTTTCAGTATGCTTCAGTTGCCTCAGTTTTGTCTGTGAGGAGATTGTTCGGCATTCACTGATATTACAGTTCTGTACACTTTTCTTTGTTTCTATGAAATTTTCATGTTTCTTCGTATTTTCCTTAGTCTTTTTTTAATGTAGTGGGTTAGTGCAATAATGTAGTATTGTAGCCAGTGTGTCTCCACACTGCCTTCAATAATAACCCCCAAAACGTTATTTCACTGGCTCACTATTATTTTGTAATTCATATTGGTTGACTGTTTCCATGAAGGACTCAATCTTCAGCTCAGTTAGCAATTCCATCCCATGCCGCTCTACAATTATCACTAAAAACTACTAAGTTTTCATGTACTTCTTCACTAATCACTTTGTTATGTTTACCCATTTAATGGTTGCTTCCATGTCTTTAGCCAATTTTTTTTAAATTCTACATTTTTCCCTCGCAACATTCAGAAAACCAGTTTCCTCTAATTACTTTGTTGCTGATAAATCCGTTCTCTTGCTTAATACTCTTTTTTCAATTTCTTTATTTTCAAAATTTCTTAAATATACATTTCTTTCTTGTTTATAGTTTGCCAATGATTTCAATGTCTTTTTTATTGTTCTATGATCATCATTCAACTTTTTTCGCAATTTCCATTGTTGCGTTCTCACCATTTATTAATTTTTCAATAACTTGTTTCTCTTTGCAAATTAAATCTTCATAGTAATCATATGTGTATGTGTGTGTATTTGCAATAGGATTAACAACCTCGGTTTGAATAATAAAATCACGACATAAAATAAGTTATTGCAAACATTTCTAAGAAAAACACGTAAGTAGAGATTCACATCTGTTATTTAATATCAGTTTTATTTTGAAAACATCGATTTACATAATGAAATAAGGAGCGTTATTTTAAATTCTTACTAATATTCCATTTTCACGTAATCTATATTAATCTCAGACAATTATTAATAATATATAAACCCATTCCAGTTTGTATGATCTATCTATCTATCTATCTATCTATCTATCTATCTATCTATCTATCTATCTAGTTATAGTCAAAATAAAATAGCGAAGCTAATCTACGAAGATATTAATAGTTAGTCTAATCATAACTAATTACTTCGTATAATTTATGCTTGCGCACGCAGAAAAATAAACTTTTTCTCTATATATCTAGATTGAGTGAAAGATCGATTTATCGATATTAATAATTAAAAAAATCCACGCATCAAAATCGATCGGTTTTGTTCTGTGAATAAAACCACTCTGTTCATTGTCTGTTGTCTTGGACATTCAAGACTGCTGAATGTACAATACTCCTTTCGACTGCGCTGAAATTCTGTGTTATGCGTAAACAAGAAGCCGTCATCTTCACGGTAAGGTTGAATGAAACTGAATACACATCTATTGCTGACCAAGTTCAACAGCGACAATCTACAAGTTAATATTATTGTGCTGTGATCCCTATAATGGAAATCGAGAGATCGTCAAGACAACGAAAATACGAATCAGAATGAAGATTTCACGGAACGCCGCCCGTCGGCATTCTATTACAAAACCTTGCGACAGTGTAGGGAGGGGAAGCTTTTCATTCCATACATCACTGACCATATTTTCAATTTGGGACTTATTCAACGGGTCGGCTGTGAATGGACACAAGTGATTGGGTGCTAGGCGGTTGGCGGAGAGTTAAGGTTTTTGATTTGGGCTTTCAGAGTGAGCGTCGTAAATTCAAAATTGCAAAAGAGTACAATGTCACCATGGTATTGTTTTCATACTCCCATACTTTTACTCATAATGGCTAACAATCTTTATATATATATATATATATATATATATATATATATATATATATATATATATATATATGCATATCATTTAACATTATGTATTTACATATGGATATGTGTATGCATATCGATACATATGGATAAAAAATTGACATATGCAAAAATATACATGCATGTAAATAAATATGCATATATATATATATATATATATATATATATATATATATATATATATATATATATATGTATAGACACGGATACCTAGCATATGTACGAGGGATGATGAAAAAAATACTCTGTCTAACCGAGTAGTGATAAAATACGTGATGTTTGTTCATTTGGTCAGAATTTTGGAAAGTGCGAGGAACAAAAACATTTCAGGTCTCCTTCGTATATCTATCTATCTATCTATCTATCTATCTATATATATATATATATATATATATATATATAGATAGATAGATAGATAGATAGATGAATAGATAGATATATAGCAAAGGAGATGTTACACGAATAGTACAGTGTAATTAGATAAATATAGATAATAAATCTTTTACAATGTTATGGGAGATTATAAAACGACACAAGCAAGTCGAATTGATTCCAGGAAATGTCAGTGTGCCTAGAAGAAAGTTAAATATGATTGTTTTGCCTGATGAAGAACGCCTTCTCAGTAGATTATAAGTAGATTAGTAAATGTTAGCATAGAAGTATGCACTTGCTGTGATTGTTAACTCCTGCTAAAAATGTACAAATTTTATAGCAGACTTTTATTACCGTCTGATTTTTTATTACCCGTGACTGGTGGTCGTAGTCCGCGACCACAATTTAATTAATTGGCAGAGAGTTTCTCAAAATTCGATGCATGACGAACTAGACCTAATCCCGCCGAGTTGCGATAGGACGTTTGCTGTGACCTTAACTTTGAGCGATTTTAATTGTCGTTTTATACCTAACTACATAATGAAATCTATGTCCGAGATTTAGAAAAAAAAATAAAATAAAAACAATGAAAGTTGAATTTATGAATCTGTTCGTTTATTTTGCAAATATTCTATCCGTCTTCCCCCAATATATATATATATATATATATATATATATATATATATATATATATATATATATATATATATATATATATATATATTCGTTATGCAAGTTTGCTAAAGGTCAAAAGATCGTACCTGCAATAGCTATAATAACATCCAACAATAAAATCTTAAGGACAATCTACTATTCTCTGCAAATCAGTATATTTCGAAATAAAACACCACCACCAGTCACTCCAGCAAATATCAGTGATATTCAATAGACGATCCTTTTGCTCTTGGAAGGTAAAACAAGAGAACAATCAAACATTATTTCTTCTTATAATATCACTGTCGGAGGCACATTTTTTCTCAATTTAGGTCGGTTGTTATTAATTTTACTGTTTAATAGAATAGAAAAAAAAACATTATATACCCACTAAAAATAACGTTTATAACAATAAGAAATAATGTCAGATAAAAAAATCCTCTAAAAAATATACTGTTATATTATAGGTACTTACAAAGAGACTAATAAATACCCGTGGTGAAAATTGTCCGCGTAAATAATACCCGTGTATCAGTCATCATAATAGTCATGACGAATTTAAATGTTTGTTTTCTATTGGTCTGGATGAGCGTGTGTTTCGTGTTTAAGGCACGAATCTGTCTCTTATACAAGCTATGGATTAAACAAATAGCAGAGTAGACGAGGTTTTCTTATCACTCTAAAAAGTTGGAAAGCTCTGAATACGAAACTGTGGAGAAAGTAACAGGAAACTATTCCCTTTTCATTCGCAAGAATTCTTGGTAACTCACAGATAATAAAGAAAAGAGGTCTATGGAAAGCCATGATCGCCTAAGTCTTGAAGGGATATAGCCTTTTAAATAGACATTTCTAAATAGTATAAGCTACACTATAACTGAGAGCATGAAATAATTTTCTTGAAATTATTAGATACGCATTCTCTTTTTTAAATTATATATATATATATATATATATATATATATATATATATATATATATAATTTCTGGTGTCCTATTTCTAGATTATATGACCATTGACACATGTTTTATATAGAGAAATAACAGCATTCATATGTAGTCAGACTTGTTCTCAAATTCTGAAAACTGCGAATTAAACTGTTAGTGTTAGCAACAGGAAAAATGAAACTTATCGATAGCTTGCATGTCTGTCAAGAACTTAGGGTTTCAATTGTAAAAACAGCAGCTACTTATAACGTCAAACAAACCTCTGTAATTTAGGTGGGTAACATGTCATTGAGGCCTCTGTTGTATTATAGATTGTTTTTGACGATTTCCATTCTGTTATTTTGCCTTATTATTGAGGTTTTCTCTAATCATATCGTATTAATGTATCAATCTTTCATTATCTATCTATCTATCTATCTATCTATCTATCTATCTATCTATCTATCTATCTATGATTTTATGATATAAGGCAATGTTTTCGTATTAAAATTAGTAATACTAAAATTGGTAAACATTTTCAAGTTAAATTTATATGAACAATATATCTTATGAGTTTCAGCTTGTAATAATTTGATTTTGGAGTAGACAGTTTTATTATGCAAATAAAGTAAAAATAAATTTCAGAAGATATAGACCAGAGAAACATTTATGAATAACACGATATCCTATATTTTCTTTTTTCTATCCGCTTTTTTTCCTTCCGGATGTTAGGATCATGGCTCTTTCCAATTTATAGTGGGCAAAAGGAAACACAATCAATCCCAAGAAAACTCATGACTGAATGAATTATCATTTTATTATCTTACATATTAATACTCGCTCCTTGACGTTCAACTTTCAGTCACTAATTTTCATAACATTTCTAATGTTTCTAAATTACTTGTAGCTGTTCTTATTATTTCCTAGAGATCTTCTTTGTTTGAATATTCTTCCTATTTTCCTATACAACTCTTTTAATTATTGTCTATAATTTTTTATTGGATTATTATCGGAAAAGACCGAGTAACATTCCATTATGGAGTCTTTGAAACTTTTTTTGGCAAGGTCGGTAATAGTCGGTTTTGCAGAAATTGAAGTAGCATTTTTTTTTGCAAATATATATGCTAGCTTAAATTTTCGTGGCTGTGATCATTACCACTCAAAAAATAATCTTGTTCAAGAACTTATAAGCATTCTCTTCTTATATATTGTTACCACTATCACCTTTGAAGAGGTCTAAAATTTTACTACTGTCTTCTTATGTGTGCCGTATCCCTTCAGGATATGGTCGATTAGGACGTCCTATCCTTTGTAGTTCTTAGCAATGTTTGTCCTTTTACCATCCATCTATCCATCCCTCTCCCCGTTCTGCTACCAAATCAAATAAGCTCGCGTGGGGGATAGGGTCTGATACTTCGCCCTGTCCTTTTTGCCTTCGATATGTCCTGTGAGTATCAACTTTTCCAAAACGTTCTTTCTCATTAGCTGTCCCAGAAATTTAAGCTGTCTCTTTCTGATTCAGTGTCTTTTTTGTTCCCATTTTTCCTTTAAAAAATCTCCACGTTTCTTATCTGCTCCGTGCATGTTATTTTCAGTATGCTTCGGTTGCCTCAAGTTTTTGTCTGTGAGGAGATTGTTCGGCATTCACTGATATTACAGTTCTGTACACTTTTCTTTGTTTCTAGCGAAATTTTCATGTTTCTTCGTATTTTCCTTAGTCTTTTTAATGTAGTGGGTTAGTGCAATAATGTAGTATTGTAGCCAGTGTGTCTCACACTGCCTTCAATAGTAACCCCAAAACGTTATTTCACTGGCTCACTATTATTTTGTAATTCATATTGGTTGACTGTTTCCATGAAGGACTCAATCTTCAGCTCAGTTAGCAATTCCATCCCATGCCGCTCTACAATTATCACTAAAAACTACTAAGTTTTCATGTACTTCTTCACTAATCACTTTGTTATGTTTACCCATTTAATGGTTGCTTCCATGTCTTTAGCCAATTTTTTTTAAATTCTACATTTTTCCCTCGCAAATATCAGAAAACCAGTTTCCTCTAATTACTTTGTTGCTGATAAATCCGTTCTCTTGCTTAATACTCTTTTTTTCAATTTTTTATTTTCAAAATTTCTTAAATATACATTTTTTCTTGTTTATAGTTTTGCAATGATTTCAATGTCTTTTTTATTGTTCTATGATCATCATTCAACTTTTTCGCAATTTCCATTGTTGCGTTCTCACCATTTTATTAATTTTTCAATAACTTGTTTCTCTTTGCAAATTAAATCTTCATAGTAATCATATGTATGTGTGTGTATTTGCAATAGGATTAACAACCTCGGTTTGAATAATAAAATCACGACATAAAATAAGTTATTGCAAACATTTCTAAGAAAAACACGTAAGTAGAGATTCACATCTGTTATTTAATATCAGTTTTATTTTGAAAACATCGATTTACATAATGAAATAAGGAGCGTTATTTTAAATTCTTACTAATATTCCATTTTCACGTAATCTATATTAATCTCAGACAATTATTAATAATATATAAACCCATTCCAGTTTGTATGATCTATCTATCTATCTATCTATCTATCTATCTATCTATCTATCTATCTAGTTATAGTCAAAATAAAATAGCGAGCTAATCTACGAAGATATTAATAGTTAGTCTAATCATAACTAATTACTTCGTAAAATTTATGCTTGCGCACGCAGGCGCAAGTAAACTTTTCTCTATATATCTAGATTGAGTGAAAGATCGATTTATCGATATTAATAATTAAAAAATCCACGCATCAAAATCGATCGGTTTTGTTCTGTGAATAAAGCCACTCTGTTCATTGTCTGTTGTCTTGGACATTCAAGACTGCTGAATGTACAATACTCCTTTCGACTGCGCTGAAATTCTGTGTTATGCGTAAACAAGAAGCCGTCATCTTCACGGTAAGGTTGAATGAAACTGAATACACATCTATTGCTGACCAAGTTCAACAGCGACAATCTACAAGTTAATATTATTGTGCTGTGATCCCTATAATGGAAATCGAGAGATCGTCAAGACAACGAAAATACGAATCAGAATGAAGATTTCACGGAACGCCGCCCGTCGGCATTCTATTACAAAACCTTGCGACAGTGTAGGAGGGGGAAGCTTTTCATTCCATACATCACTGACCATATTTTCAATTTGGGACTTATTCAACGGGTCGGCTGTGAATGGACACAAGTGATTGGGTGCTAGGGCGGTTGGCGGAGAGTTAAGGTTTTTGATTTGGGCTTTCAGAGTGAGCGTCGTAAATTCAAAATTGCAAAAGAGTACAATGTCACCATGGTATTGTTTTTTCATACTCCCATACTTTTTTACTCATAATGGCTAACAATCTTTGCATATATATATATATATATATATATATATATATATATATATATATATATATATATATGCATATCATTTAACATTATGTATTTACATATGGATATGTGTATGCATATCGATACATATGGATAAAATTGACATATGCAAAAATATACATGCATGTGTAAATAAATATGCATGCATATATATATATATATATATATATATATATATATATATATATATATATATATATATATGTAGACACGGATACCTTAGCATATGTACGAGGGATGATGAAAAATACTCTGTCTAACTGAGTAGTGATAAAAATACGTGATGTTTGTTCATTTGGTCAAATTTTGGAAAGTGCGAGGAACAAAAAACATTTCAGGTCTCCTTTTCATATCTATCTATTCATTCATCTATCTATATATATATATATATATATATATATATATATAGATAGATAGATAGATAGATAGATAGATAGATAGATATATAGCAAAGGAGATGTTACACGAATAGTACAGTGTAATTAGATAAATATAGATAATAAATCTTTTACAATGTTATGGGAGATTATAAAAACGACACAAGCAAGTCGAATTGATTCCAGGAAATGTCGAGTGTGCCTAGAAGAAAGTTAAGTATGATTGTTTTGCCTGATGAAGAACGCCTTCTCAGTAGATTATATGAGTAGATTAGTAAATGTTAGCATAGAAGTATGCACTTGCTGTGATTGTTAACTCCCTGCTAAAAAAATGCCGATTTTATAGCAGACTTTTATTACCGTCTGATTTTTATTACCCGTGACTGGTGGTCGTAGTCCGCGACCACAATTTAATTAGTGGCAGAAGAGTTTCTCACAAATTTCGATGCATGACGAACTAGACCTAATCCCGCCGAGTTGCGATAGGACGTTTGCTGTGACCTTAACTTTGAGCGATTTTAATTGTCGTTTTATACCTAACTACATAATGAATCTATGTCCGAGATTTAGAAAAAAATAAAAATAAAAACAATGAAAGTTGAATTTACAACAGAATCTGTTCGTTTATTTTGCAAATATTCTATCCGTCTTCCCCCAATATATATATATATATATATATATATATATATATATATATATATATATATATATATATATATATATATATATATATATATATATATATATATATATGCAAGTTTCGTTGAAGGTCTAAAAGATCGTACTCCCTGCAATAGCTATAATAATATCCAACAACAAAAGTAAAACCCCTGCAAAAGAATCCAAAAACAATCCTAATATCGTCATCAAATTGGATTATTACGGAAAATTATTCCATATCTAGCTACAAATTATAGCATTAAATGAACCCATGAATTCCTCCAAAACCTTCAAACTACAAAACCAAAACAAAGCATTCTAGCGTTATTTGACGGAGAAAATTTATTTATTGACGAAACCATCAAGATATAATACTTAATTCCGTATATAACAATAATTCAATCCCACCTCCGTCCATCAAACACAATATTCTCAAAAAATTGTTGCATGCATGCACTACTAAATTCCCCTTCTATGACCATAACGGTAAAATTTACACTCAAACAAATGAAGTAAATATAGGAAATCCTCTCGGCCCGTGTTTTTCTATTATATGTCCCACGTAGAAAACAAGATTTTCAAAAAGTTACTAAACCGAAAATATACGTCCTCTACATAGACAACATTGTTTTATTTTTATTTTAGTTGAGAACAAATGTGAAATTGATAATCTCAAAAGTACATTAAAAAAAAATCCGTCCTCAACTTTCCATTCTTGGAGTCTAGTAATAATACATTCACTTCTTCTGTATATAAAATAACCCACAAGTAAAAACTCTTGCCATCTTAATTTTACTACCCATTGCTCTCTAAGATATAAAATAGATGCTATTAAAAATTTCCTTATGAGAGTGCACGAGAATTCATTATCTCGCCCGCTTTTCTTTAAAGAAATTAATAACGTGAAAAAAAAACGCTTGTTAATAACGGTTTTCCAACTTTTTCTTTCTAAGGTAACCAATAGAAACACTGAACACACAGAAAAACTCCCAATAACATTAACATTTTCTACTTAAATTAAATGCATAGTATCTATAAGCAAGAATTAATATTTACTTAGAAACATTGTAAAGAAATACACAACTCCAGCTGACAGAAACAAGAAAACTAAATTAATTATTTTTTATAAAAAATTAAAACTGCTAACCTTATCGTCAAAAATAATAATTCACCTGCAAAATCCAAATTACAGAGAACCAATATTATTTACCAATTTACATGTCCCTTAAGTGAACTTTATTCCTGAACAATCCAAATTCGTAAATAATAAAATTGGATATAATACAAGATTTTTAACAAGACTCACGTTTACATCTCTTAGACCATAGTTCAATTAGGTCTCATTTAAATACACATGGAGATCTACCGAAATCTATACGTAACATACTTGTTGATATTACAAATACATTAGCATCATCCACATGTACAAAAAGGCTACAAATAATAGAAGCATTATTAATAACAGAGAAAAGGCTAAAACTCAATACTATCAACTATAAACACGGCCACAATATCCTGACCGTGTTTGGAAAATAAACATTCTTATAACTCTAGATAAATACAAAAAACAATCCATATATTCAGTTAAACGTAAAATAAAATTCATCCTCGATAATGACTAAAAGTATAGCTGAAAGCGTTCGGAAAACATTCGGAGAATATATATATATATATATATATATATATATATACACCTTCTTCTATTTCTCCCTCTTGCGTTCCCTTCAACTCAAGTGTCCACTCAGTATCAGACTTCAGCCTAAAAAAACAAATGCTTAGGTATTAGCGACCTTTATTTAGATTATGATCCCTTAAATTAATTTAATTGAAATCGACCTGATTCTAAAAACAGCAAACGGTATCGGGCAACCAATATTAAAATCTAAAAAGTATAGAGTAAATTCTTGGCTGAGGAAACCGACTACTACTAACCACTAATCTGTTAGCCCTATCTTTACCTATCCCTTCTGTCTCACCTTCCCTCCCCACTACCAATTTAATGTGTCCGTTCGGTGTACTTTCTCAGGTGGCGCAGGATAATTCGTTCTGATGAGTTGAACATCTCGGTGTTCACAAAATAAAATTATAAACAAAATGGATAATTAAAGTCTTCGTATTCTTCTTATCATCATCATCATCATTATCATCATATATATATATATATATATATATATATATATATATATATATATATATATATACGCGTATGGACTGCATGAGGTAAGCGTCCGTTTAACCAAAACGATTTAAAAAACTAGTTTGATCATCAAAATTTGTTCTATACAAAATTCGACAATAAATAATCCAGCAAGAGTTGATATGTAAAATCAACCCTCCTACAGTGATTTATATTAATACATGCCTATAATTATGAATACATGCCTATTTATAAGTTATATATAATGGACTCTTGATTCAGTTATGAATTTTGTGCAATAATCTTAAATGGCACTTAAGTCACACTAGTGATTTACAAAGGAGGCCACATATGGAGCAAGTGTGAGGAATGTGGGATTAGATCACTGTTAGATTGGCTAACTTTTTAGATCTTGCTCTCGCTTCTTGAAGACGATTCAGACTAGCAGATTAAAAATTGCTAAGTCCGCAGAAATACGTTGATCTCCACTCTATCTGCTCCAAGACGAAGCGCTCGAGGGTGTTATGATGTATATTGACAGCTGACAAGTTGATCTTCAGCTTGTCTTTGTATCTAAGCCATGGGTGTCTTACATTCCTGTAGCACTGATCTAACTGGCTTTACATTAGGATCTTGGGTATCCTGTCATCAGACATTCTCAAGATATGACCAGTCCACTGTAACTGAGATGGTATGAGGAAAGTCTCGATTCCTCCAATATTACACCCGTTAAACAGGTCTACGTTAGATGTCCTATCTTGAAGGTTAACTTCACAAATTGCACGCAGACAGCTCTTATGGAAAACATCCAGATGGCGTATATGGTACCTGTAGAGAGTCCACAATTCTGAGCCATACAAAAGGATGGCAAGTACAACAGCTCTGTAAACCCGAATTTTCGTATCCAGTCGAATACCACGCTCATTCCACTAGCGATGGCGAAGTTTGCCGAAAGCACTGGTAGCCTTAGCAATCATCATCTAAAGTTCCACTGTAGATGACTTTTCTACCAAGATAGGTGAAAACTTTACATAGTTCAGGGCTTTGTCTTCTACTTTCAGTGGTCTCTCTTTGTAGACTGGTGGTTTTTGTTTCTCACCACAGAATTACTTCGGAGTAGGACAAGGTTGGTGCACTACTTCAGTTTTCTTTATGCTAAGTGTAAGACCAAAGGCTTAACCTGAAGCAGAGAAACGATTTATTATGTGTTGGGTCTCCTCAAAGGATGTCGCAACAAGAGCAGCATCATCAGCAAACAACAAATCACGGATAATTTGTGTACGAAGGTGGGTCTTGGCTTTGACGCGCTGAGGATTGAAGAATCCACCAGTTGTTCGAAACTGAAACTTGACGCCTCTCTCTGTGTCAGCGAATGCATATTTCAGCATCACCGAGAAGAAAAGGGCAAAAAGGACAGGGGCCATTACACGCCCTTGCTTGATGCCGTTCGTGACATCAAAGGATTCTGACATCATACCATCAGACACGATATTAGCTTTCATTCCTTCATGAAAGGAGATGATCACCTGAAGTGAATAAGCATGGTGGCCAAAAGTCGTTAGAAAAGTTGCATCTCCTTTTTGTGGAGATATGGAAGGCAGGCTGTGTCCCACAAGATTATAAATACGCCTCTATCAAACAACTCTACAAAAACAAGGGTTCCAGGTGTGTCTGTGATAATCATAGGGGGATATCACTACTTTCAATTACAGGCAAAATCCTAGCTAGACTGATTCTAACTAGACTGATTCTTCAGCATGTTTTCTGGGTTGCCGATTTCTCTCCTGACTTGCCAAAGAGCTTCTCGATTCAGTGTCAGAGGCCTTTGTCAGGTCCACAGACATCATGTACAACTCCTGGTTTTTTCTCGCGAACCTTCTCTGCAACTTGACGAAGAGAAAATATCATGTCAATAAGAAAGTACATTCTGTTCCCATAAAATTGTTACAAGTCCTATCTCTGTAACCGGTCTGGGTAATTTTCATACCAGTTTATAGCAGTTTTATATCATGTCAATGGTGCCACGACCCGACCGAAAATCACACTGCGATTCAGGAAAAATGTCATCAACAAGGTGTATAATGATTTTGTTTAGAACTGACAAGAATATTTTATATAGCAAAAAATTAATCGAGATTTTAATATAAGGCATATACCAGAAAGAAAATTTCAGTTTGGGAACCGCAAAATTTAAAGACGGTATAATTTCAAATATTTATTCAAATATTCTTGCGTCACGCGACAAAGAAAAATTTTTGAAAGGAATATTTGCTTTCACGTTAATAACAATTTTAAAAGAATATTTATGATAGAGTTTATTTGTTTCATTTCATTCCACTGGGGAAAAATCATAAAATTTGTTCTAAGTAAATTTAGTTTTAAATTAAAATGAGAAAAATTAATAATATTTCGATATTAAATTTTAGGTTTAAAATTTTTTGCCAAATGTAATTTTGGTAACATCTTAATATTGCGTATAAATATTCATAATGTCTGCTTGAATATTCATAAGAAGTTAAATTTATAATTTTTAATAATTAAATGTCACGCAGAAATATGAAACTGTATATTAGAGGTGAGTTTTTGAATTGTGTGCGTGTTTGTGGAAATATACAAAATATATATTAAGGAATGATTACGTGTAGCAAATCTGTAATGCTTCAATTCTGCATCCTATCAAAATTATGAAATGAACTTCTAGTGCAACATTGATTTAGATAAAGACTACGAGAAACTGTAATGAAAAATGGATGTAATTATCAAATTAGTGAGTGGAACTTCGAATGCACCAAATGCTTTTCTATTTCATTTCATTATTTACATTATTAATACTATTATCCTTATCTTTATTGTCATATTCACGACGTTTCGGCTCCGGTCTTCTTCAGGTAATATACATTGGAATTTCGAAATTTTGAATTTCATCCACCGGAGTGCTATCAATTTCTGGATATCTCAGTTTCAGTTATCTCCCTTTTACTAACTCAACACTCCAAGTTTTTCACCCTCTCTCTTGTGGCCAGGTATTGAACAGGATTACTTAAACCGAAGACGTTATCAAGTTAACTGGAATATTCAGAAACGGCATGGCACGTAGAACTAGAACAATCTACACTAGTGGATGAAATAAAGGGTTCGGTTCGAAATTCCAATGTATATCACCTGAAGAAGGCCGGAGCGTACAACGGCCGCAATGTCGGGAATATGACAATAAAGATGAGGACAATAGTCTGAACAATGTAAATAGTTACAATACTTCATCTCTCAGAAATATAGGCAGATGCTATTATTTCATATATATATATATATATATATATATATATATATATATATATATATATATGACAAATAGTAAAAACTTTTTTTTCACGCGTTTTATGTGTTAGGACTTCATCGGACTGGATGAAACACGTTACAACATCTTTTTTTTCATAACACTGTAAAACTATCATATGCTGTTTTCGTTTCGTAGTTAGAAACAACTTGAGTCACTGATGAGCGAATCTTAATCAGTTCATGTATATGAGAAAAGAACGTTAACATAACTATTTATACGTTGCTTTTGTCGAATGTGAACTGCTGTCGTAAAGGATCCAATATTTTTATTATTGCAAGTGTAATTTTGCAATAATAATAGGCGTGCAATCATGTGCGTTCTGCCATATTCGACAAGATTGATTGATTTGTTTTTTTACGGCTTATCAACCTTACCTTAAACAACAATAGGAAAGATGACACAATGGAAAATAAAATAAGATATGAACATATTTGACGAACAAAGAACGTTTTATGAAATATACAAATAACACTATTTTTATTTGTTCGTCATTCCTGCATCTGTACGTTATCATTTCCTTGTCTCTCATGTACGAAGTGACAGACAAATGATATTTAAAGATTTGTTTTATACTTTAATATTTGATGGATTCCTCGTTTTCCACTGTTAAATTTAGCTGATTATAATGGCATAAACATCTTGTATGCTTCTAATGTGTCACATTGAAGTCAGGAATAAAATAAGAAAATAGTATTTGCAAATCTGATTTTTATTTTTATATTTACTTATCTTTTAAATTTAGGCCCGATGTATTTAATCCTATGCACACGAATTCACTATATATTCTGCTGCTAATGAATTAGTCTAACAGAATTACCGTATTTTATTACATATATGGCCTCCTATTGCATTTAATATCAAGCAGTATTTTAGAGTTGGACTAGGTACAAGTACTGGCACTCTACTGCGTTTGTGCATAAATTAATCTATCAAAGCCTGAATTTTTGCGATGAATGGGTGTTCTCTTTGGGACTCAATCTAGAACTCAAGTGGAACTAGTACATACAATCTATCGCTAAAGATGCTTGAAACATGTCCCTGTACAGCACCAGCAACTCCTTAATTCATCCTGCCATCCTCTACATTTACAAGAGCTAGATCAGACCGAGAATGGTGTACTGCTGCCATATCTGGGCTGGGGCTAGACAGTTTTCACGCCCCAGTTTCGATAGAGTTCAAAAGCGTCTACGCATCCTTGTCGCTGACGAATTATTTCCCACCCTTTTACTTGAACAGCTTTTTTCCACGAACAACTAAGTTTTTGGAACCGATTCTCAATAAGAGGACCCCGATCACTACAATCGAAACCTGTTCAAGTCTAGGATTATATCTCCCCAAAATAGCCTCATAAACTGTGTCCTTTAACTCTTACTCTGTAACCATCTACATTGATACGTACGGATAGATATGTTGGTAAAGCAATTACTTAACCAATAGTATTTCTTTGGGGTTATTGAATTTTCATTTTCTAGAGAATTAAGAGATTTTACAAGCATTATACTGGGTAATAATGACATCACTAGCCTTCGATGTGCAAAACATTCGTTAGCTGATTCTATAAAAATTACAGTGAACTTAGACTTAAATCATTGTAATATTTAAGAAATATCGTCAATTTGCCTCCTGTCATCCTTATAACAATATCTGAATCTTGAGTTAAATTATAAATGAAACGTAAACCAACAATCTTTGTAAAATGTTCACCTAAAGAGACGTTGCGAAAACTTAATAATATTTTCCGTAGCATTCACCTTGCAGCAATATCTGCAAATCACTTTGAAAGTAAAGTTTGTAGAAGTAAATATCCTGGTTTAAAGATGTCGCGACAATTCTGACTCATTTCTAATCCAAGGGTTAACGATAATCCTTGGTACTTAGGGTTTCATTTTAAATAATCCGTTTTCCATACACGCGTATTTTATTTATTGGCGGGCGTGAGCGTCTGCGGGGAAATGAAACTGGGGCCTTTTAGATCAGAGTGATTTATATTTCGGAAGGAAAATAAGGCTCAGATTTTATTTTATTCACCTTACTAATTGTTGTAGCGAATATCATATGGATCAATGAAGACACAGAGACACACACACATATATATTTGACTGATGCAAGAGTTGCAAGCACAATATTTAGCACAAATTTTTTTACTCCAGTTTTTATATTTTAACCGTCATACATTGTTAGAAGTTGAGAATTTTCAAAAAGAAGTAAAATGAATTTCACATAAAGTTTGCGAAAGAAATATTTGGTCTGAGTTTAAACATTTATCTGTTTTTCGAAAAATAGTCCATTCACGACAATATATTCTTTGAATTGAATCCAAAACAATGACAATTGTGCTAAGATGCAGGACAAGCATCAACATCTGAACCAAAATGGAATCTACCGGGAAGAAAAAGATGTTCTTGGTGTTTCGTATGATTCAAAGTGAATTCTTTATTAAGAATTTCTGCATTCTGAAGAAACTCTTTCTGACCAATGTTGCAGTGAAAAATTGGCTCGTTTGAATGAAGACGACGGATGATCTTATTATATAGCAATACCATTTCTAATGTTTTAAATTCATTTTAGCAAACGATCATGTAAAAATGTTGCATCCTGGCCAATTCTATATGAACGACATTCAGCAGATGTGTTGCTTTCAGTTTCGAATTTTTTCCGTTTCATGTAAGTCTTTATTTAAAAAGATTCAAGCTCTTTAAAATTATTTAATGAGTGAATAATAACGGTTTGAATTTATAGGAGGACATTTATAGGAAGAGTACTTTCGATGTGTATTGTGTCAAACGAAAACTTTGAATTTTTTCTTTGTGTTTTCAAATATTGAATGATCATATTTTTTATAATTTACGTATTCATTATATATATATATATATATATATATATATATATATATATATATATATATATATATATATAAGTTTAGTCTATGATTTTGACTAAAAATGAGAAATTACGGTGTTAACGCATAACAACACATCGGTAGATATGCAAAGCCCTGAAGATGGTATCAGATGAGATTAAAGCACTTGTGGAAATAAAATTATTTGAAAGAGACATGCTTGAATTAAAATATGGTGCTTATATATATATATATATATATATATATATATATATATATATATATATATTTGTGTGTGTGTGTTGTATGTGTGTGTTAAAAATTTCAGGATAAATCTGTAGAAAAAGATTAATCAAATAGGTTTAGGTTTAGCTTTGACTTGAAAATAAATAACATTGACTAAACGCGTCGGCTAAAAAATACATAGTTTTCCTACTGTCTTTTTTTTTCCTTTATATATATATATATATATATATATATATATATATTTATATATATAATAATAATAATATTAATAATAATAATGGACTCTCCCTTTGTTTCGACGTATGTTGATCTGACAGCTTAATTGATTCCGTTATGAAATTTTGTCCGATAATCTTAAGTGGCACTTAAGACCCGCTAGTGATTTACAAAGGAGGCCACATATAGAGCAATAGTGGGGATTGTGGGATGAGATCACTGTTAGATTGTGTGACCTTTATATCTTGCTCTCGCTTCTTGAAGATGATTCATACAAGCAGATTGAAAACTGCTGAATCCACTAAAATGTTGATCTTCATTCTACCTGCTTTAAGGCTTAAGCGCTCAAGGGTGTTATGTGTATTATTGACAGCTGACAAGTTGCTTTTCAGCTTGTCTTTGTATCTAAGCCATGGGCGTCCTACATTCCTGTAGCCCTGATCAAACTGTCTGTACATTAGGATCTTGGGTATCCTGTCATCAGACATTCTCAAAATATGACCAGTCCACCGTAAATGAGAAAACATCCAGCTGGTGTATGTATGGAGTCCACGATTCTGATTCGCACAAAAGAATGGCAAGTACAACAGCTCTGTAAGCTCGAATTTTCGTTTCCAGTCGAATACCCAGCTCATTCCACAAGTTAACCGAAAGCACTGGTAGCCTTAGAAATCTGATGTTTGATTTCGTCATCTAATGTTCCACTGTAGTTGATTTTGCTACCAAGATAGGTGAAAGACTTTAGGGCTTTGTCTTCTATCAATGGTCAATATATATATATATATATATATATATATATATATATATATCAGTATATATATATACTGGGCATATACTGATATATATATATATATATATATATATATATATATATATATATATATATATAATATTATAAATTAATTGATTTAAAATATGGTTTTTTTTCGACACAGTTCTAACCATGTTTCAAAAAATGGAAGCTTAAGGGTCACGAATTTAATTTTGTGATTAAATTAAAGACATTAGTTCCATTTCATCCTCAAGAATTTTGAAATATTAATGCTCTGTAAATTTACATTGAGCACTATTTTGTAAAAATAAAAATATCTATAAGAACACCGGATTATATATCTTGTTGTTCTTTCTTTATATATATATATATATATATATATATATATATATATATATATATATATATATATATATATATATATATATATATATATATACACTGCGCCAAATTATTATCGAGATAACTTTTTTCTAATATTTTAAAACCGTCCAATCAATTCACACAATGTTGGCAACACTGAGCTGCGCAATCACTGAAATTTTGTACTGATCGAGCAACGTAAACAAACTGACGCCATATTTGTTATCAGCCCGGTGATTCGAGCGTGCCAAATTATTAGAAAAGTGTAAGAATTTAGTGAAAAGATGGGCCGGAAAAGCAGTTTAAGTCGATGCTGAAAAGAAAACTATCCCCTCAGAACTCTCAAAAGATAAATCTACCCTAGAAATTTTTAAAATGATAGGGAAGTGTCACCAAAAAGTGAAAAATTCACGCCGACCCTACACAAGTACGCAAAAGGGCATATAAAGGCAAGCCGAGAGTTATTTCACGTCGTCTCATGTCACGAGAGGCCACGAAGAACCCTGGACTTACCAGTCAAGAGCTTTTCAGTCGTACTGGGGATCCTATCGTGTCTAAAAAGTACTCAGTGTCGGTATCTGAGGGAAATAATTTTGTTCAAAACCTGTATCGAAGTCCCCTTTGACGAGAAATCACATTCAAAATGCATTGAAATGGGCCGAGAACAATATGAAGATTGACTTCTCTAAAGTTTTGTTCACAGACGAAACTCGAGCAACACTTGATGGGCCAGATAGATGGTGCAAAGGCTGGGTAATGAACGGACAGAATCGCCATCAGTGTTTGAGACGCCAACAAGGCGGTGGAGGCATAATGATCTGGGGTGGTATTATTGGAAACACATTAGTGGGCCCATGGAGAGTACCAGATGGCGTCAAAATGACTGCTGATGCTTACATAGCGTTTATGAAGAAGCATCTTGAACCGTGGATGAAAAGGCAAAGAGTTGCCTTCAGAAGGGCCATTGTTTTTATGCAAGATAATGCTCCCTCACACGCTGCTCACAAGACTACAGAATATTTGAAACAGACTTCGATTTCTTTAATGTCTCCCGTTGATTTCTGCAATGTCTCCTATTGATTTTTGCAGAAAATCCAGTTAATACAGGAAGTACAATTTTCAGCTACATAACGCTAATTTTTCCACATTGTCAACGCCGCTGTCTAGAGCCTTATATTTCATGGATTTAACAATTGTGGAAGGTCAATCAGAACGTTGTTTACGTCATATATCACGGCCACCACCACGTTGAAATATATTACTGTGATCACATCCAAATTTTGGCTTTCGCAAAAAACCACAACTAAAAAAAATGCGCTATTGGTGGGAATGTTCAGTCTCTAATGTCATCCCAATACCATCCGCCTCTCATATCCTGGGCCAACATAAAAATATCTAAATTGCTCCAAGTACATTAACAAAAATTGTGTAAGAGAAATTGCAGCTGTATTTGACGAAAATGGATTAAACATTATTTTTGATTCGAGAAATCCATTTATTAAAAAATAAATTGTCTTTGTTTACGTTAGAATACGATACAAAGCAGATATGAATATTTCAAGAATCGGCAGGGAGTGTGTGTTCAGAAAGCACTATTTGGGCTTTGACCAGAAGTCCTACGTGGTCAAGCGGTCAGGCACGTCGGACCCAAGGAATCCTGCCGGAAGACGCATATTTTTCTGACAAGATTTCTCAAATATTCAGGCAGGTAGATTTAGTTGGATGAAAAATACTGTTTAAAACAGAGCTTCTACTAGAATTAATATGAGTATCCATAAAAAAAAAACATATCGTTTAAACAAAATCAGTTAAAAATATCAATATGTCGGATTTAATCCATTTCTTAAAAATAAATTGTCTTTACGTTAGGATACCATATAGAACAGATATGGATGTTTCGAGAATCAGCAGTGTTGAAGTGTGTGTTCAAAAGGCACAATTTGGGTTTTGTTTGATATATATATATATATGTACATACCGGCAAAATATATATTATATATTACATTGACACAACCATCTAATATTTTAGTCAACAAACAAGAAGAAACTTACACAGACACCAATGTCTTGACTGATCTTTCCCATTAGAACCACAGACGTTTAACCTCGCCTAGAAAATAGGAAGAGTAGGGCGGCTGTGTTGTGCCAAGCCTACAAAGATAAAAATATTTTATTTCATAAATAGAATTCTGCATATTTACGTGTAAAAATTCCATTAAAGACCAAACTGCAAAATAAGATATACCTTATACGATATTGAATAAAATCAAATCAAAAAGTAAAAATATATAGAAAAAGTAAACGAAATTGTCCTAATTTTAGCTGCCTATATAAAATTTATTTATTTCTAGAAATACCAGGCGAGGTACCCGCACGGAAAATGGAATCAGAGAAAATGTGAATGAAAATTGAGAAAAGAATGAATTGGGATAAATTAAAGAGATTAAAAAGAATTAATCATGAAATAATAAGGTATTTTAATAAAATTTAATTTTATTTTCTATATCAAAGAAAATATTAGTATTTTCTTCATTTTTGGCAGCAAATAGAATCAGAATGTTAGCATTAAGCTGTCAGCATTCTTTTCAAACACTATTTAAAAATTATTACGAACATATGCAATTATGTCCATTCGTTGATATATAATCCAAGTGAATCCTATTAATACAATATAAAATATTAAATACTAAAACTGATTCACACATAGAGATCAGTGTTTTAATTAAACAGAACAACATATTTTATACAATAGAAATTAAGATTACATTAGGTTAATGATCATTTTCACCTTGTAAATTAAAATAAGATTTACAAGGATTTTTCAAACCAATCAATGGATGATAAATTATTGAAAAAACAAAACAAAACAAACATGCCAGAACAAGAAAAGAAAAATGAATAAAAGAAAAAAAGAAAAAGAGAGCAGATAAAAACAAGGAAGTAGTGTAAGTCTAGATATGAGGGTTAGGGTTAGGGAGAAGGAAGAGAAAATAAGGGCGAGAAAAAATATATATATATATAATTTCTCTCTCTCTGCATATATATATATATATATATATATATATATATATATATATATATATATAGGATGTGTGTGTGTATATTTAGTTGTATGGATATGAGTTTAGGACTTGGTTTCACGCTTTTGCGATCATCAGACAAATGATCACAAAAGCGTGAAACCCAGGGTCACAAACCTCATCCATACAACTGAATATATATATATATATATATATATATATATATATATATATATATGTGTGTGTGTGTGTTTGTAAGGTCTTAGAAAAAATAAAGAAATGGGAAAAGAAATATTAAAGAAACAGAGCAAAAATTCGGTAAAAGAAAAATGGAGAGAATGAAGTAATAAAGAGAGAATCAATAAACAGGATTATATCGAATAAGAAAGAAAAAGAAAAAGAAAGAGTCTAAATGCAGGAAAAAAAAATCAATTAGAATGTGACATTGAATGAGATAACGGTAATAAAGAAAGGAATCACTAACCAAAGAAGAAAATGAAAAGAATGAAAGAAATAGAAAAAAGAGGGAAAAAAAAGAAGCTAAAACCAAAATTTCTGTGAGTTCAGATTTTCTCACCCGAACAGGTTTTGATTGAGTTTTGCATATTCCACACCCAACTGATTTCAGCGAATTTCCAGTTCACCTATCTCCTTACTGTTTGTTCATAAAGGAAATGTATTCACTCCGTGTCTATGGCAACTTTGCATTCTACTTATCAGAAATCCGGCCGACATAACCTCTTTTCACTTGCTTGATCCTGATGGTGCCAGTTTTGGTGTTCTTTCATTGTCACTCTAATTCAGACGCAGAGCATTCCGATACCATTTTGATAAAGTCTTGGAGGCATTTTATTCAAATGGATTTACTCAAACGGAAAGACATACGCAGACACACACCGACGTCCACAAATAAAAGAAGCAGGGTAGAACCAAGGGACAGTAAATTATAGTTCTTACTTTGGCAACACACTTCCGTATTCAGAATGCATTTACAACTTGATTTTAAGTTTCGATACTTCGAGTCTATATCTCACTGAGGGATTTAAACCACGCGTTCACATTGATATATACACAGTCTAGCTTACAGTCTAGCTTGTAATCCAAATAGAAATAAATAATTACCGAAACACATTTTTGCCCGAATTTTTCTAGTGGAGAAATGTTTGTCTATCCTGAAAAGTAGCTTGCATAATTTTAGATTTTATATGGGTTCAAACCCTGACTTAATCTACCCAGCAAGCCTAGCCTTCTTTACTTTTAATATAATGAATAGAAAGTTTTGAGAAAATTCCGAAGATACTGAGAAAGGCATTGGAGATTTTAAGCGAATTTCTGTTATTCAAACTCTATCAACTTGACTTCAAATGTGAACAGCAAATTCTCGAAATATTTGAACAATTTTAATTATGACAGAATTCAAGCTAAGATCTTTCGTACGATTTTCTTTTTTAAGCAGACATCCTACATTTTGGACATTCTCCATGAAGTCTTACAATCTCAGACAGAGAGCAATTTTTGAAGAATATTTGCTGTACCAAGCATGCTTATAAAATAATGGGATACTAGGCTTTATTCCCATTTTCTTGGTGCAGAACTAAGGACTTCTATTACAGAATTTAAACCTCTATTATTATTATTGCTGTTGTTGTTGTTTAAATATAAAATAAATATAAAATAAATAAATACAATTAAAGAAGCCAAAAATACAGAAGACTAAATCTAAAAGAGAATGGGGAAACAGAAATTCGTCCAAGAACGCAAAGTGGGTAAAAGTTCCTGATGATAATAAGCAGAGCAGATAATCAGGACCTTGATAGATATGAGTAAATAATGTGGTATTAGGAGGTGAAGTTCCTAATAATTGGAACTCTTTAAACTGTACAAAAGACTTCCAAAAACAGTGAAAGAATTACTGATCTGGGAAAGAACTGAAAGAATAGAGATTATAGTACACGAGTGAAATCGGTGAGAATATTAGGGAAAGTCGTGATCTTGAAGAGATTTGTTGTCACTTAATCGCCAGCGATGATCAGCAGGCTGTCTTAGAGGCTGGAGTCAAATTTATTGAATAATCTTTATATTCTTCTCTAAACTGAACATTTATAGAATTTCTTTTTGAAAATATACTGATTTTCTCTTTCGTACTTTGTTTTTTCTTCATGTTTTAATTTGTTCTTAAATACCTGACACATTCTGTATACTTCTATTAAACCCTTGTCAATAAAATCATTTCAAATGAAGACACATTCCAATGTTGACTTCTTCAAAATTATTTCTAATTATTAACTGCAATAACTAGCGTGTTGGTCTTAAAAAGGATGGTAAGTGAACTCTTACTATTTTTTAACTCTGGGGTTCAGCATCTGCTTGCCGGAGATTAAAATTCTCGGAATTAAAAACTTTACAGGTACCATGAGACCTCAGAGGGAAGATTGATGATGTTCATTATACCTCTTTTGCATTCTGCAAAAGCGAAGCTGACAGACATTTAATGCATTCTGAAAATTTCTCTGAAATAAAAAAAAACTTTGCTAATTGTCATAATATATTTCTTGATAAGTCATTTTACAACTTATTTTTATTTCAACGAATAAAATGTAAATGTTTTACGATATTCTTTGAGATTGTTGAGTTTCCATTGTATCCCACTTTTAGAATCACCTGATAATATAGTAACGAATAATTTGAAGTTTTTCGTATTGTTTAAGTATTTTATTCTTGAATGTCGTTTTTGAAATTCTCGGTTCTACCTTTCTTTTTAGTAATTCATAAGACAGTTACATTAGTTATGAGCTATATAGCTTTTTCAAGTTAAATTGTCATAATGACTTAAGATTTGAGAAGGTTTAACCGAATCATTTGTAGATTCTCAAGTGACCTTTAAACTTTCTGTGGGAGAAGTACGCTTTTCTGCAACGACTTCAGGAAAGAGTCAAGCTTTGACTTCGCGCAAGTGCCTCTATAATTAATTTTCTAAGATCGCGGTTAAATAAGAATAACAGCCATTGTTAACTGTGACTCTGCCTTATATATATGGACACAGAAGAATCGGTTAATATCTAAATACTAGTTAATTGACTTCATCAAAATTATCTCTGACTCAAACTCCGTCCATGGTTTGTGCTACTATGTATATACTAGATCCCAACTAGACTTGATTGTATCCCTTCAATAGTTCTTAAGAAATGTGACCCAGAACTGGCTCCTGTACAAGTGCCTTGCTACTCCTTGCTTTCCTGATTGTTGAAAATCATCTTCTGCAGTTCCAGTTTTTAAGAACTCAGGTGAACCATCTGATCCTTCTAACTATTGGTCTTCTGCCGCTTTGTAGCAAAGTATTAGGGGCTCTAATCAAATCTTAATTGGTTAAGGATCTCACTTCGCTGGTTTTTCTTTCTCTGGGTCAACTGTTGATGCGTTAACGGTTATTGTTGAAAGTCTATCAAGCTTTAGATAAGAATGGTTAATCCCGGGCTTTTGTTTTCGATATCTCGAAAGCTTTTGACATTGTTTGGCATATTAGTTTTCTTCACAAGTTGAAAGGTTATGGTATTTTTGAACGAATTTCTAAACTGATTCAATCTTTCTTCTCAAATCACGAAAGTTGTCTTGAACGGCCATTATTTAAGATCTTTTGCATTAATGCAGGCGTCGTTTGGACATAGGTTGTTCCTCATTTTCATCAACGAATTTCCTGATGGTATCATTTCTCAACTTGGTATCTATGCTGATGATACAACAATTTATTCCTGTCTTAATAGTAAGTCTTTTTGTTCGATAAAGTCAAATTGGTAGATGATTGAAAAAATGATCTACATTTTTTGTTAACTGGGTCAAGAAATGGCGTGTTAATTTTAACCCATCTGCTTTTAACAAAATTGCCCTCTTTTAATCGTCTGAGAGAGAAGCCATTTTATTTTCCATCTGCTTGATTGCTGTTAACTTCCAGGAGAGTAACTCTTTACGCCTTCTCAAACTAATGTTTTCTGTTGATATGAAGTGGAAGGATTTTATATCTAATCAATTGATTTATCTGCTGTTAAGAAAATTGGTTGCTTGTGTCGTACAATTTCTTACATATTTATAAGTGCATTTAGTCCTTGCTTTGAATATTGCTTTCACATCTGCTATTTAAAGATTCTTGATAAAATCCAAAGAAGAATCTGCAATATTACTGTTTCTGAACTGGTAGACTTTCATGGTAATTGTTCTGATGAACTTTCCTCTATGGTACCAAGACTTTATGAATTTGAGCGCAGTACTAGATTAGTGACAAGGTCGCATCATTTTACCGTTAAATAATTAGATATAACCGTAAGTTCTATGCTTCTTCTATCTCATTTCTGGACCATAGTAATCTGTTGCAGCTTCTTGCTTACCAGTCGACTTTGATCTTCAAAAATTTCAATGCAATGTCAATCGTTATTTTGTTTTCTTAATTCGTGTCCTTTTTTGTTCTCTCTAATTAATATTGAGTCAGAAATACTTTACGTCTAAGATGGCTTTATTGTCTTGCTTGGGGCGAACTGATTAGAAATAAATTAGTGTGTTAATCTTGAAAAGAATTGTAAGTGAAGTTGATTCTCACTTAATGCTGTAGAAATGCAAAAACAGCTTCTTAGGTATGAGTGAAATAAACACTAACACAATGTGCCATTATCTATCTATCTATCAGCTGATAAACTTTCAGTATTTATTTATAAATTCAGAATTCGATCTTGATCTCTAGATATAGCTATCTTCACACACACATACACACACACACATATATATATATTGTATATTTAGGCAGCAATCTTTCGGTTATTCATGTTTCATTAAAAACGAGAGACAAGGTACTACGGTTAAGCTTTTTATTTAATTTTTCTTGTATTCGAACAAGAGATTTCTTTTCTGGACAAAGAGTGTGTAAAAACTGTCCAAATGTTTTATAGTTCCGAGCGCTTTCGGCTATACCATTATCAAGGATGATTCGATTTTTCAGCTTAATTGAGTGTGTGCATTATGTGTATGTTTCAGTGTGTTGTAGGGATGTTTTTAATTTCCGAATACGGTTAGCACATTGTGGCTTTGTTCGTAGTTAATATTGTTAAGGGTTGGCTTTTTCTTTTTTATTATTAAAGCTTCCATTATTTTAATCTTTTTTTCATAGGTGGATGCAGTTATTATGTTTGTGTTTTCTACTAGTATGTTTCTAATGGAGTCTGGTAAATTTGTGTGTGTGTTTAAATGGATTCTAATCGAGCTGTCATCAGATATGTGTAACGTGAGGTGTCTGGACGTAGTGGTGTAACCGATGTAATTATTTATGAGTCCGGTTTGATCAGGAACACAGTTCCTTAAGGGGCATTTGAACTCATAGATAATATTCGTTCTTTGTAATTTTGACTTAGTTGGTGCGTTGTTATTTTCGAGGATAAGGTTAGCAGTCTTAATTTTTTTATAATAGATAATTAATTTGATTTTTTTTTATTCGGGTCAATTGGGGTAGTGTAATAACCATAATCAAGGATTTTCTTAATTATTTTTATTTGTCATTCAGCACCTCTACTCCGTTTTTTTTTGGAGACAAATCTTTGTGTAATTTCTCGGTCGACTCGTCAGGAGATATCAGCATATATATATATATATATATATATATATATATATATATATATATATATAGAGAGAGAGAGAGAGAGAGAGAGAGAGAGAGAGGGAGAGAGACTATATATATGTAAACATTTACTGATATCTGCTGACGAGTGGGGCCGAGCAATTATACAAAGTTTTGTCTACAAAAGAAGTAGAGGTGCTGAGTATAACTAAGTAACAAATTTTATATTTGTATTAATTCTCTCTCTCTCTTTCTGTTTATATATATATATATATATATATATATATATATATATATATAAACAGAAAGAGAGGCGGGTTTCCTAACACCAAAACTTTGGGGGCGGTTTCCAACACCAAAACTTGGCCAAAAGTCCATATAAACATATGTCCGCAGATCCTAAATTTTTGAGTTAACGGTAGACGCTGCTAAATGTACAATCCAAGATACAGTTAAAAATAAAGAGACAAAAGGAAAGCTTATCTTAGCCGACGCCGCACATCGTTATATATATCTATATATATCTATATATCTATATATATATATCTATATATATCTATATATATATATATATATATATACACGTACATGAGTGCGTGTGCATTACGGCAGTGAAACTACGTATTTCTATAGATTATTACTTATTTTGTTAAAGCGAATAATATCAAATACTGGTTAGGCAACGATTGAATTTATGACATATTTGTCTGTAAATCTGGCTTTAAAGCAATTAAGTGATAACAGATTATTCCCACCATTAATTCTTAATTACCCACATTATTGAGGGAGATCGGTGAAACTCAACGTGTAATTGTTGTGTTAGATTTGCTGCATATTAGCATTCAGTTTAGAAGTAAGGACTGGAAATACATGCTTTTTGATATTACACATGTTATATATTTTGGATTCTATAATTATAGAAACTAGAGTTCCGGTGCCATTTCTGCATATGCTCTTATGTGGTTTCAAAAACTACTGAAATCCAAAATCGTGCGAATGACAGTACATTGAAAAAGGTCTTCAAATGAATAAATATTGACAAGAATGAATTGTAAGGACTATCTCATGCCCCGTGTATATCTTTTACTGTCAGCTGTCGTGCATCACTAAGGAAAGTTATTGACAAGAATCGACAGAATGAAATGAAGTGTCACAGCGCATGCGCAGCGACCATGTAAAACTAACCATAAAAGAAGAGTTGATCAACATGTCAACACGAAAGTTCAGTAATAAATACGAAAGGAATGGCGACACGAAAGTAGAGGAAAACTGAAAAATAAAATATATATATATATATATATATATATATATATATATATATATATATATATATATATATATATATTATTCATATGTAAAACTACTAAGAAATAATGTACATTCAGACAAAATAAATGGTAAATAACATGAAATAAATGTATATTTATTTTAAAGCTGGAATTTTTAAAGCAGTAATTTTTCTTATTATATTTGCACTACCAGACGAAAAAAATACTACATTATTGGTTCAATCGATAAAATTTAGTCTCTCCTTTATGAAAAGTTGGAACCTCCTAAAAATAACAAAGAATTAAATTATATCAATATTTCATGTAGACTAATTTTATAGACATGTAGACTAATTTTATGGATAAAAATTAAATTTTGAAGCTTTGTGACAAGCACTTTGGTGAATAGAAGTATACGGAGCTGAAGATCAGAATTAAATGTAGAAAGGCCAGATTTATGTTATCGAACTGAATAAAACGTAAGAAACGTTTTGATTGAATTTAGTAAAAATTGAGTAACTTAGTATAACTAATTACTGCTATGTAATGTAGCCTCCTACACCCAGTAAGCTCGGTGAAATTGAGGACAAGTAATACATTTCTCGGTGGAAGTAAAAATTATATCTCATAACCCTTGAAGTTGTTTTTATAAAGACTTATCCATCGAATTTATTTTGTCAGGCGAAAATTTCAAACAATAGGCTTTACCAACACTCGGTCAAGCTGATTAAAAAGTATGTGATTTTATTTGTTTACATAAAGATTCGTCGGTGGTTTCATTGGAAGGATAATTTTCAGAAGGTGTGTTATCAGAATTTTGTCAAATGGGAAAATGGTCATGTGCTATCCGAAACAAAGAAGATATTTAGAGAGTGCAGATTAATAACCAAATCTTACTAATTCATTATTGGTGACATCTGGCAGGCTGAGTCCCATAAATACCTGTGCCAGCGCACTTTGAGAACAAAGGGCAGTGATCCGATTTCTCTGGACGGATTGTGTGTCAAGGACTGAAATTCATCTGAGGCTTTTAACACAATAAGTCAATGTCTACCGCATAGAAGTGTGTATGTGTGGATCGAGAAGTTTAGAAGTGGACGGACAAGCATTCGCCAACCTCCGCTACTGATTCAGCAAGCCCGAGAGCGGCTAGTTATCATCGATTGGTTAGGAAAGATAACTTTAGATTAGGATCACGCGTTCTTGTTCCACCTTTGTACTTGTGCAGACTGTTAGGGGAGTGGCCATGTTTAAACTGTAACAGCAGAGAGTAAGAGAGAGAGAGAGAGAGTGAGAGAGACAGAGAGAGAAGAGGGAGAGAAACCAGACTGACAGTGAACATATCAAATAACTCTGCATGGTGACTGTCAAGCGATCTCAGACCGATGCAGCATAAATTTCGCTTTTGATGCGTGAAACTAGCAATAACTATATAGTATGTTTTTGCGCTGCAAAACATATCTAAGTGCTGACTTCGGGAGCAACAACCTTTCAGTAATATTTAAACTTAGCATAAATCTACGGAAATTGAAGATGAATGAGGCAGGACCCAAATTGCAATACAGCAGATTCGGGTCATTCAGGGAATGACACGAATGTGTAGGACAATTATATGGACAGTGTTAAAAGCATATACAATGGACTAAATGAGATATAAAACTCGAAGTGGAACACATTAAGAAAGAAATTAGTGACATCAGATATGTTCCAATGAAGATCATCCCAAAGAAAAATAGGCAAAAAAGAATGGATATGATGAAAAGGTGACAAAAACAATGCCAAATTACGATACAAAATAAAGGACTGCAGAAAGAAATTAGGAAGAAATGCAGGTAGGTTAAAGAGGAATGGCCGAGCGAAAAGGTGGAGAAATGCAAATAATGAATATCACCGTTAAAGCCGGTATACATAAAAAAAAAAAAACTAAAAGAGCTAACTAGACAAAAGACATGTTCATGAAAAGAATGCCTAAAATCCAAAGACGACACTGAGATTAAAAAAAGAAGAAATACTTCATAGATTGAATGAATACATCGAATAATTCTTCCAGGGCGAAAGAGAACAACCGACAATACACAGAATAACGAAAGGCCCAAAATATTGAAATCTGAAATAGATACAGCAATGGCCAAATTGAACAGAAACAAAGCTGCAAGAACAAACGGAATCGTAATAGAGATGCTAGCAGCCTTCGACAATTTCGGTATTGACAAAATTACATACATGATAAATGAAATATACAACAGTGGGGATATACCGGTAGACCTAAGTAGATCCATATTCATAGCACTGCCTAAGAAGCCAGGTGCAAATGAATGTAAACTCCATCGGACAATCAACCTAAACAGCCATGTAACAAAACTTAGCATCCAAATTTTGATGAATATAGCACACAGAAAAATCAGACCGGTAACAGTGCGGGTTCGTTAAAGAGGCTGTGGTAAAGAATGCGATATTTATCTCAGAATGATATCAGAAAGAGCAATACAAATTTAAAATGGTGCATTACTATGTTGTATAGATTATGCAAAAGCATTTATAAAGAATGTCACAAATAACTGCTGGGAATGCTAGATAACTTTGACATATATGGGAAAGATAATAGAATAATCCAGAACATATACAATGCAATAAACCTCCTGCATGCGGATAGGGCAATGAGTTCAGTAAATATACGAAAATAAAAAGGGCTGTAAATATACGAAAATAAAAAGGGCTGTAAAATAAGGAGATGTGTTTACACCGGACTTATTCAACTGAAAACAATGAAGTGATTCTGAGAGTATTAGAAGGTTTAATAGGATTCAATATTGGTGACCACACTCTTAACAAAAGATATGCAGATGGCACAGTGTTGATAGCAGACCCAAAAAGGAAACTACAAGGACTCCTAGCGAATGAAAATGCGAAGAAAGGATTAAACTTCAATAGCAAGAAATCGGAATATATGGTTGTTAGAAAAGGAACTGTTCAACTTGCAAATTACAAATTGGAGATACCAAAATTAAACAAGTACAACAATTTAAATATCTGGGAAGTGTTTTATCGGAGTATGGAAAGTGCGAAGATGCATTAGGATAGCGAAAAATGCACTCTAAGCGTTAAGCAAAGTATTAAGCAATAGAATTTCGTTACAAAGAAAAGAGTACTGAAGTGTTATGTAATATCAGTCCCCCTATAGGCAGTGAATACTGGGCAATCTCTTCAGAGATGAAGACGGGACTAAAAGCAATAGAAACTGGATTCTACAAAAAGGTGCTGAGAATACCATGGACTGAACATGTGATCCATGACAAAGTATTACAGAAAATAGAAAGAAAAAAAGGGCACAAATTCCTCGGAACCTATCCCTCGGAAAGGAACAGACAGGTATCAAGAAAGGTGTCTGAAAGAAAAATATATGAACAACATGAAGAGAAGATAGGAGGGAGACAATGGAAACTAGAAATGAGACGCACTAAGAGACGCTTTAGTGACATCAGCAAACGATATCATCACAAAGAAGAAGAAAAAACGAATGGATGACTGATGAGATTCTCGACATGAAGTAGACAGAAAACTCTGCCAAGATACAGAACGGAATACAGAAATTTACAATGAAATAAGAACAAATGTAGGCAAGCTAAAGAAGAATAGCTAAACAAAACTGTGCAGAAATAGAGAAATTGAGTACCGCCAACAAAGGAGATATGCGTAAGCAAATAAGGCAACTAACGGGACAGAAGACATGCTCGTCAATAGGCTGCATAAAATGATGGAACGCTAATTAGAGAAGGAAAAAATTTTTCAATGCTGGAGTGAGTATATTGGAGAACTCTTCCACGACCAAAGAACTACCGACGCACCTTAAATTCTAAAAACCGAAGTAGAAGCTGCACTGGCTAAATTCAACAGAAACAAGGCGGCAGGGCCAGACGTAATTGTAACGAAAATACCGACAGCCTTAGATGATTTTGGTATAGACAAATGAAATCAACAACAGTGGGGATATGCCGGAAGATATCAGCAGATTTACCTTCATAGCAATGCCTAAGAAACCAGGCGCAAACGAATGTGAACTCCACCTAACAATCAGCCTAATGAGCCACATGACAAAACTCACCATCCATATTCTGATGAACACAGCAGAATCAGGTCAAAGATAGAACAAGAACAGTACGGGTTCATTAAAGACACAGGAATAAGTTACGCGATATTCACGCTCAGAATGTGATCAGAAAAAGCAATACAAATGCAGAAGGACGTGTACTTATGTTTTATATACTACGTAAAGGCGTTCGACAAAGTATGTCACAAAGATCTGTTGGAACTGATCAGCAACCTTGATATATTTGGGAAAGGTATTAGAATAATAACCTATACTGGCAGCAAACGGCCTGCATGCGGATTGAGAATGAGTTCAGCAGATATACAAAAACAGAAAGGGGCGTAAGGCAAGGATGTGTCTTCTCACCGGACTTATTCCAACTATTCAGCGAGGAAATTTCATCATTGGCGGCCACAATCTTAACAACATAAGATACGCGGATGACACAGTGCTGATAGCAGACACGGAAAAGAAATTACAAAACATCCTACAGAAGGTAGCGAAGGAGAGCAAGAAGAAGGAACTAAACATAAACTTCAAGAAGACAGAATTGCATGGTCATCAGTAAAAAAAATGAGCCCGGAGACACTAAAATCAAGCAAGTATCTGGTAAGTGTTTTGACAGAGGAAGGTAAGTCTGATGTTGAGATCCGAAGACGTATTGGGATGGCCAATGACGCATTTCAAAAGCTAGGCAGAGTATTACAAAACAAGAGAGTTCGTTGGTAAGAAAGAAAAGAGTACTTTACTGCTACATAATATCTGTTCTCCTTTACAGCATCAAATGTTGGACGATCTCCTCAAAGATAAAGAAGAGACTCGAGGCAATGGAGGTATGGTTCTACAGAAGGATGCTAAGGATATCATGGACCGAGCGTGTAAGTAACGATGAGTTTTGGAGAGGATGCAAACAACATCGGGAATAGACATCTGAATGTTCTGGGACACGTAATGAGAATGGAGGGCTTTGAGAATATGATACTCACAGGTCGGGAAAGTGAGACAAGGGAAAGCAACGCATGACATACCTAGAGAGCTTAAGCAAATAGATGACAGAACATGACCTGGGGAAGTAGCAAAGGGACAAAACTACATGGGATAAGGGAAGTGGAGAGCCATGATCACCTACGTCCTGAAGGGACAAGGTATATAAGAAGAAAAGATACTTATTTTCAGAAAGAGACAGTTGAAATTTCTAGGGCACATAATGAGGAAAGAGGGCTTGGGAAATTGAAGACTTACATGACAGATTGAAGGCAAGAGGGACAAAGTAAAGCAACGCATAACCTACATAGTGAGCTTGATTAAGTGGATGGCGGGGCAAGTTTTGGGATAGCTAATAAAAATCCAAAATTTATTACGAACTACAAAGGACAGGTAATTTTGGAGATTCATTATCGCCAACGTCCTGAAGGTACCCGGTATATGGAAGAACACATTAATTTATCCTTGAAATATGAAGTTATGAAGAGAAAATAGAATAAAATTATTTGGCGTGATGGCGAAGAAGTTTAAGAGAGGAAGGGAAAATCGCTAGAAGGACAATGTGAAGGAGATGAAAAACAAAACAAACAAACAAAGAACGAGAAGAAACAAACGGAAAGAGACAGAATTTATGACACATGACAATAAGGGCAATTGTTATATAGCGGGAAATGTATTACGTACGCATGCGGAGACATTTACACACACACACACACACACACACACACATATATATATATAACGATAGAGAGAGAGAGAGAAACGCAAACTGTAAAGAAAGTACGTGTTGAGAAATGTCAAAATGGTTAAATAATATGTAATTTTAATCTTATTAAAAATAGTACGTAGAGATAGATAAAAACGAATGAAAAGCAGTATCAAAAGAAAGTGAAATGGATAGAGAAATTGTTCCCATGTAATTCATGAATGTTAAAGTCTGGCCTGCCACTAATTGTTAGATGTCTGACAAAACGCTTCGTTTCGCTATTTTTGTATGCCTGGGTCACTAATCATTTCTCCTCCTCGAAACAAAGAAACTCAATTACTAACATAAGAAGATAACAAACTTAGTTTCAGGCCACAGAAACTGCTATCTTGAATGCCACTGAGGAAGATGCAAAGTGATGAGCAACATCAGCTAGTAACTCTAAAAATGGCATCACCACGATCCTGATTGAAAAAAGAAAAAAAAAGAAAGAAGAGAAATAGCTTGTTATTTGATATCATGACAACTTCTACAGCCTCGGTTGAATGAGAAATTCTAGTTTCGGATATTACGCCACTGTCTACATTCTGTATTCTATAAGAAAAATATAGAATGAATGATAAAAAACCATATATTCATCATTACAACCATAACCAGTCGCAAGACCGAGTGCGGTTGTAGTGTTGTACAGATGAAAAACTGACCAGTTGCCTCCACATATCCAGGGGATATTCATTCATGCGTAGAATGTATTGGGAATAGCACACCTGGCGCAGCCCATCCTTCGCCATTTTAAATCACAACCGATGTCCTCCAAATTGATGTTTCACTTTGGTTACAGACACGTAGTAATTAATTCCATCGAGGGAATCGTCCGATCTGGCCGTTGACTTCAGTCTAGAAAGATTTCCACAAACCAATACTAGATATTATATTAGACCCAGAAAACATTTTAACCGATGCATAAAATTGGACAACATATCTAACGCCAGAATATTATTCCTGAACAGTGGTGTTCAGAATTTCAGTTTATGCGTAAAACATGATTACAATTTCTATGAGGCGTACCTCATAGCCGGAAATTAGGAATCCTGGAATTAATAACTTTACAGGTACCATGAGACCCGCAGACGGAAGATTGATGGTGTTCCTTATACCTCTTTAGCGTTCTGTAAAAGCGAAGCCTTGTTTCTTCATTTTCTAGATTAAGATTAAATAAGAATAACAACCGTTGCCATATGTGACGCTGGCTTGAAAATCAGACATTGCTCATATATAAGTTCACCGAAGAATTGTCTAGAATCTATGTACCAGTTGATTGAACTGAAACTAAATAAAAAATAAAACTAATTTCTTACTATTGTCAATATTAGAATATTATGTAATATTGGATAAATATTTTCGATAAATGTTTTTCGAAAAATCATAGATTTGATAAAAGATTGGATTAAAAAAAAACAGGAGAAAGGAAAAGAACCATTATTAGCTGACGGAAAATATCTTAGGAGCTAAATCCTACAGGCCAGAATGTAGTTTTAACTATCGTTTATTTTCTGTTGAAATCACTTGCGTTTTATATTTTCATATATGCTGTATATGGTCAAATATAATTGTATAGTTTATTTTATTTGTCAGTTACAAAATTAAGCTTCAGAATCCTTAAAAAGAAAACTCGTTGTTGCTATTTGGTTAAAAACCAGTATGGCTTTACTTAGTCAATTTACTCTTGTTCTCACTTTGATAATTATAGAAAAAAAATAATTTCCAAGCATCCTTCAGTGCGGTGGCGGAATCGATATGGCCATTTGTTAATTAAGCGTTGCGGTAATCTAGTGATAACCCCTAATAATCGCAGTGGGTTCAATCACCGGATCATGTAGTGAAATAATAATAACTTCAGTTTCTCAGGAACGAACAAGGAACGTTATCACAGGGACAAAAATAAATGAAGCAACACATAGAACATAATTCGTATTAACTAAAGTAATGAACATCTGAAAATGGCCAGATTTCTATAACAAGATCTATATCAGAACAATAGTTCGAATAAGTTTAAATTATTAACAATTCCTCATCACTCAAAGCAAATTCATCGATCGTATAGCTTTTTCGTTTATATACTGTTTTTCTTATACTTATGGAAGCCGGTCAGATATGACTTTTTCCAGCAGGAATTACTGGAATTTGTATCTAACAACCAGATTTGAATTGCCTGGACGTCGAAAGTCTTCATTGTTGTTAAAGAAAAAATTATTAGTTAAATAGTAAGCTCATTTCGAAAGACATTGTTAAAGAATTCATTTGTTTTATACATTGTTGTAGCATTGTGGCTAAAGTTAGTATCTGACCAAATGAATATTATGCTTGCAAGCTAGTTGAGCTCGTCGCTAGGCAAGAGTTTATATAACTTAATTCCAAAGTTGATTTAATATAGAATCCAAAGGTTTGCTAAATTCCTTTTGAGTATCGAATGCAGTAAACGTAGATTACAAGTATAGGACCATGAGTGAGTGAGTGAGTTTGTGAGTGAGTGAGTGAGTGAGTGAGTGAGTGAGAGGGGGGTGGAGAAAGCGAAATCAACACATATGTCTATGACAATACAATGTTTTTTCGAGATTACAATTCTGCTGTCAAGCTTTGAACCTCGTCTCAAATTTGGTCAGTTACCTGTCTTTTTTTTTTTTTTTTTTAGAATTTCTGAGGTTGAGAAGCTGTCACAAACACTTTAAGACAATCTGTCTCGAAAAACAGTCATATATTTCTTTCGTTCATTTTAATCAAACAGCAGATCCGACCAACAACAAAAACTTTAGTTGCTTCAACAACGCACAGACATATGGCACATCTACAACTTCCCTTCAAATTCGCTAGCAATGTTTATCCGGATTTCTACTTCAGCAGTTTATAACCTTGTCACAAGATTTTCCTACAATTCATATTTAGATTTAGGCTAAATATGATAGGATAAAAACATTGCTATCCGACCCTTTCGCTGTTTTCCAATATAGCTGATTAAAGTGTCTGTAAAACATATGGATGTAAGTTCTTGGCTTGTTTTTGCCGAGGACACATTTACACATATTACGTCGGTGTTATTGGCCGAGGTAAAAATCATGACGTCTAATATTAGAACTCTCTTCACTTGGAAGATTGGTGCGATATTTCATCTTTTCATTTGGCCTTCTGAACTTGGATAAACTTAATAAACGTCCGTATTTTTAAGTAAACATTGTTTATCTTGAACTGAGTTTTAGATAAAGCATTAAGAAGCATTTTATTTTACTTTTAATATGATTATTTGGTCAGATTTTAGCTTCTGAACATATTGTCTTTTATAGGCCAGACACTAGACCAGATATCGCGTTGAACCAGACTTCCTAATGGAAAAAAGGATGTGAGTTTGAGCCTCGACGAAAGTTTATTATTTCTGATCTATTTGTTTTATTAATGACATAGAATGACGGTCTGAGTAGTTGGGATAAAAATCATCTGTAATAATGAAAGAAACACACGTAAAACATAAATAATAATAATGATTGATTTGTATAGTAATCAACTTTATTGTTGTTCTACTAAAGATTAGTAGAATATCCGTCCAATTGTGGCCCATATTCACTGGAAGCAGTTATGCTTTCTGGCAGAGAAACCCTCATACTAATATTACATGGAAAAATTAGGACGACAGGAGAGAGAAAAGAGAATATGAAAGCGAAAAGTGAGAAACTAAGAAAGGAAAAGGTACACGAACAGAAATTGAGGTGAAATTTATATATAATTATTATTATTATATATTTTGAGAGATCAGTTTTCATCTACATTTTCTCCTTACACATTTCTCTTTGGGATGTAGGAATTTGGTTACTTTCATCTTTTTAGCCAATGTACTTAAGATTCTACATCTTTTCTTCTTGACACCAATTTCTTCAAATATTTTCTTGTTGCTACAAGTACTTTTCTTGTTTATTTAATTTCTAGTTTTTCGAATCACTTTTGTGGCATTTTTAAAGTTAATTTTTCTATATTGCCAATGTTTTCAAAATAGTTTGTAATTATTCTCTGATCTATGTTCAACGCTTTTGCAATCCTTAACGTTGTGTTCACATCACTCCATAACTTTACAACTTTAATTCTCTATTAATTTTTGTTATTTTTTTTTTACTGTCGATGGAAACATATATTCCAAATTGAAATTAAATATTAATGACTATACTATTATTATATGTATTTATTTTTAATATTAAAAACAAAATATATAACAAAATCTCGTTTTGCCAAAAAAGTTATTGCAAATACTTTTTACTACAAACAGATTATATCAGCTGGAAATCACGTAGTATATTTATCATATAAGTATATTGAAAAAACTTTACCAACCTCAGTTGGTTAATACCACTTTTATTGGAAAAACATTCACTAGCATAAACGATCTCTGAATAAAGAAACAGATATTGTTTAAGGTGAAGTGAAAAAGAATTGAAAATAAAAGAACTGGAAAGAAGAATGTTTGAAAGAGAGAAAAAGAATTTGAGAGAATTAACAAATAAGATCAGAAAAATCGAATGAAAGAGAAAAGATATAAAGAAAAAAGAAAAATCTGGATGGAACGACAAAAAGAGAGAAATTTCATTCTTTCGGCAGGAAAAGAAAGAAAAATTGGAAAGGAAAACAGATGAGAAAACAGAAAATGAAGACATGGAGCTAGAAAGCAAGAAAGCAAGAAAGAAAGAAAGAAAGAAAGAACGAATGATAAAAAGGAAAGTGAATGTAATGAAATATATAAAAAGAGAAAAGAATGGGAAAAGAAAAAATATTATATGCAAGAAAAAAGAAAATGAAAAGAGAAAATATATGAAGTAGGGAAAATAAATATTCAACAGTAAGAGTTTAAATTAATGTTAGAAAAAATAGAAAAGCTGTAAAAAATATGAGAAGAGAGAGAGAGAGAGAGAGAAAGTGAGAGAGAGAAAGAGACAATAAAGGAGAAAATAAAAATACGATGCCAAGAATGAAAGGAAGCTTAGACAAAGAAAAGTGGATTAACAAATCCAATTCGAATATTTTTCTTTGTATTGATTCAGCAATCCCATAATACACCTCTTGTCTTCTCCTTTTCTTCTGTACGCAGTTCACATCACGTGGTCTTCCGCTTTCAACGCCAACAATCCTAACCGGTAACACTGATATTCACGCAGTCGACCAAACTAACAGTAAATTTCTCATCTTCACTGCTTGCCTCTGCATATCAGCAGTTCTATGTCGTTCAATTGATCGGCTTTTTGTTTCTCCATAAACGATCCTAATTTTCTATCCTTTTTTTCGAATTTTTATTCTTTTGTCTCGTTAAATGTTCTGAAATAATTCCCTTATTTCTCAGCTTCTCTCGTTAAGATTTGCTTTCAATTTTATTACGTTTTCTATTTTAATCGTTCCAAATTTCTTCCTTTATTATTTCTTCTTTTATAATTCAGTATTTTCTTTTTTCTTGATTTTATCATCAATTTTGTTAACTTTCACTTTTCTTTCCAGATTTTCTTTCCCATATATTCCTTTTGCTCTTCTTTCATTTTTTATATTACACTTATTTTTCCATTTTCCTTATTTTTACCTTTATAAATTTATTTTAAAACTTTTGTCGTTTCCGATTTTTTCCTTCTTCTGATCTTCCTTTTTATATATTTCTTTTTAATCATTTTCTTTCAATTTTTTTCTATATCTCTTTTTGTTTCTTTCTCAGTCTTCAGTGCCATTCATCTATTCTTTCTTTTTATACTTTTTCTTTTTTGCTTATCTTCTCTATCTAGCTTACTCTTACCTTCTTTATCTGCATTGTCATATTTACCGACGAGTAAAGGCTCCTTTTTACCTGAAAGAAAATCCATTCCTGAAAATGTGGCAGTTGGTTATTAATGGGCACTAGACACGTATTGAATGGACTAATTGGAGTCACTTGGGCAAAAAGGAACAGACACATGGTCAAGATGGCGAATATGTGAGCAGTGAAAAGGAAGACAATCCCGAGTTTAAAAAGATTATGCGCATAGTCACCGTGAATTTTATTTATAGAATAAATGTTTAAGATATGGATTTTGAAGAAGCTTCTTTGAGATATTTCTAGCATCATTAAGTAGGTTTTAAATCTGGGATCATTATCCTAAGTATGAGGTCAATCAGTCTAGGGGAAGGATAACTCTGAATTCAACAAACCTGTCAACAGTTCAGAGGGCAGCCTGACAGGGCAAGGCCCCCATTACATTCTCTGTTTAGCGGAAGAACTAAGAATTGAAGTGGTTCGAGAAAATAATTCATCCGTCCACACCACCCATGTATATATATATATATATATATATATATATATATATATATATATATATATATATATATTATTATTATGAACGTTATATTTAATGGATACAGGTGTTCGAATAGAAATTTCTGTGTGTGTGTATATATATATATATATATATATATATATATATATATATATATATATAATATAAATAGATATACTCGTTTGGAAAAACCTTAGGTATTTTGGCTTGTAATTCAACAAACCAATGCCCAAGGGAAAATAAGGGATAAAAAAGAAAGAACTAAGACCATGAAATTGAGACGAAAACAATCGTCCAGAATCCAAGCTCAGAGTCCAAAGAAAAAAACCTCCAAAACGAGTAAAGCAAAGCCAGTTGACCCTGACGATCCGTATATATATATATATATATATATATATATATATATGTATAACAGCTAAATTGTCCGATTGTTAGATTAAACTTTGAACCGTTGTTGAATCTCAGAAATGATTAAATATATTTCTCTGAGGTTTTTATAATACTATTGGACTCTACTTTGAACAATAAGTATGTATTTAGCTCTACGATAAAATGATCCTTGTTGTTGTTGTGTAATCCAGTTTTCCTGTCTACGGTTCCCTCTTTTATAAACTTATTAAGCGTTCTCTTGATGGTTCTTGAATGGACTTTGAAGATGAAAGCCAAAGTATGAATGTTGGTACCATTACTAAAGGCCTAAATGATCTTTTTGCTCTCACCATTGCTCAGTTGGGAAGATATAGTGAGACTGGCACAAAACGATTTTAGCCTGTTCTCTTTCTAGCTGAAATTTTTTTCAGTGATTCTAACAACGAATTGAGTCAAGATGGCTAACCGTCTTATCTGAAAACCTGGAAAAAAGAAACTCAGTTAGTTTAGTTCTTTTTGAGATATTAAACTTTTTGTGGGATGGATAATTATCCCATGGTATCACACGTAGCCAATTTTGCTGTTACTCCCGAAGTCAATACACAGCAGCGACAGTCTGTTTCATGCTTAAACGCAATCTTCAGGCCAAATATATATATATATATATATA
The DNA here is from genome assembly GCA_903632075.3 of Acanthosepion pharaonis. NCBI lineage: Eukaryota > Metazoa > Mollusca > Cephalopoda > Sepiida > Sepiidae > Acanthosepion > Acanthosepion pharaonis. Next base: position 1,035,187 of record CAHIKZ030003744.1, on the reverse strand, counting down.
TATATATATATATATATATATATATATATATATATATATATATATATATATATGTATGTGTGTGTGTGTGGGGGTTATTGTGATTGAATAACGAGGGAAATTATTCAATTAAACTTTTCTTAGTAATTTTTTCCGTGGTTCCGACTGTTTTTTTTTTTTTTTTTTTTACAGTTTCCGGTGAACTTTTAACCATAAATTCTCTGTCTTCTGGGTACTCTTGACTTTGATAATCCGTTGTCATGTTCCTATAGTTCGTGTTGATAAAGTTGTATCTCTGTGTATGCCTCGTTTTCTTTGGTAGTTTTTGACTGTCGCATCTTACATGTAAGCCTAAGTTTGTTGTGTTGTTTCGCTATTTGTCTTGACAAAACATAGACTTTGAGTAACATTTACTCTGATTACATCCACGCATGCGTGTTCGGTTTCTCCCGATATATAGAGGCACAGACAATTGTCACTGACATTTATGCCTTCAAATTATTAAGTACGAAAAATGCTCTGACAAAAATAGCCAGTATGAACATAGGAATTATTTGTTATCTCTATCACTTCTCCAATGACTCGAGAGTGCACAAAACCATTGTTTCCTTCTTAAAGTAATTTGTATTAGAACTTAATTCAAAATCGATCATTCTATCGCCAAATAATACGCTATTTTTAATAAATTCATGAAAGGAAATTTTAATTACTATATTTAAAATGACTGCTTGGATCTGCTTCTCTTGTACAGAACTGCTTGACCAATTTCCTAACTGGTGACTTTTCTTTCAGTATCTTAAAATAATAACAATGTTGCTGCTAGGATAGTTTGGGCAGATTATGATTTTTCAATAATTTCAGATTTATTCGAAGGTTCTTACAATGGATATTCTTTGCCCTGTCGATTTAATATCGCTCAATGAGTAATGGGTTCCGACGAATCGAGTAGAAGTTAAAATCGTCCAATTTACTACATTCCATGGACAAGAATTCAATTCGAATTCATAGACAAATTCGCTTGAACACGATTTTGCAGACTGAATTCGACAATTTCCGTTTCGATATGATACACTTCACACGATTCACTGCAGCTAGGGACCGGAAAAATGAGAGAAAAGAAAATATAAGGAAAAGAAAAGAAAGGAAAAGAGTGAAAATGAAAGGAAAAACAGGAAGAAAGAAAGTAAGAAAACAAGCATATTTCGGGTGATGTCACAAATCTAAAATGGGTGATTACAGAACAGGCAAATATTGGATTCTTTTTCCATTTAATTTGTATTTCGGACATATTTTATGTTTCGTTTTTAGAGATATTCTATCATGACTAATATTATACGATATTTTTTGTTGAAGAACTCTGAACTCTTTATTTAATTTACGAAAGTAGATTGTTCTCATTCCGCTGTCCATAGCTACGGATACCTCGTCATGTTCTTATATAATTACTGCTCAGTTATTGCTCACCCTATTTCTAATGAATGTAAGTCTGCACTAACCGGCTTACTATGACACCAAATTCACGAAGCAACTAGGCTATTTTTCCGTGGCGTTTACAACAAAGATGAGGACAAAAGCGTGCGTGTAAATAATGTAAATAACGATCTCTCCGCATCTCAGAAATTTCTCGGAGAGAAAAAGCATATATATTCGTTAGTACGAGGCCTTGTGGCAAGTTTTTTTTATCAATTAGATATGAAAGAACATAGCATCTGAGCCAAAATGTGGCATTTTATATGATACGTGGTTATTTAACGGTACATGGATAACTATAATCACATCTAAGACGATTCGTCAATGATCGAATTGTATAAGGGAATTACAGAATAGTCCAGATAGGTGCTTTAAGTGTGTGTGTGTGTGTACGTATTTGGTAAAAGGGTAAGTGAATCAACAAGGATCATAACAATGTTGTATATATTCATATATTCTATAAAAAAAAATGCAAACCGGGTTAAAAGTTAGCTTCCAAAATAAATGTGTCCCTTTGTGAAGAGACAAAAAATGTCACTTTTTAATTCCCTAACGAGACTGAATATAACGAGCTGTTTGACTCAGCACAATTATCTTGAGACAAACCCTGACAACGTTTGATCGATTGATATTTCCGCTCTTCAGTTGATTTGCATTGTGTGACGATTATTCATTTCATTTGAATATTGCTGGTTACGGCTTCCCAACTCAACTCAGTAAGCATTTTAACATCTTTTTACTCAAACTTTGCTGCCTTCACGTTTAATTAGTCTCTCGATTATTTAACCAAATTGACTTAACGATAGTGACACAACCTTTTCTTAGGGAAACTGTTACTTGAAATGACTGAATAAGATAATTGAAAAAACAAACAAACAAACAAACATGGGGCGGTTGAGGGTGACTTGCATACCGCTTTATGACTATGGTCTCAAAAAATTAATTAATGTTGAAACATTAATTCTTTCCATAAATCTCTAAGTTAAGCAATGTCCTCTCTGATCACTGAATAGTTATATGAAACATCTCATGGCTTATTATTTTCTATGATAAACAAAGTCAAAGTAAATGCGGCACCCAGTGAGTATCGAACTCATTAGCAATGTCTTATGAGGTACTTTTTATATTTATTCACAAACAATGGTTTTATTATTAAACTTTGTTCATAAAACACTCAAAGTGTGAAGAATTCACTATCGACGACTTCCGAGTTTGACAAACAAAACCACTGAATTATGACAAATGTTATTGGTAAACAAAAGTAAATACTGGAAGTCACATAAAATGTTTAATGAAATATATCAAACACGTTAACTATCACTTTGTGACAGGCACTTATAGATTATTGTTTAATACATTATAGTTAAACACGAGAAGAGTCTTAGATAAGAAGCAATCGAGCTTACTATCAATGGTCTTGTGAAAATTCTCCTAACTACGAAGATGTGTGTTATAAATTGACTCCTATCAATAAACATTAAACAGGCTTTATTCAATTAAAGTGTACATAGAAGGTAATCGAACAATCCCAGTTCAGCGATTCGTAAGAGTATATTGTGTTTAAAATTACGGCTTCCTGTAAGGGGAAGGGATATTCAAGGCAGGGAAAAAATGGGATATATTTCTTAAAAATAATTAAATGCATGCATGATTGGTTGAAACTCCTGAAATGAGAAAGTTAGAAAGCAGACTATTTGTTAGAATAGCGAATTAATGCCTCATTCACTATCCATTTTTGTGACCTTGTACTAAATTAAGGTTAGCATAATGTACATCTATTGTAGAACGAGAATTTCAAAGATCATTGATTGTAAGTAAATATCTTCTTGTTCAGTTATAGTTAAAACTATGCACATAAATCTAACATCAGAAAACACTGGTCTTCTTATTTTCAGAAGAATATAACTTACACATTGAATATCCGTTCACCAGACAGCATCTCCGTAAATCACATGAAGCGAATGGTTTGGAAGTTATCTGAAATGTCAGTAGTGAGGTCTCATAATAAAACTGACATTTTTTTTATAGCTTGATGTTAGATTCTGTGCATATTACTCTTGACCGAACATAGCGGTATTGACAAACATGCTAGTTGAAGAAGGACTTTTAAAAGGGAATGAACCAATAAATTACAACCTATCTGAAATGTTTTTTTTAAAATGACTCTCTTCATTCAATTAGTATCACTGCTTCTTTACTAAGTCCCATAATTGCTCAACTGAGTTCATGTCAAACAAATTCTAAGCAACAACTTCAATGGTACCATTATTCTGCTTATCAGATACGTGGAATCTGTGAATCATTGCAAATGTTCCTGAAGAAGTGCAACGTGACAGTCACTGGTCAATGATATGTTTAGGCGCACTAGCGCATGTAATCCATACCACATGAACACACCCTACACCATTATGCAACCAGTCTGTAGGGTTCCTTGTTGATAGCGGATTTTTATGGTTTCAGAGAATGTGCTATACTCGAACTCTATAATTAGCCCGGATAAAATGGATTCACCGAATCATACCGGATGTTTTCTATCCTTCATGTTCTTATTAGCAAAGTCACAAGCCCAGTTGAGACGCTGTGTCCTGTTAACAACAGCACACTAGAAGTTCTTTGTTTCCCATATATCACAGAAGATAAAGAACACTGAACTTAACTGTTGGATAGGAATTTGGTATCTCTCGACGTAAACGATTCTAAACAGAGGTCTCTTGTCACGATCACTCGTTGATTACTGCGCTATCCACGGTGAGTGGAAATGTCTTCCATCATTTGTTCCCAGTGCACATATGATATCGTAGATATTGTCACCACAATTTCATAAAAATAATTCAGTTCGTCTTGTCATAAGCAGCCTAACCGATGTTCACACTCCTTCACTTGGTGTCAGAATAGCAAAAAATATAGATCCGGTCATTTTCATGACATGAAAGGCATGGTGGAATTACCAACTATTATCTTTATCTACTTGCTGCTATTTGTAACTTTAGATCATATTATATATCTGATCACTGAATTTAAGTAGCGTTGTATCTAGTTAGATGAGTGACTACTTCAAATCTCTTATAAAGCCCTGTGCCTAACTATGCAAAACCTTGTCAAAAAAGTGAAGATGAATAAAGAAATTGAGTGTAGTGGCAAAATTATATTCTGAAAATGCATAAAACATCAGAATATATTCTATCGAATAAATTTGTATTTTTATCTTAACATTTGGCTAAAGGATAAATCTTTCTTTCTTTCTTTCTTATTATGTTCAGATTTGTCTCTTTAAATCTCCCTTACATCGCCTCTGCTCATCTTGCCATCAGCCCATCTACTTTTTCAGTTCTAACGCCTGAATCCATGATTTAGATCTGCCTAAGCAAATGCAATGCACACTAGACAATCCCAGTTAAAAAAGAGAATACACACTAAACTCCCAGCAGGTTCGACATGTATAAGGCATACATCGTAATATTTAAAAGCATTATCACGTCGAGCGTTTTGAAATACATTGAACTATTAAACGGACTATTAATCTAGGCTTTTACCAAACCCTTTTGCCTGGCTACTACAATAAACGATCCTCCGTGATCTCTTTACTTATTTGGAAAATGGGTTGGGGTAAGAGTGATGCTAAGTGTTCTTTTTACATTATACATGCAGACCATCGTCCAAAACTTTATCAAAGTCAGGAGTGAAAGTTAAATTTCCTTTCGCGCCTATTTTCTTGAGTTGCAAGCAAGCAATACGAAGGTGAGAAGAGTTGTTGGTTGCATGTTGATACAGGAAATTGACGTTGTGTATTTAGGAAGTATTTTTAAAAAGAAAGAAAGAAAGAGGCTAGAGAATTATGGAGGAAAAAAAAGTGGACGTGGTAGAGATAGAGAGAATTTGGAAAGTGTGTGCGTGTGTGTGTGTATTTGTGCGTGTGTGTTTGTGCGTGTGTGTGTGTGTGTGTGAGAGAGAGAGAGAGAGAGAGAGAGAGAGAGAGAGAGAGAGAGATGTGTCTTCCCAACTGAAAAGCGAAAACCAATTTTATCTGCAGTTTTCTAGAACACAATTTCCGCAGCTTTGCAAAGTATAACTTTGTAAAAGATATACTGTTTGGATTTTTTAAAAGTTATAATTTGCGTTTAGCTAGATATCGCGTATAGTCAGTATCTAAGTAGAATTCATTGCTAGTCTGCTCACTAATATTTTATGTCTGTCTTCAGACAAAAAGCAAAACAAACTCATCTGTTGGATTGTGTGTTAATAACGGTCGACAATACTATTTTTAAGGGAAGAAATTTTATTCTTTTGCAAGAGAGCATTTTTGCTATATTTTACCTACATGGTATGAAGAAATCACAAAAGGAGGTTCTTAGTAAAAAATGGTAGGTATTATGCTGTCAAATACAAGCCGTTGCGTTATGACGCTAGAAATGAAATGGTATACACCGAGCAACAGGTACAAAAACTCATTTATGTAAGTTGATGATAAGAGATTATAGTCAATCTAAAAGGAAATACTAATAAAAATTATTTCTAAAATAATGCAAATCAAATGTGCTTGTATTGAACAATATATGGTTATTTTTATCATTTTTATTTCAAAATATCATCTTTAGTTTTAGTTCAGTCTTCCGTGAGAGTGTCGTATAAACTATTTAGTTTGAGTTCATTTCACATTTCTTCTCCATGAAGATTGAAACAAATTTAGCTCAATTGCTGTCTGTTTGGACAAAGCATAATCATTTTGGCTATTTTCATGCAAAGTTCTTGTTGTTGTTGTTTCCTTTCAGGATATAGATGGTCATAACTTCACAATTTCCTGTCCTTTGTAGCTCTTAAGAGATTTTGTTTTTTTTTCTTATCTCTCCTAAACCTTGCTTCGCCATTCATCTTGCTATGTAGGTTATGCGTTTCATTGCTCTGTCTCTCTTGACTTCACTCTGTCCTGTGAATATAAAATTTTCCAAGCCTTATTTTCTCATCATATAACCATTTCCATTTTCTCTAAAATTTGATTGTTGCTCATGTTTTCAGAATTCTTCTGTAGATCCACATTCTTCTGTTGCTTCGAGTCTTTTTTTCGTCTGTGAGAAGATTGTCCAGCATTCACTGCCATATTGGAGGAGTTATATTACATAATAGTTCAGAATTCTCACAGAAGAAAAGTTTTTATTTATAAAGTGTTTTTGAAAATTAGTATGTCTAGACACAGAATTGGACTACAATCTGGAATTCTCACTGTATTATGTTTACTCATTATGATTACTGTAGAAACCCCGAGTTAAGTTGATTGACAAGGAAGATAATTATGTCGAAAAAGAAATATTTACTGTGTAAAATAAATGTTTTGTCACCATTATGCTATGGATTTATTTATGTACCTATGTATCCTTCACCTTTAGAACTTTGAAATTAAAGATATTAGCCTGAATATTTTTTAAGTATAAAAATGCGCCTGCTTTAAAAGTAATTTTAGGAGGGTACAAAAGTTTCAAGGGAAAAGCCGGTTTCAAACTGTCATTTCAATAACTACATTTCTAAAAGTAACAATGAGAATTTTTGCACGCACCTAAAATAATTAAGAGCACTATAAGCTGAATGATTCGAAGAAAGATGAAAAAGAAAAGAAGAAAGGACCAGAAAGTAAACGTAAATTATGAGATTTTTAGAAGACGAGAAGAACGATTACATTATTTCGGAAGTGAAGGAGAATATTCATTGATTTGTTTTCTACGGTTTATCAACCCTTTCCAGGTTATTTAAAGCCAGAAAATATTTTTAGATTATAAGAATTTTGGTTTTGTAGATAATGGTTTAGTGATACAAGTCTTACTAATTAACCCATAGATGCAGGTGAACCGGTGGATTCATAACTTTCCCAAGAGTATTTGTGCGTAAGTGAACATAACGAAGCTAACGGGAATTCGAACTCGGCCCTCCAATTAACAATTCCGAGTTATTATCCATCACGCCACCCGCACATCCAAGCTTACAACACCTGGTATTCTCAAGCAGTCATTCATATAGGTACTGGCCAGGCTCGACGTTGCTTAACTTTAGTAATCGTACGGGAACCGGTACTTCAACGTGATGTGGCCGTAAGCCGTGAAGAAATGAGAGAGAGAGAGAGAGAGAGAGAGAGAGGGATATACAGACAGAGAGAAAGAGAGAGAGAGAGAGTGAAAATGTAAACGAGTCAGTGTTGCCATACAGCAGATATTTTTAACCCATAAATGAATAAAAGTACAAGAAGTTTATCTATCTATCTATCTATCTATCTATCTATCTATCTATCTATCTATCTATACGTTTGTATGTACATATATATATATATATATATATATATATATATATATATATATTTTTGTGTGTATATATATATATATATATATATATATATATATATATATATATATATATATGCATGTATGTGTGCGTACACCCTAGTGTATATTCTGCCATATAAATACGTATATATGAAAATCTTCACGCATATATCTACATATATATCACGATATTTACTAAGCTTGTTATCGTACACTAAAATTCTCAATGGAAGAGAAATGAACTATAAAGGTTGTGTTGTGTCGTGAGAAGGATCCCACGATTGGATATCGGCATTCAAAATAATGACTTTTTATTGGATTCGAATATTGAGCAACACTTTATCCCATAAATATAGCACACCTTAAAACTGTATTCTTTCATATATATATATATATATATATATATATATATATATATATATATATATATATATATATATATATATATATGGGTGGAGAGAGTGAGTATGCATACGTGCGTGCGTAAAAACTTCACATAGAGTATATCTGCAATAGGACAATGTGAATAAAGACAGAAGGAAGCTTAGCCGACATGTTCAGTTCTTTGAGGGACTTTATCAAGGTATATGTAAAGATTTTTATTTTGTAATAAGTATTTATATACAAGAAAAAAGATGTTATTGGTTTGTCAAAATTATTCGGTATAAAAATGCACATGAATATTCATCAGATTTGAATTTGCATCACTTCGTAGCTAAACAAGTAAACAGATTGGCTTCCAAATATAAGGAAACATCGTTCAAATTTTGTCAATGGTTTATTATTGATTTATTGAACGTGCTGCCTACTTAACGCTCATAAAACAACAAGTAAAAATTCATAGTAATTTAACACAAATATTGACGTAGAGTGAAAAATTGTCGAATTTCAAAAGAAAAAGAAAATAGAAAAAAATCATGAGACCAATTTTATAGATCACTGATTTCATTCATTAGTCACCTGAAAATATGCTTATTTTAGGATAAATAAAGAATGACTAATCCTTGTGACTTAATCTCCGAGATGCATATAACTTTAATATAGCTAAGCTGGCAATATCGTAGGAAGTTAAAGAATCTGGCGTTTAGGAATCTGAGATAAAAAAGGTAAAATCATAATTACAAATGACATAAGCCAATCATTAAAACATTTTCGGATTACAATAAATATGAGAAAAATAATATATTTATTACAATATTTGCTGGACTTAAATCCGGATATAATCGATTTATGAGATTAAAATAGACAATAGGAAAAACAACATACACACTCACACACACACATCTATCCATCTATCTATCTATCTATCTATCTATCTATCTATCTATCTATCCACAAAAAGACTGTTTCGCTGTATCACAGATCATCAGTGCGGATAGATATCCAATTGCCTCAAGCCGGAATTTAGCATCAGTCGGAGATTGCTTAGCTATCAGCAATCGGTAGAGAGGAAGGCGCCACTCAGTATTGAGTTCAGTGTCCATTTTTATACTTACATATGCTGTATCCCTGATATTGATCACTTTTACCCATAAATGTAGCATACCTTAAAACTATATTTTTATCATATATACATCTGATGAAGACCAAAATGATGAGGACCAAAATGGACGAAATTATTATCGGATATTTTTTTCGGAACATTATACTTTCATGAATGTTCTTTTTCTAATTGTCATTTAATGTATAATTCTGTCGGGATCATTTGCCCAAATTTATAAAATATTGTCTACAGGGATTCTGAAGGATTTCTATCTCTAAATTCGGACACTTAAAGTAAAGATCATAAAATGTTAAACGACTTTTTTTTTTTTTTAAGTTACCCATTTTCTTACTTTTATATTCACGAGCATATTCAGCTTGGGAAAAATATTTGATCTCATCATTTTAAATAAACATACAGATACACACGTTATTCACTTTTTCGTTTTCGATCTGATAAAGCCGAAAATGGGCGAAATGCCATCCGGATATTTTTCCGAAACATTATAATTTCATCAACGTTTTTTTCAATTGTCATTAATGTATAACTCTGTCAGTTTACAGAAATTTATAGCAGTTATACATGTATGTGTGCGCCTGTGTGTGTGTGTAAAATTTCAGATATATCTAAAAATATATCTGTAAAAAGACAATATGAATAAAGATAAGTTTTATATTTATTCATATATATATATATATATATATATATATAAATAAAAAGAAGGAACAGTAAGATATTCGTTTGAGGATGAAATGGAACTAATGTCTTTAATTTAATTACAAAATTAAATTCGTAGCTTTTAGCTTCCATTTTTGAAACATGGTTAGAACTGTGTAGCGAAAAAAATCATATTTTAAATAAATCAATTTATAATATATATATATGTGTGTGTGTATGTATATATGTATGCATGTATGTATATATATATATATATATATATATATATATATATATATAAATACATGCACACACACATATATATATATGATATAACGAAATAAAATTTTTTGTACAATTTTATCTATCAATAAACAGTATTTAGAAAAATAGTATGACAAATTGGAAATGTTTTTGATTTTAATCCGTTAGGATTTCGCCGTCTTAATGGATTAATTTCTCTTTTAATCAAAGTAGCATTCCCTATGTCAAAATTGTGGTTAGTTTCGTTACGGTGAACAACAAATGCATTTTTCTGTTGTTTTTGTTTAAATGTCTTTTTTGTGTTCATATAGTCTTTTGTTTAAAGTTCTTGAGGTTTCATCCAATCAAATTCTGGCAATTCCTGCACAAAAATATTCCTTTAAAAAATTTTGAAACTACCAGCGTCTCTCGTTTCGTGCGCATGCGTAGATGTGACGACATCAATAAAGTCCAGTCCGATGAAATCCTAACGGTTGAAATACTTCGCAAAAACCTCCAATTTGTCATACTATATATATATATATATTGTTGCGAGGATGCATTTCTATAATAAGAAAGTCTCAATAAGGTTAAAATTTATAGTAAGGGATTCTACTGAGTCCTACCTGTTAAAATAGAGAAATTTGAAATAGAATGTTTGGAAGATTCTAGATCATTCCAGTATATTCGAGAAGAATCTAGATGATTCGAGAAACATCTAGAAATATGCAAATTAGGTGTTAGCCCCTATAAAAATAGGATTTTGGAAAAGGGCTGTCAGTTTGTGAAAACAAATTGCTGTCATTATTTACATTATTCTGACTATTGTCCTCATCTTTGTCGCCATATTTATCACAACGTTTCGGCCGTTGTACGCTCCGGCCCTCTTCAGGTGGTTGGAATTTTGAACTGAACCCTTTATTTCGCTCACTGGGGTAGACTGTTCTAGATCCACGTGCCATGTTTTAATGGATGTCAGTTATCAGTTATCTCCTGCTAATATGGAGCAAGATTGTGAGACGAGATCACCGTTTGATTAGCTGACCTTTTAGATCTTGCTCTCGCTTCTCCAGAACAAGTAGAGTGAAAACTGCCGAGTCCACTAAAACACGTTAATCACCGTTTGATGAGCTGACAATTAGATCTTGCTCTCGCTTCTCCAGAACAAGTAGAGTGAAAACTGCCGAGTCCACTAAAACGCGTTAATCTCCATTCCACACGCTCCAAGCGCTCGAGGGTGTTATGATGTATATTTGTATCTAAGCCATGGGCGTCTTACATTCCTGTAGCCCTGATCTAACTGCCTGTACATTAGTGTTATGGGACCTTACCCATAATAACATAATGGACTATTCTATGCGTAATAAATACTACGCCTCAAGAGGAAGCAGGGAGTTCAGTCTGAAGTCTGGAGTGAAGTCCTTCAGGAGTCTGTCAGTCAGTCAGAGCGAGTCAGTCACTCGAGTCAGAGGCAGTCCGAAACAGAGTCGCGTTCAGACTATTACTACTAAACCTGATTGTTCGTACTAACACTTTTTTACCTCTCTGTATATATTCCTGTTTGTAATATATCTGTGTTATTCCATATCCGTGTTCGAGTTCTTCTTTATTGGTTCTACCTTGGACTATCACCGTGGTACAAGGAACCGGACCATAACAATTAGGATCGTGGGTATCCTGTCATCAGACATTCTCAAGACATGACCAGTCCACCGTAACTGACTGTATGAAAAAAGTCTCGATTCATTCAGTATTACACCGGTTAAGCAGGTCTATGTTAGATGTCCTATCTTGAAGGTTAACTCCACAGATTGCATGCAGCTTTTATGGAAAACATCCAGCTGGCGTATATAGTACCTGTATGGAGTCCACGACTCTGAGACGTACAAAAGAATGGCAAATATAACAGCTCTGTAAACCCGAATTTTCGTATCCAGTCGAATACCACGCTCATTCCACTAGCGATGGCGAAGTTTGCCGAAAGCACTGGTAGCCTTAGCAATCATCATCTAAAGTTCCACTGTAGATGACTTTGCTACCAAGATAGGTGAAAGACTTTACATAGTTCAGGGCTTTGTCTTCTACTTTCAGTGGTCTCTCTTTGTAGACTGGTGGTTTTTGTTTCTCACCACAGAATTACTTCGGAGTAGGACAAGGTTGGTGCACTACTTATGTTTTCTTTATGCTAAGTGGCTTTATATGGAGCAGAGAAACGATTTATTAGATGTTGGGCCTCCTCAAAGGATGTCGCTACTAGAGCATCATCATCAGTAATAATTTGCGTACGAAGGTGCGAAGGTGGGTCTTGGTTTTGAAGCGCTGATGATTAAAGAGTCCACCAGTTGTCCGAGACTGAAACTTGACTCCGCTCTCTGTGTTTGCGAATGCATATTTCAGCATCACCGAGAAGAAAAGGGCAAATGGACAGGGCCCTGACACAACCGTGTCAATATATATATATATATATATATATATATATATATATATATATATATATATATATATATATATATATCTGGGCGGCGCTTAAAAGTTCTCATCCTGGTCCATTTTTAAAACCTAATTACTCTACATTTTCTATCACATTTCGCTCCAAATGTAAAATTTTCATCGCTTATTCTCTTTTTAGCAAATTTGTCATCTTTACGTTTTTGTTTTTACTCTTTATTTATTTAACATTTTCCCGCCTTACTTTTTGCACTCTGTATATTCTCGCATGTTCTATTTCCTTCCTTCCTCATACCAATAATTTATCGCATTTCACAATTGCCTTATTACCACCTCTTTTCTTTTCACCTTTTTATTTTCTTTCATTCCTCTAAATCAAATTTGTAAATCTTCCTTCTTATAAAGTGGCTGAAACTACCTGACCATTCTCGTGTACCTGTCTCCATTAACAGACCATTGTAGCCTAACCTCAAGATTCCAAATAGCTAGTTCAGCAGTGTGAGTAAGTTAGACATCTAAAATTGTCGAATGTGTCTAATTGTTCCAGGTTACCATCGGCACCCTACTCCCCACTTGGGCCGATTGTTCTCTCTATTACTTTCCTCAATTTGGCGCATAAATCAAAGCACCCAAAGCTTGCTTATTCCGACGAAAAGCCAAAGATACAATTCACCGGATAACCGATTTGAATTATTAGCCAATTTTCACAGGAATCATTATTGACCAGTTTTCTTAAGGTTAAACCGACTAGCTGGACGTTCTAGCATTGTCCAAGATAAAATAGCGTTCGTGATTTTGCATGATTAAGGAGTTATTATCATTACTTCAGGTATCATGAAGTTTGCTGTTTTTATCACCACGTTTCGACCTTGCTCGAATGTATGTTAGATTCGTTAGAGTCTTTAACCGTTTTGTATTTGAATGAACTCCTCTCATATTCCCTTTTCTTTATATCTGAGTATGTCTCATTTTAGTTAGTTTTTAGTAACAACTTGCTAGGGCTTTTTTCATGCATAGGATCATTAGCCAAAGCTGAAATCACAGGAAGTGATAATTTCATCTATGAATTATGGTTAAAAACGAGTTAATATAAGATAGAGAAGTAAAAATATGTAAATACAGAAAAGAAGGTGGGAAAAAGATCAAGAATAAAGAATAAAATAAATAAATAAAGGTAAATGAAGTTAATGGCGAAGAAGAAAAAATAGATATGTATCAGAAAATGAAGAAAATAGGAAGAAGATAAAGGAATAACAGAGATTTCATTTATTATAGAAGATTAAATAAGGGAATGAAACATTGGGTAAAAAAAGAAACGAGAAAAGTACATAATTATGATATTGAAAAAGAAGAAACTGAAATTAAGAAAAAGATATAAAGAAGAAAAAGAATGAACGACTGGGAAAGAAAAGAAAAAAGAAAACAATGGAAAATAATAATAGTAAAAAAGAAGGAATAAAATCCAAGAAAAAGAATGCTCGAAAACAAAGAAAGGTTGTAACATCAAAGGAGAAATAGAAACAAAATAAAATATCTTGACAAAGAAAAGAGGGAGAATAAAAAAAACGAGGAGGAAGAAAATAATAAGAAGAAAAAGATGTAGAAGAATGAGTGAGTGAAGAGCGAGTGAATAACAGAGAGAGAGAGAGAGAGAGAGAGAGAGAGAGAGAGAGAGAGAGAGAGAGAGAGAAAGAAATCGAAGAGTAGAAAAAATATAAATCAGACGAAAGCGGCTCTTTTTCTATGAGACTTTTGTTCCTAAAGCTGATAGCACATTTATTTATTTCTGATTTTCTGTTCAGCATTTGATTCTTTAAAATAATAAAAAGAAAAAGAGAATGATAAAAATTGTGTGCTATTCAATAATCCAATATTCTTCAACGCTTTCATTCGAGCGAAGGCACGATTTCTTTTACATTTCAGGAAGAGGCAACCATTATTTGGGGGCCTTTCACAAGATTCTCTAGTGTCATGGGAAATTAAATTCTTCTGAAAATTCACCCATCTCAGCAGACTTTTAAAGGTTTTTAATTAAAAATGAAAATAATTGAAAAAGAAATATATAATTTGACGACACTGGATCTCCCGGAAGTAACTTCTTAGTTGCTGACGGGAAGTTTCCATCCCAATGGGTAAACAAACTAAAAAAAAAGGGATATAAAATAAGATAAAAATATTTGTAGTAGTCATTGATTTTCAGTCAAGCAGTATGAATCGATAAGGATGGTATTAGCTAACAATTTAAATCAGATTTCTTTGGATTTCAACCATTTTTTAGGAAGTAAAAGTATTTTAATTGGGATAATGATGATACTCATTGTATCAAGGAACAAGATAATGCTTCAAATGGTAAAAATGATGCGTATGATTACAAGACAAAATAAAGTAACGTAATTATTATTGACTAGCAATGATACCCGGTGTTTCGCCGGCCAACTCCTATTTCTATACGTAGCGCTAACGTAGTTGAATCGTTGAATGTTTGCATCTGCTATAAAAGCGTCTTAGCGAAATAGCTATAATTAAAATAGATCAACATATTTAAACCTTTCTGTGGTCGCTTATTTCATGTACGCTCTGTAGACAGAGATTCGTATTTAATGTGAAGACTTTTGATTTTCTTTCTCTACATCAACTAAATGAATATAAGCAAGTAAATCCATTATTAGAGAAACCAAATAGAATAATTTATTTTAGGAACAAAAAGTAAAAATTTCAAAACTGAAAAAATTAAATTTGTTAAATCTTCAAAATATATTTGCAAAAATATCGCTTACTTCCTTTTACTTATGATGTAAAAAATGGCTTTATTTGAATAACTAAGTAATTTCAGAAAATGGCTTTATTTGAATAACTAAGTAATTTAATTATAAATTCCATTAACATAAAAATCTTTGCATTATAAAGATCCCAAATGATCTAATTGGAAATAAATAACAAAATGTCATTATTTAAGAAAATTATTTTTAAAGCTGGCTATGCCAATTAGTTATCGCAATTAACTAAGAAATGCAATGTATAAAATACATATCTTTATTTGATATTACACTTTTAATTAATTTTCAGGTTTTTGAGCGGACACACACACATAAAGCCAGCAGATCTTAAACATTGGCATCAAAGGATCCAACGTAAAGTCTGAGATTTAGGTAGAGAACATAATAAGAGTAATGATCATAAAAAATTGCAAAAATAATAACAAAGATTATTTGTAGCGGGGTAAATCTTCATCATAAATCTCGCTACAGTTTATTTTCTACTATTCAGTATTACTAATAAGAATTATCCATTTTCATAAAATGGTGTATGAAGTGTGTAGGTAGGTGCATCAACAAGTACGTAGTCTAATAATGAATAATATTTGTATTAGACAACAAATATTTGTTCAAAAAAACAACCAATTTCCTTGTCAATACACTTGAATGAAAGTTACTCAATCACATAGATCGAACATATAATAAAAAAAATAGGTTTTTTTAAGATTTAGAGAACCGTAAATTTAGACTAAGGGCATATATATATATATATATATATATATATATATATATATATATATATATATATATATATATATATATATATATATATATTACACACATTATATATATATATATATATATATATATATATATATATATATATATATATATAATGTGTGTGTACCAAAATTTTGTATATATATATATATATATATATATATATATATAATTCATTCGAAAATTATAACATAGATATGTTATAAAAATCACTATAAAAATAGCCATTTTATTTCAACACTTGGTGTCTTATCAAGTGATGGTGTTGAAAACACCAGAATTATATTTGCCTCTCTGTATTGAGTACTCTTTTAAGAATAGTATTTTTTGGTTATTGAATTTATTCCGTATACACCAATCATATACTTATATATATATATATATATATATATATATATATATATATATATATATATTATATACCTTACCTACCCATAATACCATAATGGACTATTCCATACGTAATAAATACTGCGCCTCAAGAGGAAGCAGGGAGCTCAGTCTGAAGTCGGACGACCGGCTGACCGGCTGATCGGTTGAACTCTCTGCCTTCGGGCGGGGAGGAACCCGAAAAAGGCTACGCAAAAGGGCGTAGTCTCTTTCGGGAGGTAAACCGACCGTTTATACGGGTTCTATGGGCATATTCTTGGCCGAGCCCACGGGTTCGGAGATCCCACGTTAAATTGGCCTTGTGCCATATGATGCCCCCGTGCTGGGGTGACTAAATACTGTTCAGTCTGAATATCTGTGTTATTCCATATCCGTATTCGAGTTCTTCTTTATTGGTTCTACCTTAGACTATCACCGTGGTACAAGGAACCGGACCATAACAGTGGCGACGAGCGATTCGAACTCATTCGATGCAAGAAAAAAAATTTGTTCGCCACAGCATAACATTTAATCTTTCACTTAAAAAAATAAAAATATCGCAATTGATTTTTGCTAATGGTATATATATATATATATATATATATATATATATATATATATATATGTACAAGTTTGATTAAAAATAACGGTTACATTTTCTATTGTTTTTTTCCAATTATAGAATAAGGTGTTGTGTATTGGGATCAAAATTGTGAATAAACTGTCCGAAGTTCATGTTTGTCTGGTTACTTGTTCTAGTACATTCCAACGTCTCAGTGAATTTCAAGTACCATTGTAGTCATTCTGGAAGTCATTTCGGAAGTTTGAAAAAAAGTGTACGGTGACGCCATGTGTAACCATTAATATATATATATATATATATATATATATATATATATATATATGTATAAATTTTAAAAAGCAATTATCTTGAAAACTACTAAGTCTATCTCAATGAAATTGAAGATTTTAGGTGTTTCTTTACTGTGTTTTTGTTGAATATTAATTATAGTGTGCTTGATTCCGGGAAATGTTTGTCTAAGAGTTTGAAGAATATTTTTCCTACGTTTGTTTTTACGTTTTTGCTGTACGGTGGGTTGTACCATATGATATTTCTTTTCCTGTTGGCCTTTTTTGTGTTCTGTGGTGAGTATGTGAGTGTTGCTGGGAATCCGCTATTTTTTAGGGCTGTTTCGTAGTCTTTCTTAGCTTTTTTAAATATGGATTCATTGGAGGAATTGTCAGAAAGCCTGTGGTTAATCGATTTTGGTATCTGTTTGGTAAAACAACCGCCAAAATAGACTACCCACAATGCACTACTGTCCGGTATATATAAATAGCCGAGAAAAATAACAGCACTTGTGGTCTGACGATTGCATCTAGCATGAAACAGCCTGTCGCCTCTAAGTGTTGACGTCTATGTTCACTTTTATATTTACACACGCTTTACTCTGATATTGAGCACTTTATCCCATAAATATAGCACATCTTAAGACTATTTCTTCAGCTCCTGATAAACAGTAGAGCACTTTCGCTACATTTATAACACAGTATGGACATGGAAAAATTTAACCTCGACTACTCCCTAAAAAACATACCCATCCTATCCCCTACTATATATAAACTAAATTAATTGAAAAAACAGAAAACTTCATAAAAAGAATGAGATGGAAAGTCCACTTTTTAAACCAGGACCTTCACAATAACAATACACTGAAGGAAAAATCCGGCTTCAAAAGAAAAAAAATGCCCCCTGCCCCGCAACAAAAAGAATTAGACGAATTCGGGAAAGACTTAACTGACCTAGTTAGAAACATTAAATTCCATACAAAACAAGATGCATTTAAAAAAAATAAATAAAGAAGATATAACTAAAATAAACAATTCAGCAAATGTATTTATCGCTGCTGACAAAACAAGAAATTTATACAAACTAAGCCCTCCTATGCATAATAAATTACTCAAGAACAACATAAACAAAACATACAAAAAGGCACCCAAAACAAAAGAACACGATATCAATAAGGAAGCTAAAGCAATCGCCCAAAAATTAGACCTAGATGACCGAATAAGCAAGGCGCAAGCCTTTATCACACTAAAAGACCACAAAGAAAATTTCAAAACGAACCCTGCATGCAGACTCATAAACCCAGCCAAAAGCGAACTAGGTAAAATAAGTAAAACGATACTAGAAAGAATTAATTCTGAACAGTGGAAAACACAAATAAACAGCATAAATAACAAACAAAATTACCAATTCCTACAATTAGACATAACAGAACGCATGTTATATAAGGCCATCAACTTAGCTCAGGAACAAATAATAATAAAAGCAAGCGAAATCGACATTAAGCACTCCCGTAAATCATTACTATTTCCCAATGAAGAAGCATGGGTAAAGAAAGATGGGATATTTGACACTACAATGGGAAGCTTCGACGGTCCTAGACATGCGAATTCATAGGTATTTACTTACTACACGAACTAAGCAAAATAATAGATAGAAATGACACAGGACTCTACAGGGACAACGGTCTCATAATCTTAAGAAACTGTAACAAACAAGAAAAGCAAAAATAAAGATTTTAAAAAATCACGGATTCAACATAAATATAAAAACTAACCTAAACGAAGTAGATTTTCTAGGTGTTACCTTCAATCTAAGAAAAGGCACATATAAACGATACCAAAACCCAATGATAAACCACTCTACATACACACATCTTCCAACCACCCGCCTTCTATAATCAAAAAGATACCAAAATCGATTAACCGCAGGCTTTCCTCCAATTCCTCCAATGAATCCATATTTAACAAAGCTAAGAAAAACTACGAAACAGCCCTAAAAGATAGCGGATTCCCAGCAACACTCACATACTCACCACTACTATAACTACGGCACCTTCTTGATGAATTCCATCTTAACATCAATAAACTCATTAGAGAACTGGAAAGGGTCATTATAAAAATAGACATAATATATTATTCAATGAAACATGTTTGAATGAATATATGCTACCGAAATATATATATATATATATATATATATATATATATATATATATATATATATATATATGCGTATGTACATCCCAAATCGTATAACAGCAAAAATTGTCTAATTGTTAGATTAAGCTCTGAAACGTTGTTGTAATTTAGAAATGATTAAAGATATCTTACAGGAATTCTCCGAGATTTTTATGACCTTACTGGACTCGACTTTGACCAACAAGAATGTGTAATTATCCTATAAGATTAACAGATGTAACGTGATGAAATAGATCATAAACGAAAATGACATGTTCATCATTAATTAAACATAGCTCATGAATTAATGAAATAAAGTTCATATATATATATATATATATATATATATATTATTCTAGGATCATTTTCCAACTTATTCAAAGTGATCTTCGCTCTCTCTAACCTGCTAACTTTCTGTCCTGCAGTAAGTAGTTGCCTCACAGGTTTCACGTACGATTTAATTTTCAAGTGCTTTTTCACTCCTCTTTGGACTTTCCTGTTTTCTTCTTTACTGTTCCCTCTTTTTTTAAACTCATTCACCATTTTCTTGATGGTTCTTGAATAGATTTTGAGGATGGAAGCAAGAATATGAATGTTGGTACCATTACTGAAGGTAATGGTCTTTTTTCTCTCACCATTGCTCATTTGGGAAAACAGTAGGTCTGACACAAAAGAACTTTAACCTGCTCTATTTTTTAGCTGAATAAAAAAAGGGTTTTTCATTGATTCTCACGACAAATGGTGGCAAGATGACAAAACGTCTTATCTGAAAACCTGGAAAAAAGAGACCCAATTAGTTTAGTGATTTTTTTAGAAATTAAACATTTTATGGGATGAATAATTATGCTGTTACAGAATTTTGACAATTCTGCTGTTATATTCTGTATATATAGATGTACGTATCAGTCTATATACACTGTGCGAACATAGAAATCAACATTTCATACGGACTGTTAGTTTTTGGCCTCATGCAACTTTCAAAATATGTTTTACAACTATTTTCACTGGGCAATTCGATGATTAAGGTAAGCAATTTGATACAGTCTATATACGCAGACACACACATATATGTATGTATGGTATAAAAGTATTTTTATTTCCTTTGTTTAAACATTTTCTTTGTTCAGGAGTAGACCTACATTTCTAAACCATAGGATCAAATGATATGTATATTCAGAGAAGGAGGTTGTAAAACGAAACAATGAGCAATGTTTCATCAAACACTGCCTTGATTAATTTCCAGGCTGTCATTCACGTGATTATCTCTTTATCTTTCCCTCGTAAAATCCTTGTTTATTTGTATAAAAAAAACCTGTCACGTTTTGAAATTGTCATTTGACTCAGAGAGAAAGTAGTGCGAAAGACGCAACATTGATTATTGTTAGTCGACACCCGATGCTAAATATTTACAAGCAATAAAACTGGGTTTATTAAGTTGTCATTCAACTCGTAGATATCCATAAACCGATACACGTGAAGTAGAATGAGGATCAATCACGGTCGACACTAAAGATAATGTAAGGCTTATGCAGAACATCAGTCAATGGAGCTGTCAATTCAAAACAAGCCCAATTTCGCACCCAGCGACAGTTGACAAGATAGATAATTGCCAATTCATCAACTCTAATTTCAGCTTAAACTACATATTTGTTTTTATTATCATAATATTTCGGCCGTTGCACCCAGCGGCTTTCTTCTGGTGTATGTCAATCCGGGTAACTGAAACATTTATTTAATGTACGGAGTATATTGTTCTTATTCCTCTGTACCTTGTCTTGTCCTTCTTTAGCACGACTCCATTATTGCTATTCCTCACTTGATTGTCTGTATTACTCAGGTCAGTAGCAAAGAAAATAAGGACATTAATTTTGAATGTAAATAATGTAAATATCGACAACTGCATTTTACATCACAATATCTAAAACTTCCATTAAAAATGCTGTATAGAAAATTAGCTGTTGTTTCTCAATGGTTGAGTTTTGATTTGATAATATTTATAGTAGTACATCTTTTATATCATTAATTTCGGTCTAGTTAATTATTAAAATGAATCCAGTTATTTTAATCAAAAATTAAGTGAATTCATTGAAACCAGTTGCAAGAAGAACAAAAAAAGTTGCAAGGATTTTATAAGTATACAAATAGAAAAAGACAACACTCTTTCTCATTAGTGTATGTCATTTTGAACTTTAATTAAACACCCCATGAAATGTATATTAATGTATAATTACCACCTTTGAACATAGATAAATTATATATGATGAACTATTGACTTTACCATTATCATTATTATTGTTCTGCTTCGATTATTCAGCTTGCATATCTATTGATTTGTGAGATGCAACCTTCTCAGATGAATGACAGTGCAGAGAAACGAGAGAGAGAGAGAGAGAGAGAGAGAGAGAGAGAGAGCAATGCTTGTTAGACGGCTTATGTTCTGCAATATACTTTTCGCATATTCGTGTCTCCTGCTTTGTATTCACTTCATGGCGTCGAATATCGGATTCGTGGCAATTTGAAAAAGTGAGATAGCACTCTATGTAACAAGATATGAAATGGCTTTGGCCAGACCGGCCTATTAGCACGTTCTGCATACAGTGCGACGGGCGGGGCGCACTGCACCAGACGGATATTATCATTGACATGACAAGCCTTAACTTTCCGCCATTTGTATTCAGTCTACGTTCTGATATATATATATATATATATATATATATATATTAACGTGTATGTGTGTCTGTGGCTGTACACAGTAGAGAGATGATATTCCACCATACACACACACACATATATATATACATTAGTTGAAGAATATTTTATATGATTGATAGTTTCATATAAACAAAGATTAATCCTAATGTATTCGGGTATGCATAATAGAATTTATAAATTGGCTGTTAAAATAGATTTTTAGAAATTTTACAAAATTTGCTTAGTCTTGGGCAAAGCCAATTTTGAAAGCATCGTATGTTGATCCGTTTTATTAATAATTGCTTTCGGATTTGCATGCTTGGCAAAGTTCTGCAACTGGTACTCCAGACACTGATAGGATGTAAGTATTCCGGAACTAACACCTGTATGAATTACACAGACAGTGAGGCTTAATTAAAATTTGCAATGGCCAGGATAATGCCTATGTTGCTTATAAATTAGCAATAGAAATTCTGCTTATATCTATACTTTAAATTTTTTTGTTTCTTTTGGGATATATATATATATATATATATATATATATATATATATATATATATATATGTGTGTGTGTGTGTTTGCGTGTTTGTGTGTGTGTGTGCGTGTTTGTGTGTGTGTGCGCGCGCGCGAATTTTGAACTGAATTCTTGAAACAACCGCAGGCCAACATTTGTACTGCTTTCATGAGACGCAAACCAGGTGAGACATTTGCTGCTCAGCAGTAGAAATTGTATGTATTCATGTTGGCGGAAAAATGAGTGAAAGGAATCCGGAACAGCGTATAACATCAAATTTTTTTGTTAAAACTTCCAGTAAAACTTAACCCTTATTCGAATATCTTATGGTAAACATGCCATAAATAAAAAGAGTGTTCTGAGTGCAAGGAAGGGCGGGAAGATGCCCATGATGATACAAGAATCGGACAACCAAAACACAAGGAACAGATGCATATGTGGAGACAGTACCAATCTTAGATTGAAGATGAAGTTTGTGACTGTTAGCACAAGAATAATTAAGGAAACAGTAAGGCTGATTCTAACATGATTTTTAACATTCGTTAGAAGTTCTTGAGTTCCTATCTAAAAATCCATTACATATATCGACAACCCACCTTATTCAGTAAACCAGTGAATGACTTTTTTCCAAAATTTAAAAATGTCCTGAAATGACAAATATCTGCTGCCATCTCAGAAACCAAGCAACGTGTGACCATATTACTGAAAGGTGTTTTGGAAAACAATGATTCTATCTTTTAGGTGACACTGAAGAAGTGGGATCAAGTTGAAATCATAGACAAAGAACATCATTGGAAAATTCGTAAACTTAAGGAATCAGCACATATGCTAGGCCACAAAAATCTCCAGAGCCGACTAAGCATAGACATGAATACAATATGGGAACCAGTATTAAGGAGTGCCAGAGAAAAGTAATAATAACAAAGAAAATTTCAATATCAGCTTTGGAAAAAAAAATGAAATGATAACAGCAAAAATTGTAATATTGTAATATGGGCACTGGTAAAAAACGGTTGCTGAAGACATTAGGTTTTTTAATACCCAGAAATTCATACACAGATCTCAAGGATATATAGCACAGTGGATAAAGGCGTTAGTTAGATCCAGTGACAGGACCCAAAGAGTATGAGTTCAATACCTGGTGAGGGAAATTAACAGGAGATAGCTGATAACTGACATCCATTAGACATGGCACTTAAACCTAGAACAGTCTACTCTAGCGAGCGAAATAAAGTGTTCATTTCGATATTCTAACCACCTGAAGAAGGCCGTTTGTGATAAGTATGGCAACAAAGATGAGGATGATAGTCCGAACAATGTAAATAGTTTGCATAATACCACATCTCAGAAATATAGACAGATAATGATCAAATAATAATAAAACTTATCCGCATAACATGACTGCCACGAATACACTGGCACAGCTAGAATAATTGTTTACTTATTACGTTACACATAAACGTCATCTGGTTGAGTCAATTTCTACCAGTCTCGTATCATCATTATCGTCATCATTATTATCATCATCAATTTCTCGACTGCTTCAATTGTCGGGGGGGGGAACTAAGGGTAGAAGAAACAGACAATCACGTCGGTGTTGGCGGTGGCTCTCAGAAGTTCCGGCATTGCCCGTCCACTCTTTGATATTATTTCATCAGCTTTTGCGTTGCTTTACCCGCCTTCAACAATGCCTAGCATGATGGTCTTGCTGAGACTGTTGTGTCACGTGGCCAAAACCATGCAATCTTCTGACACTTAATAGTGGCGAAGATTCCTGTCGGCCCACGAGACTTTACCTTGCTCCGTACATAGTCATTGGTTTTCTGATCCCAGTAGGAGATGCGGAATAGTTTTCTCGAGTGTTTGTTCTTGAACGTCTGGATACTTTTTCCTGGCTCAACCAGGAATGTCCAAGTCTCACACACGGAGAGGAGGATGGATACGACCAGCGATTTGTAGAGGTTTGATTTTATGTTGTTCTTCCATATTGTTTTCAGTCTGGTCATAGCGATCCGTGTGCCGATTTCTGTGTTGCAGCTGCCATCATTTGACAGAGTTGCTTCCAGGTATTTGAAGCTGGACACTTCCTCCAGTCTTTTAAACCGTTGTTTATTGACTTAGTTTAACTCATAATTGATATTGATATAGCCGGCCCAACATTACACTACATTGAGGAATACGCAGATAAATACTGATTTATTGAGAAACGTAAATGAACGAGGATATTTCGACGCACATATTCATATCTCTTCACACGCATACACGCGCACGCACGTATGTATATATTTATTTAAAATAGCTGTTCTTCATTAAGAGCTGTTTGATTAAGAGAGGCAAGTAATATAATTTAGTTTATTTTTACTTCATCTCACCTATTTCTGTACGAAAATACATAAACTAGTGGTTTGTGGAAGAAGTTTTCAAAATTTTATTTGTTCAACTGTTTCCAGCTTTTCGTTAAGCTATTATAAACATCCAATATATTAATTGGTAGAGAAAAACGGCAATTATTAATATTGATATGTTTTAGGTTAATTTATTTTAATTTTGTTATAATGTCGTCAGTCTAAGAATAAGGTTCTCTTTCCGGAGCAAATTTTCATTTGCTTTGCTTCCTTCGTGATATCATCTTCATGAATAGACATGATAATATCGATATTTAAAAATGAATTAAAATTATCTAAAATCGTACGATTAAAAATTGTGGAATTTTTTATGGAGAAAGGTATTGGCGGACAGGATTATATTTACCAGCAATGGTGAATTTAGAACGCTATTCTCAGTGTTTCTTACCCTGTTTCATATGAAATAGAGGAAAAGAATTAAAGGACGGACGACTTCGAAACTTTCAGATGGTCTATACATTTCGTATTAATATTATATTGACGTCATCAAATTGAAACTGTTTTCAATTTACTATTTAAAATATTTCTCTTTGTCAACTTTATCCACGATCTGTAATTATAAGTTTGAATTCTTTTTTTTTCCGTTTCTTTGAGTTTTCCTAACCTGGATAAATATGTGAAATTTGGAAAATCTAATAAAATTCTTACATCGTAAGAGTGACATGTATATTTATATACAGGGTGACCCTAAAAAACGGGAACTTTTTAACAATCAAATAAAACCAAGAGGGATGGAAGAAAAATATTTTATTCATAGTAATTGAAACCTTAAAACATGCCATTTAAGAAACAATGATGAAATTTTCATTTTTTTTAAAATTACGTCCTGTAGATGGCGTCCTCCTGTACGACTGCATTCTTGAAATCGGCTGTTGAGATTTCTCATTGACTGCTGCAACATCTCAGCTGGGATACTGTGAATTTCATCTTGAATTCTAAATGGCGAAATGTTTACTTGCTCAAGGTCACTGTCTCAGTAAAAATTGCTCATGTCTGGCAATACGCACTTCAAAAATTCTCGTTTTTTGGGTCACCCTATATATCATTTTAAATACCCTGCATATTATCTGTGCAAATACCTACATTAGATTTCCAAAAATTAGGAAAAATTAAAAGTTAGCAATAATGTGAGACGCATTATGTTTTATTAAAAACGCATGTTTTATCACACACACAGAGATACACACACACACACACATTTTATATATATATATATATATATATATATATATATATATAAAGAGAAGTATGTTAAATAAAACATTTTCCTGTGTTCATATAAAGTTATTTATTCGCAGACCCACACATGTATATATCTGTGGTTGTCCTGTGAATGAATAACTTTGTATGAACACAAGAAAAATATATTATTTAACTTAATACACAACATATTGCATGACAAAATATTATTTGCATGTGAAAAAGTAACTGTGACAAAAAATGAACTTTTCTTATTTCATAGCAAATTCCAAATGATAGCCACTGGTAACCTCTTATGATTTCTGAGATCAATTTCACATCAACGATGTTATTCATTGCTTTCTTACAGTTATCTATACAGAAAAAAATGGGTCCCTAGAACTTTACATTTGGCATTGATGTCGAAAACACACACACACACACACACACACACACACACACACACACACACACACACACACACACACACACACACACACACACACACACACACACACACACACACACACACAGCCATTGACATAGTTATATACGAGCAAAAGATGCAATAAAGATTTTCGTATGGCGGATTTTACAATGACATAATTTACAAATACTAATTTACAGGTAGGTAGATTGTTATTATATAACGCTTCTTTTGGACATTCGTTCTCGTCTTGGTTACCTTTATCAGAACAATATAGCCACTTTCACTCTTTGACTATCCCCAAATATCTTTCATATCCGATAACCTTTAAAGAATCATAAATTGTTCTCGTCGCATGTTTTTGTTACGTTCTGCATCTCTTCCAGAGATTTCTGAATTCTTAATTGGTATATTTCCTTTTCGTATCACTCTGAATTTTATCTCTGCATTCTTGTATCTTTGCCTTTCTTATCACAAGGATTGAATGCATGACTTCCGGGAAACAAAAGCAACGGTTATATATTTTAGGATACATCTCATAAGGGGAAAAATCAACATGACAAATGTACGTTTGAAAATATCTAAGTAGCTAAGCTTGCAATTCAGCAGATTCCTAAAGATATTAAATATGAGAACATAAAATACATAGATACCATAATGTTACAGTATACTAGGTACCTCCACGAAATCGCTAAAAAAATCAGAATACCATGATTAAATATTCTCCAAACGTAATGAAATTTTTATCGTGAAAATCTTTGTTATTAATAACAGGAAAGATCAAAGAATTTTTTGAATATTTAATTAAATTTTTTACTCCTTTTTAGAACATTCGAAATTTTGATTAAAAAAACGTGTTTTTCTTCCGTCAGCGGATGTACTAACTTTTAGTATAGCAAGTTTTAAACTCTTTTTGCAGTGACAGACACATTAATTTGGAAATTCTTGCAAAAATCAAAAATTGTCGGATTTTAATAGAATTTTCATGACTTCTTTACAGATGAATGAAATTATTTTTGAAATTTTTTTATTAGAAAATCTGGGTAAAAATATTTTTAAGATGTATTTCACCCCATGACGTCAACGTGATAATTTTTAGTGACTATATTAGGTAAAGCAGAATTTTTTGAAGAATTTAAATCACCGAATTTTTTTCCGAATTGAATCGAAAAATAAAAAACGCAATTGATCTAAGACATTATTTAATTAGAGACGCCTTTAATTGCTATTTTGAATAACATATATTAACGACAATATTGACTGAAGAAAAAATATCGGTGAAAAATGTATTGCAAGATTTGTTTTCATTTTTTTTACAATTTTATACTGAATGATTTATAAAGTTTTTAAATCTTTCAAAATTCAATTTCAATGTTATAACTCTTAGGAAATATTTTTATTAAGTAAAACTATAGTTACTAATATATTGTAAAGTTTATTAAAATCTAAGGAATATTTTTAAAAAGAATTTCGATCATAAACATAATTTTTCTAAGTATGCGAGTTCGTACATGACATTATCATTAAAAGATCATGTATTTTAAGGGTTGTCCACCTACATGGAAAAAACCTCATATAAAATTCATCGTCTGCTTGCAATTGTGCGATACCATAAATAACTTATTATCACGTCAGATTGTCGATAAATCCATCGATACGTCAGAAAAATAAGACCCCGTGGTTAAGAAATGCTTGTATACAACATTTTATGCTATAAGTAAGTAATATTTGCTCCAAGTCAGATTAATTTAAATTTAAATTTTCTAATTTTTCTAAATAACGTTTCAGAAATATATATTTTATTTTTGCAAGATTTTTAAAACCGAGAAATGTGTCAAAATGGCCGATTTCATCGATTCTACTGAAAATAAATCGATTCAGATCAATATAATTTCTGTTTGAAATGCACCACAGAGGATTTTGCTTACTAGAAATACTACAATTTAAATCCTTTAGCTTTTAATTAAATCTAAAATGAAAGCTTCAAGAAATTCATTTTAAACCTTGAGTATACCGAATTAATGGAGTTACCTACAATATACCAATACGTGGAAGTGATGCTGAAATCGGAATAAAGGAATTTTACCTTGAAAAATGTTTAATATGGGAAGTTTATCTTGAAATATGTTAATGTGAGAGTTCTACTTAGAAAAAAATTGATATGAGTTGTTTACCTTAATAAATTGCGAAACCATGACTATTTTTGTCCGGAACACCCGATCATCCACACCGACCGAGTATGGATCTATTTCCGCTATCTTCATATTAAATACTGTGAAATCGTCAAGCAGTAAACATTCCAATTAATATTTTAATTTTTATTTATCTCCCTGAAGAGAATATGACGAAAAGAAAATTCCAAGACTTCTGACAATATAAACTTAGCGCGTTAATAAGTTCTGCCAACTGATTATAATTATAAACTCTGTCTTAGCGTTTGTTGGTACGAAACACGTGACAAAAAGCAGACCCGACCAATCAATATATCAGGATGACATGATTAAGTGCTGATACATAGCAAGCGTGATAAAGTAATAAATCAAGGTATAAGAATAGGTAAGGAGAAGGAAAAGATAAAAGAAGGAAGGAAGGAAGGTAAGAAGTGGTAGAAGAGGAAAATACAGTGAAAGAAAGGAAGGAAAAGGGAAAGAAGAAATAACGAATTTAGGAGAAAAGAAAACGAAAGAGACAAAAGGAAGCGGAAAAGAGGAAAGAAAAGGAAGAAGAGAGAAATAGAAGGAAAGAAAAAAATACTTAGGAAAAGGTGAAGGAAAAAAGACGGAAATTAAAAAAAACAAAAAAACTTACAAACCAAATTAGAGGCAAATATAGCATAAGAAAATGAGAAAGGGAGGAAAGGAAAAGGAGAAGAAAGTGGAAGAAAACAAAGAACGGAATATAAAATGAATAAGACATAAAATATATGGTTTTATATTAACGTATGTATCGTGTAAAAGAATATGAAAATAATAAAGAAGAGTTGAATGAAGAGAAAAGATCAAAATGAAGAGAAAGAAAAGAAGAAAGAAAACTTGGTAGACAAGGCTAAAACAAAGAAATAAAGAGAAGAAAGACGTTGAAGCAAATGCAGGGAAATTAAAGAAAACAAAATTTAAGGAAATAAAGGCTAACGATTTAGAAGGATAAATGAATGAAAATATAATTGATAGTAATAGGGAAAGAAGAAATTCTGGAAGAAAATAAATGACAAAGAAATAAAAATAATAATGAAAAAGAAGGAAATAAGCATCAGAAAGACGTCATGGAAACAAGAAACGAAAGGGAAGGAAGAATAAACATGTATAAAAATCGATCGAAAGAGAAGAAAGGAATGCTTAAAATAAAGAACTAAAGGAAATACATTGAAGATTATGATGTATCGAATAAAAGAAAGATAAAGAAATGATCATTGAAGAAAGAAAGAAAGAAAGAAAGAAAGAAAAAGTAATAATCACTGAAGAAAGAAAGAAGAAAAGGCAATAAAGAAAGAAGGCAGGTTATGAGAAATTAAGTGGTTACAGATGTTAAGTGTTAGGGAAAGTTAGAAGTTTAAAATCATGATGTCACTTATTATCGATAATATTTTAACCATTTATTTTTGTCTTCAACATACATTCAGCTATATTCACTTCAGAAACAAAGACTGATATAATATTGTAGACTACTCACTGGTAATTAATAAGAAAGATGTCCACCAAACTAATTATTGTTGCCATGCTAATCAGTACCAGAAAGCAATTCCTTAGGGTATCGAATTTGGTAGATAACCTATCGTGTCAAGCAATTTACTCGTATGACCAACAGCGTTTTTAATATTGTACACACACTTTTTATCACTTGCTGCAGCCAAGATCTTCAGGCAGAAGATTCAGATAAGGTCATCAGCTAAACGGTTACGCTTGTTTGTAAGGTGTTGACAACAAATCAACAATGTATCTTTAAATATATGTAAGTATACAAAATAAAGATAAAGAAATGAAAAACAAAGGCTAGTTTAACATTGGAAGACATTTTAAAATCAGATGTCTAACTACTGGCTGGTAATTTTAGACATTAGGAAGTACACTGACATTATTTTAGTTCGAAAATGAATACTCGTTCTAAGTTCACAAATGCATGTCATTGGTAAAGTCGTAAGTTCATTACTTACAGTAATACCAGATTAAGCTTAGATAACTTTGGTCACCTCATAGCCTTAGAATATTATCGTTCATTTTCAAGTCAGTCAGACATATCTGTTGCAACATAATCTTATTCTCTCCCTACTCATGTGAGCCAATGCCATTACGGAAGTTTAATGTTAGAATTTGATTATATTTTGATATTTATTGAAATTTCTCTGATGATAAAATAATGATTACATTCAAATCGTGATATCGAACTGATTATTTAACTTTGGGTATATATGTGGAAAAACGCTGTTAATCTTGGAAGAAGCCTTTTGCCTGTTGTTGGTTTATCGAGCTGCCTTTTTATTGTATGTTCTTTGGCATTAGTTGTTCTCTAGAGAGTATAAAAGTGTATAAATGTATTAATAAAGTTTGTTAAACACCAGTATTTAGAACGAACCATAGCCCACTCCTCACTAGACAAGGGTATATCATATATATATATATATATTATATATATATATATATATATATATATATATATATATATATATATATATATATATATATAAGGCGAGTATTCATCCAAAGAAATTTTGTGAAATTTAAACATGGGTCATATAGAAATCAGATAAAATAGGGTTGAGGTTTGTGTAGGTAGATATGCCATAAAGATCGGAAAATATTATTTCTTGTGTCGTGCAAGATAGAAGTTTAAGTAGAATAATTGCATACTTTTTGTATAACTGTGTCTAGAGTTTCTTTAACTGGGACATTCATAAAGAGACAATTAACGTGCCGTTATTAGGTTTATTTGGGTGCAATATGTCGAGAAATAACGCCTCTATCTGTTACGTGTCTATGGCAATATCAGATGGTTTAGTTTTTTTTTTTTATTTAGTGATATACAGTTCTTGGGATTTGTGACGTTATAGGATGTAGTATTGGACCACGTTTGTTACCAGATACATAGCAGGGGTAATACTCGCCCACATTTTTTGTGGAGTCTGAGGCATTAGACTTTCGCGTTATTAGCTGTAATACGTTTGTCTGTATCTTGAGGAGAGTGATGTTCTTTTTTTTAGTTTTTGAATTTGGCTTTCTTGGTGAGAATACAGTATTTTATTGCAGTTAATGGCGTTTAGAATAACTTATACTTGAACAGAACAGCAAACATGAACTTTTGGCAGTTTATCCACAATGTTGATCTCGATGTACAAGATCTTATTACACAATTTAGAAAATTCAAGAGATGACAAGAGGAAAACCTTTTAAGCCGACGCGTTTTATTCCTTGAGGAATTTTACCAAGGCAAATATAGATCTTTTAGATAGAAATCTGCGTTGATATACGCAGAAAAAGTAATGTTGAGAAAACCTAACATCAAATTTGAATTAGAAAACGCTCTAAAATATTTGAAATTATTATGTTTATAATATGTTAAAGATGATTAAGTATCATGCTAAATAGAACAAATGTCAGCCTCCAACTAAAAGTTCCCTGAAAATCGACCATCAAGAACGACCTTATTTTTCTCAAAGTTGTTTTTATTCTATGTGTATGAAGACAGGTTTGTAAAAAAAAAAAAAAAAAAAATACTGGTAATCGCTTCTTACCCTTTAGATCCAATAAGAACTAAACAAAATATATGTGTGCAACAACTAAAAGGGGGAGAAAGTGACTACCACAGAATAGGTAGTATAAACCACAGACAGATTACATATTACAAATTAACCAGCAACCGTTTCATCTCAGAAGGTAATTCGAACGCTCTCCACTGAATATTGCAAAAAGTCTCTAGGATTATATATTATGTATTCTGCAATCGTAGAACTGGAAGTATTACCATATGGAAATTTTCATAATGCCATAGACGAATTAAGACTCAATGATCGTTCCTATGATTAAGATGGTACATCTATTGGCTGTGCTGAATTCGGGTGATAACGGGAACACATTTGTGTTCTTAAATCTTTATATCGTGATAATTCTATTGTCATTACTAAACCCGACAAGTGTGTAGGTGTTGTGGTATTAGCCTATAACGGTTGTGAATAAAATGATGACAATTTTTGAGATGCCATACAAATTGTACAGTTGGGTCAATATGTCATACAGAACAAAACCAAAGCTATTAATCTAAAATTTCAAAAACGTTTACCCAAATTGGCAAAGGACAAGTGGACATCAATAAGGACCTTCGACCTTTGGTTTTGTACAGCCCCGATTGTACAGTCTACCAAAGATCCATAAGGAAAATTCCCATTAAGGCCTATATGATTTATGCTGGACTCAGTGAAGCACAGATTGGCCAAATTCTTTGTCAACATTTTACAACATGTACTTAATAAAACGCTGTTAATAGAGAAAAATACTTCAAAGATGGAACGAATATGTCGGAGAACTGTTCCACGACGAAAGAGGAAAACCTGCAATACACGACCAGATAGGGGCTACAAAGTATAGGAAAATGTCCTAAAGACACATGGTACATAGAAGAAGAAGAAGAAGAAGAAGAAGAAGAAGAAGAAGAAGAAGAAGAGGAGGAAGAGAAGAAGAAGAAGAAGAAGAAGAAGAAGAAGAAGAAGAAGGAGACTTGAGTTGTTTTGTTTGTGTAAAGAATTCATTCATTTGTGTTACCTTTATACAAAATTACCTCTGACCTTTGACTCCATTTATAAATTCAAGTGTTCTTTTGATATCAAGAATCTTTTTTTGTGAGTATCCCGTTAAGCGAAACTATTAAAACATGTGCTGATGTCTTGTATTGAAGTCATTGGTCTCTCTGTGCAATCTGAGTTCCTGGAATTTGCTACCATGTTTGTGGAATTCAGTTTTGATAGTATGATGTACAAATAGACGAAATTGTTATGGGTAGTCCTTTGGGTCATGCGATGGCCAAAATTTTCTTTGGATTTTATGAGTAGGATTTGATTACTTGTATTGAAAATCCTCAGTGTTAGTACCAATACGACGATGAAATCTTTTGTGTATTTGACAATGAGGAGCAGTCTAAGGCTCTCCATCTAGCATCAATGTTTACACGTAAGGAAAACCAATGCAGTTTTACGCTTCTGTCTTCATTTACAGGTCAGTTTCGTTTTTTTCTGAATTCTGACTACCGTAAGCTTTACTTTTACTGGATTATAGACTCATTACGACTCTTTTTTTACGAAATAACAAAAAATTAATTTGATCAAACCTTTGGTTCATAAAAGCCTATAAATCAAATCTAGTACAGATAATAGATCCGTTGGTATATAATCCAGTGTGATTTCTAGTAATATCAAATATTAAAGCTGATCCACAAAGTGTGCTCAATGTATTTATTATAACAGGTCATATATATTATACAGCAAAAAATCACAAATTACTTTATGTAGGTATAGCCTATTTCAAACCGGCGCAACCTTGCGCCAGTCATCGTCAGCCCTAGACTGAATTCGTCTTGGAATTTGGAATTTTATTTTTGATACCAGTCGAGAAAAGATACAAACTATCCAAAATGACCCCGCATCTAGATAAAGAGCCCGAGTTGATGGTAAGGAGAGGGCGTGAGTTCGCTGGAAACGACCCCGATATTTACTTTATGATCCTAGGTTGGGGTTATATGAAGAGTGAGGTATTAAATTGGAACTAAAATAGGGGCCGAAATGGGAGTTTATGATCCAAGCCTTTAATTATATATAAAGGTTCCAGCTAGGGAATAGCAGATTATAGTAACAACAAATATGTTTTATTAGAATTAACAATAAAATGTATTTAGACAATATAAATAAAGAATAGAATTAAGGGTTTTATATTATTAAACAATGGGGGGATTTAAAGATAAAACAATTTAAAGTTAGAATAAATTATCCATTTATCACATTAAGAATCACTTAATTTATTAGGAAGACCAAGCTATACCCGAAATTCTTTAAGAGAAAAATATTAAAGTAAAAAGTTAATCAAGAGGGGGTGCATCAATTAGGGGATTGTTATAAGACAAGATTAATATGGAGAATAGAGGGAGATTATAGTAGTTAATTATCATTATATATTTAACATTAAGGGGCTGGGTGTTAGTAAGTAATAAGGTAGGATCTATGTTCTTGTATAAGTTTAAACCTACTTCTGTGTCTACATTTTAACACGAGTTCGTTCCTTTGATTTAATAGTTTGCATTGATTATTGTATTTTATTATTCTATTTTTTCCTCTAAACATAGACTGCACCTATCTCTAAAACTATGAGTATAAGCGAAACCTATAATTTTCCAATCTATCTGAGGGTTCAGACCCTTTTCCTTCAATTCCCAAAATTTCTTTGAAAGGGCTGTTCGGTATTTTAATTTAGGTTTGGTAAAGGAGTACTTCTGAGTATAAAATCTCTGCTTCCATTCTCCCGGGGAAATTCCAAGGTAAACATTATAATTTACCGTATTTTCTTTAGGGGCAATGGTTGCCTGGTATATTACCCTAGTCGATCTGCATTTGCCCTCGGCTGGGCAGTTTTCTCAATTACAGGGGATGTTTCCAGGCTTGGCTTAGTGTTTTTCTCATAGAATTTACTTAAGCTATAATTATTATGGGAGTTGATAATTTGGTACATATTTTTAGTGCTGGAATAGCTAATTTTGATCGATTTCCTGTTGAAGATCTTACTTAGAGGATTGTTTTTGTGGAAACGTTTATTTATTAATTTTAAAAAGTGCTGTCCGATATTAATATTTGACAGTTTTCAGAAAGGGAGGAATTGAACCGGTTTGAAATCAGGTAATTTTGGATTTTTTGTTGTATAATATATATATATATATATATATATATATATATATAAGACTGTGTGAACGTAGGTATCAACACTCCATGGTGACTGTCAGCTTTACGCCTTTTCTTGATGTCTACCATAAGCTTACTTTTACTGGATTGTACATTCTTTTTGTCCTTAATTTGATCAAAACTTTGGTTCATGAAACTATATGTATATGTTCTAAAACAAAATTAAATTTAATTATGTTAAGTTTATTACGAAAGATTTACTTTAAATTGGTTACCCTCTGGATATTGTGCAATCTGGCATTCGTGCTTAAATTTGCACAATTTAATAAACCCAAATTGTATAGCCTGGAAAACTGTCCTGTGTATTTCAAATTATTGTTGATTGGTGAAGTTAGCACCAGATGTACTCGGCAAATCTCTATTTTTCTGCCAATCCAGAGTTTGTTTTCACTTCCCAATATGCTGAAATTCATTCGGTGTGATTTTCTGTACCCGCTTCATGTTAATTCAGTGATTTATTATTACAAATGACATTGAAGTACTAAATATATTGGCAGAGCTAATCAGAGGTTGGTAGCTAGGATTGATTAGTATGTTCTTGCTAAGATTCAACGAATCTAGTATAAAAATTTGCATACGATTTTTAATACTTCCGGTTCTCTGATTGCAGAATACCTAATAAATAATTTGACTTCTGCTTCATCTTTCACCAGGGATTTTTCGCAGTAGTCCACGGCGCGCATTGGAATTAGCATCTGAGAGTTGGAACTATTATATATTATTATTTATATTAATGTGTATATATTCCCTCTGTAAATAGAAGAAATGGCTACTGAGTTTAAAGGTAATATATCTATGAATTATACTGATGATTCTCTGGTAATATATTATCCCTCCATTTTTATTTGTTGTGAACATATTCATAA
Organism: Acanthosepion pharaonis; assembly: GCA_903632075.3. Lineage (NCBI taxonomy): Eukaryota > Metazoa > Mollusca > Cephalopoda > Sepiida > Sepiidae > Acanthosepion > Acanthosepion pharaonis. The sequence continues at coordinate 998,659 of CAHIKZ030003744.1, read as the reverse complement.
GTTTTGCTCTGGAGAGCTGGAAGTGATAACTGGTTAAACATTTTTGTTGTTTAATATTTTGTTGCTATATTTTTCGATCTATCACTTTACGGTTAGTAATTTTTCCTTTTTCTCATTATTCTTGCTTTTCATCCACATTTGTAGATCTATTTGCATATATTTTTATACTTCAAAAATTTACTTTTTCTGTTTTTATTCAAATAATTTCGACTGTCTGAGTTATTATCAAGAAGCTGGTGTTGTCAGTATGGTAGACAAGATATTGTTAGTTACATCTTGGTCTTTTTATTTTAAAATTTTTTTCTGAACGCTGGGATGACGTTAATTTGAGCTAATTTCTCCCACAAACGCGCTCACACACACACACACACACACACACACACACACACACACACACACACACACAGACCGCACTCGCAGCGAGTATGTGTGAGGCTACTGAATATATTCTTTATTTTCGTTTTTACTTATTTGAAATATTCTCTTTGTAGTGATTCTTGTAAGTGACTTGATTGTAAGAAATAAAAATCTTTTGTTTCGTTTCTTTTTGTCAAGACGGTATGTTTTCTAGTACCTACAAAAAAGAAGAAACTATTTTCAAATAGCGAAAGATGGAAAACACATTTTCATTTTTATTTCATAAAATCTCCGAATGTAGACAAATGCGATGTAATCTTTCAATTTCGGCCAACCTTCTGATCTCAAGCAGGCTGGGGAAATTGCTATACAGATTACCTTTGAAGAGATAACACCTTTTTACAAAAACACGTCGAGAACAATTAAGAAGATACGTTTTGTGTTCGCTAGAAATTTCTGAGTGGATGTTGTTCAACTGCAATACAAAAGGCCTCATAAAATATTAGACATCTTCACTTTTATATTGAAATTGTTTTTCTTTTTTATTTACTATGTTGTATGGTTTCTGAAAAATCGTTGGACAAATTTGTAATTACGACTGGACACAGAGCAACAAGCAGATTTGTCTAAGGAAACAAATTTTCCATTAAATAAAGTTAACCTTCCGTTGAAATTCCAAATATCAGTATTATTAGATTTACACGAAAAGACTTCTGTCTACACAAACACAATACTGTTTGCATTGACATCCACGCATGCACATGCATATATATATATATATATATATATATATATGTATGTATGTGTGTGTGTGTGTGTGTGTGTGTGTGTGAGGGTTGTTTGATGAATACTGTCTCCAATCTTATGAAACAGTTCTTACACTAGATAGAATAATGAAACTGCTGTCAAAATGAATTAAGTTTATTTCTATTCAAAATTACAAGCATGTGTTTCAATATAGTCACCGTTAACTGTTACACAATTTTCAAGACATTCTAAACTCTTTTCCCCCCATGAAGAAAGTTTCTAGTTTATTTTTGATTCAATTGTGTCTTGCAATTTCACCTTCGGCAAAAATGTTAACCTTTCAAGGCCTCTTTCAATTTCGAAAAGAGCCAGAAGTCTGATTATGCTAAATCAGAGCTGTATCGAGGTTCTGCTACAACTGGGAATTTCAAACTTATCAATCTTTTTCGTTCTGCTCTTTGCCTATCAGACACACGTTTTGTCTCTATTACATTCTGGAACGTCGAACATACTGGCTAATATCACCATAAACTTTTCATACATTTGTAAATTTTTATATGTACACAACCTTCTAGTGATAAAATTCTATCACTGACCTCTGTTTTATACGCAACTTAGACTCATCATTAATGGACAATATTATTCCATAATTGTCACACACTGAACTGACACTAAGCACTTTTTGATCAAGATTTTATATACTGCCGAATATATATATATATATATATATATATATATATATATATATATATATATATATATATATCTGAAGAACTACGTCGATTTTAACCTGAGTATAGTATACATGCTTGCTAGTAGACAGTGGATATTAAAAAAAAATCAAAAATTTACATGAATTATTCATACAAAAAACAAATATTGAAGTTAATAATATAAATAGCGAGAATCCATCTTCGCAAACAAATTTAATAAATTACATTAACCCCGAACCTGTAGATGAATGTTATGATCCCTGTTTATAAATTCCAGTTGCATAAGGTTTTTTTTTTATTTTTTTACAAGCTTTCATCTGTACATACAGACATCATCGGGTATGGAAATAGATTTGTTTTTAACATCCCGGTAATAACAGGACAACGAAAGAATAGATGTAATCTGAAATATGTTTTTAGAAATTTTGGAGCGTGCGGTCGCAACGCTGAGGTTGAATTTTTAAATTTTAAGATTGTGCGTTTTTGTACTAATATGGTAATAGGAGAATTCTTTTGTACTGGTAGGTTTTTAGGTCACTGTGGCACGCATGCCATGTTTAATGGATGTCAGTTATCAGTTATCTCCTGTTAATTCCCCTCACCACTGCCTTAACCGGGTATTGAACTCACACTCTTTGGGTCCTGTCACTGGATCTAATGTCTTTATCCTTTGTGCTATGTGTCCTTGAGAACATCTGTGTATAAATTTCTGGGTATTATAAGCCTAATGTCTTCAGCAACCATTTTTTTACCAGTGCTCATATTGCAATTTTTGCTGTTATCATTGCATGATTTTACCAGAGCTCAAATTACAAATTTTTGTTGTTATTATCGCTTTTCTCTGGCAATCCTTATTACTGGTTCCCATATTGTATTCATTTCTATGCTTGCTCGTCTCAGGAGATTTTTGTGGCCTAGCATATGTGCTGATTCCTTAAGTTTACGAATTTTCCAATGGTATTCTTTGTCTATGATCTCAACCTGATCCCACAGATGGCGGTGATCTCCCTTTTCTCTCCATATGTGGTCAGCCACGCCTGATTTTTCCACTTCCCCTCGTGTTTTTTTTTTTTTTTAAGCATTTCACCCCAAGCAAGGCGGGAAGCCACTAGGTGCAAGGGGTTACAGAAAATTTAGAGCAAGATCAGATAGGAGTGATAGAAGAAAGTATGAGGGTAGTGGATAGATCAAGGCAACTGGAGATGTTGATTGACATTACACTTGAATAGCTGGAGATTATAGCTCACAGGGAAACTGGAATAGGGAAGGGAGTTCCACAAGCAAGAGGTGCGAGACATGAAGCTATTGGAGTAGAAGAGACGGCTACATTTAGGAGTTTCGACAGTGAAGGGGTGAGAGCGGGATGCCAGCCTCGTAGGGCGCTTGAACTCATGACGTCTGGGAACCAGCGAATGCAGCTCCTCGGAGCAATTTCCATGAAAGTATTTGTAGAACAGACAGAGGGAGGCGACGGCGCGTCTGTGAGAAAGTGACTGTAGACGAGACGCCAGGGCAGGGCCAACCACATTGCATATCCGCCTCTGGAGCCTATCAAGAACCCCGAGGCAGACAGAAGGGGGACCAGACCATATATGGCAGCAATACTCCATACAAGGGCGAATTGTTGATTTGTAGATCTGGAGGATCGACTCCGGGGAGAAAAACTTCCTAGCGCGGCTCAGGGAGCCAACTTTCCTTGCAGTGGACGAGGCAATTGACTCGATGTATTTATTCCATCTCAGGTCAGCAGTCAACGTGAGACCAAGAAGCCGCAGAGAGTTGCTCTCAAGAAGTTGAGCGTCAGACATTCTAGTGGAGGGAAGGGAAGGATCTCTGTGGTGATTAACAGAGAGCAGTTTTGTCTTAGATGCGTTGAAGTTGACCAGCCAATTCATGTCCCAGTTCACAATCGATTGGAGGTCCTTTTCGAGACGCACGGCCAGGTGAGTTTTGTCAGCGAGACTAGATTTGTTTTTGAGGCAGGAATAAATTGGGGTGTCATCCGCGTAGATGCCAACTTGGGAAGTTATGGCGTCAGGAAGGTCATTTATGTAGATAAGGAATAGAGTGGGGCCTATGATGGAGCCTTGAGGAACACCTGCGTTCGTGGGATAGGAACTGGAGGAGAATCCGTTAAGAACGACCTTCAATTCACGGTTTTACAGGAATGATTGTATTAGGTTATATAATCGACCCGAAATGCCATAACCCTGGAGCTTACGAAGAAGGCTGGCATGCCAAACCCTATCAAATGCTTTGGAGATGTCTAGTGCCACGGCTCGGGCTTCCCCGTTATTTTGGAGAGCTCGGTAGACTGTTTCAGTGATGGCTGTAAGTACATCGGCTGTAGATCGGGCAAAGCGGAAACCATATTGCTTGTCTGAGAGCAGATTATGGGATGTGAGGTGGTTAACCACCCCTGTATTGATTAGAGCTTCGAAGACTTTGCTGAAGAGGGGAAGGAGACTGATAGGACGGTAGTTGGAAGGGTCAGAGGGGTCGCTGGAGTTCTTGAAGACAGGAACGATCGAAGAGGACTTCCAGCAGTCAGGAAAACAAGATTCCTTGAGGCAGTAGTTGTATAGTTTTGAAAGGGCGGGCGCCAGTTCAGGCGCGCATTTCTTCAAGACAATGGCTGGTATCCCGTCTCCACCACTAGCTTTGTTGGGATCTAAATAAGATAACGCCCAGTACCAAAGATGGGGTTATGTTTAACCCACTCAATATGGCCTCAGTTCTAAGAGGGAAGTCGGGTATGGGTACACCGGAAGAGTCGAGCGTCGAGTTGAATGAAAATTTCCGAGCAAAGCATTCAGCCTTATCGGTAGAGGAGGTCAGGACTTCGAACTGGTTGAATAAAGGAGGTATAGAGGGTTTGCAATTGTTCAATACGCTCTTGCAGAGACGCCAATAATCTTTGGAGCCAAATTTGCGAGATGCAATACGTTCCTTCATTCGAGCCGCAAATAGTGACTTAGCATCATTGAGGACACGCTTACATTCGTTACGGGCGGAGGCAAAGAGACGTCTATTGCAGTCAGACATGTCGCCTAGAAATAGGTGAAAGAAGTGGTTTCTATGGGCGATGGCGGCTGAGCAAGCAGCCGAGAACCAGGGGGAGGAGCGCGACTTGACCCTATATTTCCTTGATGGGATGAAAGCGTCGATTCCAGCTTTAACCCAGGAAGAGACCTCAGAAGCACATTCTTGGACGGGGAGCTTAAAGACTCCATCCCAGGGGACATCGCGGAGGAAATCACGGAACGCGTCCCAGTCAGCTCGTTGATAGTAGAACGAAGTTCTAGTGGTAGGAGGTTCTTTATAGGGGGTGGAGTTAAAGGAGATGTTAACCGATACTACTGCATGATCAGAGTTACTAAAAGGGCAGAGTTGCGAGGCGCTGCAGGATTCGGGGATGGAGGTAAAGCACAGGTACTGGCTTTCTGTGAGACAAACCTTGTCTCATCTATCCCCTCTTCTGATCTCTCGATCCCCGGCTATCTTCCTCTCCTCAGAAAAGACTCTCTAACCCACATGTACGGTTTTGGTGTCTACGTCAAGGAACATCTCCATCTGGCCAGAGAGTCCTCTCTTGAATCGCCTGACCAGTCATACATACTGAGGCTTTACCTTCCCGCTTGAAGTCAAAACGAGTGGGGAAGTTAACTATCTGTGTGAGGGAATGGGAGATTGAAAAATTAAGCGTTTGAATGCCTGCGTGGTCAGTAGTAGCATTCTTAAGCCACAAGGTGTGATGGGCGTTAAAGTCTCCAAACACAAAAATGTGAGCAAACGGGTGGAGGAAGAGAGCCTTCAGAAATGCTATCAAGTATCTCACAGTCTTGAGAGGATGGAGAGCGGTAAAGGAAGAAGAGATAGTTTACCGCATTGAGGAGAGAGAGTCGGAGACACATGTATGACTGGTCAGGCGATTCAAGAGAGGACTCTCTGGCCAGATGGAGATGTTCCTTGACGTAGACACCAAAACCGTACATGTGGGTTAGAGAGTCTTTTCTGAGGAGAGGAAGATAGCCGGGGATCGAGAGATCAGAAGAGGGGATAGATGAGACAAGGTTTGTCTCACAGAAAGCCAGTACATCCAGGCCGTTTGCAGTGAGGAAAGATTCCAGACTGCAGAAGTCTTTCTGGTGTTCTTGAAGCCTTACCTTAAAGCCGTACCCTGTCCCCCACTTATATTTCTTTCCGCAGCTGCACGGGATAGTGTACACACAGTCTTTAGTCATTTTCTCCTCTGTGGCGGATCTTACTCGGTAGAGATATCTGCGAAGTGTCGTTCAGCTTTTAAAGGTTGTCCTGATGTTATATGGACTGCAGATCCTTTGTATTTTCTCTGATAACCCCTTCACATAAGGCAGGCAGACAGTTTTCTGAGTGTTGTTGTCCTCCTCTTGTACCCGTCTATCCAGGGTAGTGGTAAACTTAAGGAATCAGCACATATGCTAGGCCAAAAAAAAAAAAAAAATCTCCTGAGCCGAGCAAGCATAGAAATGAATGCAAAATGGGAACTAGTAATAAGGAGTGCCAGAGAAAAGCGATAATAATAACAATAATTTGCAATTTGAGTTATGGTAAAAGCATGCAATGTTAACAGCAAAAATTGCAATATGAACACTTTATCTTATTTTTGGTTAGATCCAGGACAGGACCTAAAGAGTGTGAGTTCAATACCCGGTTAAGGCAGTGGAGAACTTGGAGAGGGGAATTAACAAGAGATAACTGATAACTGACACCCATTAAACATGGCAGGTGGAATTAGAATAGTCTACCCCAGTGAGCGAAATAAAGGGTTCAGTTCGACATTCCAACCACCTGAAGAAGGCCGGAGCGTACAAAGACCGAAGCGTTGTAATAAATTTGGCGACAAAGATGAGGACAATAGTCCGAATAATATAAATAGTGTACATAATACGTCTTCTCAGAAATATATATATATATATATATATATATATATATATATATATATATATATATAGAGAGAGAGAGAGAGAGAGAGAGAGAGAGGGGTGAGAGAGAGAGAGAATTGGCATTCACGAATATTTGAAGTGGATTGAGAGAATACCTAATTAAATGAATATTTATAACAATGTACAAATGCAGCAAATATCTTTTATTCTTGCTTGCACCCAGTTTAAATTATTTTTAATCATTTCACCCCAAGCAAAGGCAATTAAGCCAATGAGACAAAGGGGGATACAGAGTATGAAAGAATATAAGAAAAGAAGAAAAATGTACCAAGTAGTGAGTACAATAAAAGAACAGGAGTTAAAAAAAGATAGAGAATAACAATTGACATTGCATTTAAATCTTTAAAGATCAAACTTGGCTGGAAAGCCAAAAGCCAAAAGAGAGTTCCACGAGTGAGAAGTACGAGAAAAGAAGCTGGTAGCCATTTCAACTTTAAAATGATGATGCCTTGCTACCAATCTCGTAATGCGCTTAAATTAAAGTCTAGGTACCCAACAGGAAATCTCATCAGAACAATTACCATGCACCCACCCACCACGCTGCATCTTAAATTTTGTGTGATGAATATTTGACTACAGTTAAATTTATTAACAAATGTTCAACCCTCTGTCAGCAATACAGTTCTTCTATCTTGACTGACATCAATATAGCCCTAAAACATTTCTTGAGACTTTTCCTTCTCATGAACAAATCAAAAGCGCTTGACTGTTGAGATTTCATTCAAATATAATAGTAACAAATGATGCTTTTTTGAGATCTTTTTCACTTTCAATTGTAACAGCAATACAAAATGATCTCGTTTTGATTATCAGTTGAAAGTCTAGAAAATGCGCAGTTGGCATTTGTTCGTGAAATCTAAATCCGATCTTAAACAATAATCGTATTTCGTTACTGCTTCACATATAGCCAGAAACTGATCCTTATCATCATCTTGTTATCGAAATGGTAATTCATGACAAACCAAAATTTCAATACAATGAATTAAACTTTTCAATATTGCAGGATTTTTCCGATTGATCTCTCATGAAACTGAATAGAAGCTGCTTTTCTAGTGATTTATCGCTGTATCTGTTCTCGTTGTCGGTCAAAGATTTTCAGAAGAATTACGGAATTCACATGGTTCTTGGATTTTTTTTTTGTGCCTTGTCAAAGCTGTAATAAAATTGTTCCAATCGCAGTAACCGGTAGTTGTCCATGTGTTCTTATGTAGACAGGAAATAGAAGAACTTGTTCAGAATAGGGGGCATTCTGTCACTCATTCATAATACTTGCAATCAAAATAAGTTTGGTTTTTGATTTTCGGTTCAAGCTTTGGCTTCACTCTTTTGTTGGAAAGTAGAAAGAAAACTGAACAAATTGACCTTTTTATCATTCCGTGAGCGAATGGAAACTTGAGAAATGATACTGGGTTATAATTTAAAAAAATAATCTTATCTTTATTCTAATTAAAAATTTAGGTGCTAGTTTAATTTTTTGCGTAACTTTAAAAAATAATTCAAAATATTCGAATAGATAAATGGATGAAAACTTTACCTTTTTAATTCCAAAAAAATAAACTTTGTCGTTTGCTCCAAGTGTGAACTGGTCAAAAAGAAAATTCTAGGTGTTCCTTTTGAATGAATCTGAGTCTAAAGAAGGAATCAAGAATACTCTACAAGGACTAAATCTTTTTAAAAATCAGTGAAAAAGTAAATTTTGGTGTATCGCCAGACATTTCATATAGACTCTTCAGTGGCGAATAATCGTACGAAATAAACCAGAATCAGTAATAAAACAAATTTGCAAATTGACTAAAAACCCATTTGTGGTCAAAATCTGTCCGACAGTATGAGGAAAGCTTTAAGTCATTTGAATGGGCAATATTTTGATCTTAGCGGCAACGTACAATAAAAACGCCAGCGCTTCAGGAGAAAATATATTAGGAGCAATAACACGGCTTAATACGGCTGGAATGAAAGCAGCAAAAATTCTATATTTCTCTGCTTTTCCCTCTTTGACCTCCGAGTCTTTTGTTTTTTTCTTTAATGCTTGCTGCTCAAAGGGAATAGAATAGGAAAGCAATTAATTCACTACTTTTTATTCTTTTCTCGCTAAGAAAACAAGAGCATTCTGTATATACACTTCTTAAATAATATCGAGATTGTTTACAATTTGTTCTATCAAGGAATGAGAAATACAAAAATATCACGAGTACAATGAAGATAGAGAAAATCATCAATATATATATATATATATATATATATATATATATATATATATATATATATATATATATATATATATATATATATATATATATATATATATATATATTATGGACACAATTATTCACCCCATTTCCATAAATACAAATAAAGCTGTAATACCTCAAATTTTCATGGAAGCTTTATGTGCATTTTTTATAAATGATGAAATAATCGATTTCAAAGAATGTACAGTGATGCCCGCAACAAATTTTTTATTTCAATGTCAAATAATACAATAAACAACAAAAAGATTTAGCATAGGACAAAATTTTTGGCCCTCTTGCCTCAATAATCAATTGTGTAAGCTTTATTTTTGATTATTGCTTTTAATCATTTTTGATAGTTCCTAACAAGATCACAACATTCACTGGTAGGTGTTTTGCTCTATTCTTCCTTGATAATATCTTCTAGTTCATTTAAATTCAAAGTACTTCTTTCTCTTACTTTTTTTTTTGAAAATTTATGGGCATATTGCCCATAAATTTTCAATGGGGTTTAGATCAGAGGTATGCCAATAGCTTAATTTTGTTGTCAAGTATTTGATGCTGTGTGTTTCGGGTCACTGTCATGTTGAAACCTTCAGTCCAAAGACAGCTTTCGTGCATTTTGTTTTCTTGTTAAGCTAATCTGCATGGTTTGGCCTTAAACAAAGGATTTTTCCTCCGGCAACAAGCTTGATGAAAGCATCTAGTGACTGTCTTCATCGATACATTCAACCCTGATGTCTTTGACAATATCCTTTGACTTTAAGTGAGGATTTTTCGAGATATCTCTAACAGTCTTCATTTCTATTCTCTCAGAAATTAACCATTTTCTGCCAGTCCTTAATTTATTCCTAACACAATGAGTCTCTTTGCACTTCTTGATAATGCTACGAATTATCGATTCGGAAACATTTAAACACTTGGAAAGTGTTACATATCCATTATCTTCTTTGTAGGCATAAGCTATCTTCATTTGGAGCTTCTTGTCAAGTTCAGCCGTCTTTGCCATGGTTGCAGAACAAATGAGTTATCGTGGTACGTGACACTCACATATTGTCTTCATTTCCTTTTAGAAATGTTATAGAATCATTTTCAAAGGGTACTCGTATTAAATGTCAAATTAAGAAAAAATATTACAATTGACATAGAGCAATATTATTTCATAATTTCCATAAGCGGAGAGAATAATTTTTGACTGCACCAATTTTTAGAAAACTCGTGAATATAATATATCGAAACTTCTAAAATTTTCACGAATTATTCAAAACTAAATACAGAATCAACTATTTGTGGTAAATTCAGTAAGTACTTGCAAATATTCGTATTTCCTTATAAAATATGCAAATATTCAGTGGGGGTGAATAATTCTCCAGAACTGTATAAATGTGTGTGTGTGTGTGTGTAACACACACACACACACACACACACACACACACACACACACACACACACACACACACACACACACACACACACAGAGAGAGAAACACACACACATATATTTATATATATGTATGTATATAAGGCTCGCAGGAACGTTTATATGAATGAGAAATTCTAAAGAAATAGACATTATTGTTCAAGAGATAGTTTATTTTTAAAAGTGTTGTCATGTTTACTTTCTTAAAAATTAGAGATGAAACTTCTATTCAAAAGAATGAAGACGATTTCTTCATACGGCTATTTCTTAGCAAGGAAAGTAAACTTGATTATTATTATTAGGTTATGCATTAACTCTCGACAATAGCTGGAGTACAGAAAATCTTTTGTTTCAGCATCAACGTCAACAGTGCTATGGCAAGCGTCATCTCCTGCGTAATACTTTCTAAATATATTTTTATTCCGTGAAGATGCTGAAAAATTTGGTTATTTACTCAGATTGACCTGAGAATATCTCAGCCCAACTTCGCATCATTATGTGACCGTTGCACTCATCTTTCACAAATGCGACATCACTTGATCAACATCTAATTACAAATATCTCTTTTTTTATTCTTTGGGTTTCAGCTTGGATTCGTTGGTTTTATTAAATAAATCGTTTCTTTTAATTCTTGACATTATATTGAAAAACATACGCTTTTCTTCTAATTGTGAAACTGACTAATAGTTTTATAATTCTATTCCCACATATTCTGAATTTTCAGAACAAAGAACTGCGATAGATGTTTGTTTTCTTAATACTTGATTTTTTTTTTCATAAAGAGAATACACGACGATATGACAGCTGCACACTATTTGACCACAAGGAATTCTCAATGAATTCTACACAATAAATGAGGGGCAATTAAAATAAAATAAAATAAGTGATTAATTTATGTATGAATTGTTTTCATATAGTTATTGCAAATGCTTGAAAATGGTGAAAGAGAGTTTTTCAAAGTTTTTAGATAAAAAATAGAAACTTTTAAATTACTCTAAAAGTTTCTGGCCTTTAAATACTTTCTGCGTCATCGTCTGGTTCTAAGATTCACGTCAAAGAAAAAAAAGAAAAGAAATGAGAATATGTCTAGACATGTATCTAACTTCTACACAGACTGTGTCATTTACAGGATTTATTATTTAATATATAATTCGACGATAGAAACTAATAGAATATATTTTAGTCAAAAATACATATCCTTATAGGAACAAAATAAGTAAATTTACCCCAATTTGGTCTAATCATTTGCATAATTCTATCTATCAATGAAATTAAATTTAAATTATATATTAAATAATTTGGATACTGGACGAGTTTAAAAGCATTTTTGATGTAGGTAGCTCCAAAAATTCACAAAAAAGGAAGATAAGATACATAATAAACGAAATGCACAAAATTTAACAAAATTATATTGTCAAAAGTTTTGTTATTTACATAAAAGATCAAAGGACTTCAAAAGTAAATTTAAAAAAAATCCTTTTAGAACCTCAGAAATATTGGTTAAAAATGTTATTTTTCTGGGCATAAACGTGTACCAATAAATTTGTACGGGAAATTTAAGTGTTTTTTGCGGTGAAAAACAAATTGATTTAGAAATCCTTGCTAAAATCAGATAATTGTCGGATGTTAATATAACTTTAAAGACTTATTCAAAAATTAAATTATTTTCGAAAGGTTTCTTTTTCTAGAAAATTTTCCTACAAATATTTGTTCTTACATCTGTTAGCCTCCACTCATTTAATTTTATGCAATTTCGAGACCTGTTTTTGTATCGCTTAATATTTACATTATTTATAAGAACAAGATTTTAAATCATCAATTTTTTTTGTCAAACAGAACCCCCAGTTACAGAAAATCTGCTCTGAATCTTAAAATAAAAATGTAATAAAAATGAGACAGTATTTAATTAGAAAACCCTTTAATTACTTTTATGAATAGAAAATATGATTACTATTGTCTTAAGAAAAAATAGACGGATAATGAATTTTTGCAAGAATTATTTTCATTTAAGAAAATTAATTAGAATAATTTATGAACTTATAAATTTTTTAAAAATTTTGTACGAATTTGTATCGTTATTAAATTAAAACTGTATTTACTGATCATAAATGGAAAAGCTCACTACAATTCAACGAGCCCCAATATTCTAAAAAGTTTGAATTTATTTTATGTGCGTATAAAACTACTGAATTTTGTATATACTGACGTCCATACAAAACATTATGAGAAAATAATGAGCCGTAACTATAGTAAATTTAAAATTTATTGGTAATTTTTTTAAGGTTTCCTTGGCAAGTGTCTTCGTAAGACTATAAAGCCAAAGTAAATGAAATTCAATAAAATGTAAGTATGCTTAAAATATTTTAATATTACTGGATAGTTACAAAATTATATATAAAAAAGACGTTTACGTTACAGTCGTTATGGAATTTTATTACAATTATCTCCTCCTAACTTAAATTTCTCAAACATCAGGCTGTCGATAGATTTATAAACACCCCATAAAACATCCACTCTGTTTTAAATAAATGCTTTCCTGCGATATTTAATACTGAAAGTAAGTAATATTTATTTCAATTCAGATTAATTAAATTTTAAGTCAGCTATATTTCCTCAAATAATATTTCTGAAATATTTTTAATGAAGAGGATTATGTTGTGTTAACAGATTTGTTAATATAGACGATTTAATTAAATTTTATTGATAATCAGAAAAAATAATTCCAATCAATTTAAATTCGGATTGAAATACAACAAAGAATTTTGCTTATTGGAAATATTAAATTTAATCTACTAGATTGGAATTAAAATTAAAATAAGGATTCAAGAAAGATTTTTCATTTTTTTAAAATGCATTTAAACGTTAGGTATTCCTTTTGTTTTTGGGTGTACATAATTTTAATGGTAATCATCTAAATATTGGGGGCTCCAAATTCTTCTCGTAAGTATAAGCCTATGATTATCCAAGTATATATATGGATAGACAGAATATTCCTAAAGTAGTTCACTTTTTATTCAAAACTGCATTTTTGAAGCCGAAATTAGGAGCATATCTATTGTGACGATCGATTAATGAATTGAATGCATTATTTGTAAACACAACAAAATAAAAAAAAACAATATATGATTATAGGATTCTACTTCAATATTTACATGATGAAAAATACATTAATTGGGTTTTAAAATCTTTCAATATCCAAATTATTTCATATATAGTGCTAAAAGGAAAGATTACCAAGTCCACAAAAAATAAAGAGAATAACACAAATAATGTTGAAAAAATAAATGCAATATTCTTACCAGCTCAAGATCGATTACACCTGAAAAAAATTTATCTAAACTTAATAGGAAATTTGTCATAACTTAGAGACATCATTAACACAAATCAAAATTATAACAGGCGGGATTTACATAATAGACTGCAGAATAACCCAAGAAATAACCCAGGTGAAACATCTAGGAATTTAAATAAACGATTATATAACTTAAAAGAGATCTTTTACCAAATATACTCAAAGCATTGAGCTTATTGTAATAGGCTTGATCATAATTTCGATTTAAAGAATGTAGTTTTGAGTAAAAGAGAAATTAATTTATTAAAATTAAAATGAAATATTTTCTAAATCTTTCTATCACAAAGATATACATATATCTCCTAATATTTTAAAACACACGTGCACGTTCTTCACCCGCATAGAGACAAGTATTAGCACGTATATCTTTAAAACACTTACTTTACTGTTTGAATATCCAAGTCAGTTCATTTGAGATACTTATTCCAACTCACTTTTTATTATCAAAAATCTTCTTCCTTAACAAACTCTTCTTTTATGTCTATTAATGAAGACAAAACTATTGGTTAAGAAAGTTTACAAAGTTAATAAATCTGTGTATAAAAAAGCTGTAAAATATTATTTTAAAAATGTCAATTCAATTTGTTATTTTAAACCGAGGAATACGCGCTTCAATTTCATAATGATGAATTCCAAATATCCAAGGTTAACAATGAAGTGTGCATTTTCTCACATTAGGAAACCAAACAGTTTTCTGTAAATTGAATTGGAAGAAAACAGGGACGTATTTTTGTGAAACGAAGGCAAGAAAAAACCGTAAAGGTTAACAACAGCAACATAATAATAGTCATTATTATTATTATTATTATTATTATTATTATTAGTAGTAGTAGTAGTAGTAGTAGTAGTATAAGAAATCTTTTTGGCCCGCATTAATTTATAATCAAATACCCAGTCAAGTCAATGAACTAGGTAAAGCGAGGTGTGTGACATTTTGTTTCCACTTAAAGAAAAGACAGCTAAAAACAAAACAAAAAAAAAACCCCAACTTAAATAGATAAAGCTCTTTGCAGGATATGGGATATGATTGTTAGAACTATTTTTGGATTTCCTGGAGAGATGGTGCATCAGGGATTTTGTTGATTTAATCTTGAGTTCTTTTTTTTTATCAGGTCCATAGATCCAACAATAATAGTAATAGTTTTTTTAAGTGGCGCATTTGTTTTTATTTCCATCTCCAGGTCTTTGTATTTGCTTATTTTTTCAAAAACTTTCGCAGATATGTTTTTGTTACTTGGTGAACTCGTGCCAATCACTGTGTAAACTTTTCCTTTTCTGTATTTGATAATAATAATAATATCTATAATTATTATTGTACATAGATTCATAGTTTTAATAAATAACATATAATAACAAAATCCCCTGGTTTCATAAATTTCAAATAAAATTTTAATAATAAAAATAATAAAAAAAATAGCAGTCATCTTTCTTCATAACTGTGGACAGTAAATTGAAAAACAAAATTACATTTTATTTATTAATTATTGTTTTCACTTGTGTTGTTTTCATATTGAAACTAATTGGAAACTATTTTCTTCCGCCGGTTAAGGCCGAACCTCTTCTATTATGAACTTCAAGGAAGAAATGGATGTTCACACTTAATACTATTCTGGGGCGATCTCAGATTTCTCAGTAAACCATTTTATCCCTGTGTCAGCACGCATATTATTTCACTATGCATCTCATGAACATCAGAATTAACGTATTAGATAAACATGGAGTTCACATAACAAATGTATGCGCGTCATGACCAACAGATGTTCTCTTGTTAACAATGGTTCTTTTGCAACTGTTGCCTTTTCTTATATTTATTCTTTATGATAGTCTATAGAAGGATGAAAATTTTAGCATCCAAGGTCTGCTAGTTATCCGGGCCTATAACATATGGAGTTAATCATCAGGGGAGAAAGATATCCACAAAACTATAATTTTCAACAAAAAATATATATGAAATAACAAAACTAATTAAAAAACTGATTGAAAATACAAAGACTCAGATTAGTATTAAAATTTCAATAAAGACTTGTGACTAAAAACCACCTATAGCAAAGCAACAAAAGCAAGATAGGAGATGAGACTACAACAAATTAAAAATTTACATAGAGTAAATAACAAATGGAAAAAAGAACCGAGTAATGAATCGATATAAATGACAGCAGCTAAAATATATTATAGATTAAATGATTTTACTTAAAGAAAGTGGCTTTCACAGATAGAGACCCCAAATGTATTAATAGTGACAAAATAGAATGTTCCAGAATAACTAAAGCAAATTATATGGTGGGATAAATGAATATACTTTAAAACTGAAGACGAAAACAAAAATCCTCTTAAAAAAGAAAACAAAGATAGTACAGTCGGGCATGACTGTAACAAAACTTTTAGGGTACAAGTTAAAAGGGTGGGGAGTAAATGTCACAATAGAAAATCGGATTCGTTGAGCGGGCTGAAAAGCGAAGACGACCCCGAAGACTTGAAATAATTATAGATTAAAAGCGCTTTAAAGAGGTTCGCGCGCATACACAAATGTCTAACTTAACAATTGCACAAATTCCTGATAGAAAAACTGCGAGATTAGATGACGATGAGAAAACAATCGTGATTTTGAAAATGGAGCTGTAAAATAGTTACTGGCTAGTTACGTTCCCGGCTATGAAGTAGAAAATCGTCGTTGATCAACTTGTTTAAAAAGATACTGCTACCTAAAAAGCGGAGCATATCATCCTAAGAAACAGAAGCGATGTTGAAACTTAACCAGAGAAGCAAGAATATACATTAAAAATTTGAAACAAAAAAGAATTTAGCTTTGACATAGACAGGCTATAAAACTCTACTTTTTTAGACTCCAGGGCACACAAGTCGAGTAACTAAACAATGGGACACACTGTAATTTTATTTAGGAAAAATTAGCCATGAAATCTAAAAATAGGAAAATATTTTTTTTAAATTCTTGTTTTAAAACAAGCATTTATTTTTATATATTTAAATATGCTTATGTAAAATCTGTGTTGCTTGAATCTTAGGCCTTATGTGTGATAAACATATTTTTCCTCGTTAAAGCATTTCATATTTGAGCTATTTTTGCATTTAATGTAGGTAAGTGATAAAATCGTAATTCACTGATGTGTGATGAGGAAAATTGCAATAAAAGAACGACCCCCACTGGAGAGATAGAGCATGTCATCATGAACGTTAATAAAATAATTAAGCTAAAAATTCCCTGTGTTGAAGTTCTTTTATTTCTGGGCCTAAAACAACTAGCGATCACCAGCCGAGAGAGAAGAATACGACTTTATTACGGAAATGACTCCGTCGCGCAAGACCTCCTAGCATGAGGGAGCTATACAACATATGAGTAAATTAGTGCCGATGACCAAGGACTCCCCAGAACGAGGGGGCTATGCAACGATATATCCCGGAATCTTCTAATGCTAACTGCAACTTTATTTTTGTTGTTAACTGGAGCAGGAAATTTATTTGGGTCTGTAATATACCATATACATGCTTAGTGGGTTTTAATCTGGCGATGGTAGATGAAACAGTGGAATAGCTGGGAGTCATCTGTTTGTTCCGAGAGCTAGTTTCGTGTTAAATACGGTTCACATTACATGACCGCCATAGCTACACTGTCACAGCTACACTAGAGCTTTATCGCTTACATCATACATACGTCATTGTATTGAATCCATCTCAAGTGAAGGAGAGCGAAATTATTCACATGTACAGATGTCTCTAATTTTTGGCGCTTCACCTTCAGAATATGATCAGACTTTTATCCGGTGGATTCCCCAGGTATATGTTGCAGACAGTAGTCTTTGAATCTTTTCCAATTTTACATTTTTTGCCAAATTTACACCATCACTTCAGTCACAGATCCTAGCGTCAAAGATTCGCGCTAAAATGAAAATAATACACTTACCGAACGCCACCATCGATATGACTATTACAGTATAGGAAAAAAGATGTCTGTTGCAGTAAATAATATAAAAATAAATTAATCTTTAAAAAAAAAAAGGTGAAGTGTCATTGTGTGTGTATGTATGCGTGTGCATGTATGTATGTGTATGTGTGTGTGGAGGTGACGAAGAGAGAGAGAGAGAGAGAGAGAGAGAGAGAGACTAAAATTCTGATATTGTAATGGGATGAATATTCGAAACTGTTCGGGCAATAATCCAACATAAAATCATTGGTAACCAATGAATATTGTGATGATTGATAAAAACTATCAAATCATATCTGTCTTGTCTTGTAAGTGGCCAGTCTCTATCCCCGCGTCAACGCTGCTTTCTAATAGAACGATTTTCTTTTTTTTTCTTGCCACAACACCAAAGGCGGACAATTATCGTGAAGCATAAAGAGGCAAGTCGGAATTATGATTGAGCTCTTGAAAACCGACAGATAAAAATTTCCCGCCGAACCATCCAAATTGGTGGAGAATTTCTTCTGACATTGAAAGGCATTGAACAAATCACTTTCATAATCAATGGCTTTCTACTTTCGATCGTTTTTCTTTCTTTCGTATACTTTTTCTTTTATTTATAGTCTTTCTTTTCATGACTTTTCTTTATTGTTTTATTATTGTATTTTCTTCCTTTTTCTTTACTATTTTTTGATTGCCTTTTTTCGTTTTTCGATTTAAACTTGTGCTTTTCATCTAAAAAAAAATAACTCCTTTTTATTAATTTTCTTTTTTTCTTTCACATAATTTCTTACTTTCCTCTCAATTTTTCTTTCTCTTTCTGTTTCTAATGAGTCCCCCTCCACACACCCCTTGCCAAATAAGGCATTCAGAAGCAAAGCTAGCGAGAAAAACCCACTCATTGTAATTCCTTTTCATTCTGCAAGAATGATAAAAGCCTGGGTTGATTCCAGACGTTTACTGAGATTTGACCTTCTGAAAAAGAATGAAATTCACGTGAGCGACTGGGGAGAAAAAGAACGATCGATGACAGTTTGTATTATAAACTGTGAGAAAAGAGGAAAGTTACAAAACTAATAATAGAATTATGAACGGAATTTCAACTGTAAAATTGTTTGTGACAAAATCTGGAGATCGGAACTGGATTTTCCTTGTAGTATTTCATCCGATCTTTATTGCTATCATAATTTTCAGAATATATATATATATATATATATATATATATATATATATATATATATATATATATATATATATATATAAGCGAAAATATATGTGCGTGCGTTTGTAGTAAAATGTATGTCTAAACATACACCAGTTATGTGCCATGCGTGATATACGCATAGGCGACCATGTATCTTTTGATACATGACTGACGAAGCGGTAGACCAGTTACCATCCAAGGCTACAGAACTCTGTCTGTCCTGCTATTTTCCCACAGATGAGGGGGAGAATTCATACCTTTCTCAAGGGTATTAGAACGTAAGTGAATGTCATGGATTCAACTGGAATTCGAACTCGATTTTCCGATTCCTCAATCTTAGCCGCTCTCCATTACCCCATCGTGCCTCCATCCTAAAAGTACATAAGACTATTTTCGGTGTATAATGCACATTTTTCGACGTTAGAAAAGTTCAGATTTCATTTAATGTGTTGTTATAAACCCTAGATAATCTTGTACTTCGCAATGAGCGCTATGTTTACTTATGTAAGATAATTCTTACAGTAGATGTGCGTCTTATAATGAGATGTGTTTTTTTCACTGAAAGATATGCATTGTGGAGATAGATTTGCGATAAAGTTTTAAGATCACACATCAGAAGACTATACTTTTTATTTAGATATAAGAATCACTTTTTATGCTGTATTTTTGATTGTCGAATATTGATGGCTTTAGAGTCTCTTACATGATATTTAATTTTCATCACGAAATGGTTCTGTTGTTAGAATAGCAAAGAATTTTTGTTGTTATCTTCAGATGGTTTTCTCCCTTTTGTATTCATTCTTTTTTTCACATTGCTGAACAAAAACACATATTTTACGAACAAATTTATAGATGTGCTTTCCCTTTCATACATACGCATTCACATAGATACAGGCATATATATATATATATATATATATATATATATATATATATATATATATAGATAGATAGATATAGAAAGAGAGAGAGATTAGTATATATAAAAGTCTATTTTTGTAAGCGACTGTACGATTGATGTTTTGCCATATATTTTTTTTCATGCATTGTGTCATTTGTTTCTTTTCTTTTGGACATTTTAAAAGAAACAGAAAAGAGAAAAAAACAACAAAAGATTTTACTTTACTTACACTTACCAACTGTTTTTTTAAAAAATAATTTCCAGTGGCTTAAGTTGTTGAATACGTTCGATATTTTAACAGTTGTGCTTTATTTAAACGATTCTTAAGCTGTTTGGACTTGTTCTTAAAGAATAGCTAAAATATTTTAACCTTTAATGCTATGGTTAATACTAAAATCTGTACTATAATAGAAAGACTAGTAGCTATTGTTATTACTACTAATACTTTAATCGCATAATCTATGTTATTATTGCTTTTTTATCACAATCCTTTGTATTTAACCGCAAGAAGAAACAGATAAACATGTATCACTCAACATTCAACAGCACAAAAATGCATTCTTCGATAGTGTGGTTCTAAGCACATTCTTCTCAATCAAACACTTTCTCTCTATACAGCAGCGCAAGGATATCATACAGAGTCAATCGTAGCATCATATTAAAGGCATCCTCCAAGAAATTCTCGAAAGTGTTTTAAGAAACTATCCGGTCTATGAAAATGGGGTGACTCTGCTTCTCAACAAGTCAGTTCTGATCTTCATGCCGGCATACTCGATTTTTCAGTTGAATGATTTGTTTTTACGGTGTATCAACTCTTTGTTTAAAGACGTAACATATTTTGGCTTGTAAGAATAATTCTTTTTGTGCGAGTGAATAGTTCATTAACAAGTTTTGGGGAATAAAAATGATTTTCCCAGATACAAGTCCTACTATTTAACCCATAGTTGAGGGGTAGGAGGTGGATTCATATCTTCCTCCAGGCTCGCGTAAGCGAATATAACAAACCCAACTTGAATTCGAACTCAGCTCTCCAATTTCTCGTTCCGAGCGGCTATCCATTACATCAGCCGCACATCCTAGCACGATTTCAAAAAGATTCATCGTAATAATGAACTTATATCATTTGTGTTACCAATGAGATTGATTTATCTATGTTCGCATGAATCTATTTACCGCTTCATCCAACATCATTATGGTCATGGCACATTCCGGTCGGTATTAACTAAAGTTATTTTGATGTAGGACCTCAACAGGTGGTTAATTAATTGAGATGAAACACTATTCCTAACAAATGATGTGCTTGCTAACAATGGTTCTATGGTTGGTGCCCTTTTGACTAGGAATAGGAGCTTGTTGTAGAGCTAAGAAGGCCACGATAGTGAAGCACTCAATGACGAAATAACAAGCGAATGGACAACAAATTTAATTTGTTAAAAGATTCTCTCAGCAGGTACTTATATTTAGCACATTTGGATAAAAAAAATCCCGAATTTTCTCGCCACTTCAAAATTCGCAGTTGCAAGAAAATCCAATTTCCTTTGTTTTTAATCGTTAAGTATGTCTTTTGAAATGATCTCTAATCTCATTTTCTTAATTGCCGAACGTCTATTTGTTCGTCGATAATCAGTCCAAATACAATTGATATCTAATCCGTGACTGTCAAAATTGACAGCACATAGGTTACTGGAAAAAAAAAACAAACAAAAAAAAAAAAAAAAAAAAAAAACATTAAGAACCGAAGGAAAAATATAAGCAAATGTAGTCAGTAAACCGAGCAATTTTTTCCCCCTAAAATGAGCGAAACGTAAATTAGAAGTTTTCTGGCTCTGATCTGCTTTCGACATAATTATTTTCTTCTGTCAAACACTGTACTACAATAACATATCTGTATTGTTAATTTGAAGACTGCCTTTATTTAAATGGCTCGTAAAATAAGTTAAAGTTCACTTGCTTAACTTCATTGCAAAGATTCACATTCAATGTTCGGTCAAACACTCGTCACTACGACTGCCGTTCAGTCTTTGTACTTTCCTCTCTTCCTCTTTTCACTTTAAGAATAATAATAATAATAATAATAATAATAATAATAAGAATAATAATAATAATAATAAGAAGAAGAATAACACAGGCAAAGCGACAAATAAAGTGAAAGGTCAAAAATAGGAATAAATTAATGAAAGTTAGAAAGAGGGTATTTGAAGAAAGAGACGCAATCCGTATTAATAGTGGTTCACAACAAGGTTGTCAGAACAAATTATATAAGTTCAGCAAGGTGTAGGAAATGAACAAATGTTGAATGTAAAGCAGATGCATCAAGGTTAGCGTAGGAAGACGAAAAAATAATTATGATTGGGTTGGAAGCGGGAAACTATGTACACATAAACCATGTAATTCCGTGTAACTCAAAAGAATCACTCAAGCCAAGGCAAATGACTAGATCTAGTTATCCTTCATAAGAGGATTTCACTCTTTCATCAGACTATAAAAATTTAATTATAAGTAAGTAAAAAAATAGACAAATATCGAAAAAGAACCGTGAAAATTATGGATTATTAAAATGGCAGCTGTGTCCATCGTTGTTGGAGCATATGGAACGATTCGAAATAGCAATATTGGAAGAACTTTTGATTCGTATTAGAATTGAAACTATCGCAACAGCTCCGCGAAGAATAATGGTTACACTATTGAAATGCTGGAGTAGTGAGGAGAATTGTTGTCACTGCAAGATTATCATCATTATATTTAGCCTGAATATGCAAATGAACAATGGTAATAATAAGTATTATTATTATTATTAGTGGTGTTGGTGTTGGTGGGGTGTATCCTATGTTTATTAAGTGGAGGAAAGAACGGACAGTGTAATATTGATAGTGTTTGACTACTAGTTATTGTAATTTGCATATTTTAAAATTCTGATGGTCATCACTGATGGCATAGTAACAGTAATTCTTCTCGAAAATCTTTTCTCACTGATTTCAATAGCGCTGTCATCGCCAATTTTTCAGTCCTTCCAATCTATTTACAAGGTTTAATGGAACCATTTTCAATGTTGCAATAATTATGACAAGAAATACTTTCTCTTTCAGTTCCCATAATTTTCGGAGCTCCCAGGTAAGGTCCATGTATTAATCATTAATAAGAAGGATATGAAAAGCAAAGATTTCTCATCACAGTTGTAGTAGTAATGATGGTGATGATGGTGACTGGCTTCATCGTTATTATATTTGACAAATTTAAAATTGAAATTTGCACCTCGAAATGTGATATTATTTCACTTCGCTGATTCTCTTGTTATTTACGGACAGCATCTCGAGTGATTTTGGATGGATCGATGAATGGAGAAGATTTGAAGCAGGCTCTCTCGATCATTAAAATTAGACATTGAACATAGAATTGCATCCCGCTGCCTTTATGATATTTTACAGGAAATAATTTTCGACTTAGAAACTCATTTTAGTTCTTGTTAATTTTACTGTCGTTACTGTGAGTTATGAAAAGTGTATAAAAAAAAGGTTTTTTCTTAGCGAGACCATATGTTTCTTTATTTTCACCCTGTTTCCTTTTTTGTTTCTCTCAATTTTCTCATTGTCTTTGTTTCTTTCAGCCATTTCTCATGCTGTTTTTATTTTAGTTAATTTCTTTTTCCTTTTCCTATTTTCTTTTATTTTTTCCTTATATCCCTCTTTTTTTCTTTCTTTTAAAAACTTCCCTTCTTTGTTGCGCTAATTTCTTTTTATTTCTTTATTTTATTTTAAAAATCATCTTCTCTATTTCGCGGTTTAAAAAAATTATTTCCTGATTTCTTCATTGTATTAATTCTGAATTATACT
>CAHIKZ030003744.1:792500-970000 GCA_903632075.3 Acanthosepion pharaonis | reverse complement strand
AAAAAAAACAATATTGTTTGGCTGCCTATAATGTAGTTGGGGAAATCCCTCATTGTTTAACTTTTGTTTTATGTTATTCGTTATTAAAGAATGTGCGCGAGGAAGAGATCTCGTCGCAGAAATTTTATATATCCTGTAATTTGTATCTAAGTAGAAATAATCTATTATATTGAAGATGCTAAGAGTTTTTATTTTATTTTTCATATATCGCGAATGTATTATTATTATTATTATTGGATTCTTTCAAAACGTCTATGAATATAATTTTATGTTATTGCTATGTTCATAAGTAAATTTTAGAATAATGTTACTTTTTTCGAAGGTGTTTTTAAGTTTTTCAAATTGTTTTACTGCTGCCTAAAATGTAAGTATCGACGACATATCGGACGTAAATGAGAAGGTTTTGTAAGTATTTAAAAAGCTTTGTTTTTGACGTAAGGTATAGTAATCGAATAAAGGTAACTCAAGACTCCCAGTATTCATTTGACTGAGTATAGATATTTCCATTATGGGCATAAAAGTAGGACTTTAGTTATATAGGATTGTAGAATTTTTTTAATAGGCGGAATTTAAGTATGTTTACAGACACAGTTGAAAATTTTCATCTACAGGGATGTTCACGAAGAGATTATCGACGTCCATGGCTTGATTTAGACTTGTGTTTAGGATCCAGAGAAACTGATGGGTATATATGATTCTATATTTTGTGGGGAGGTATAGAGAAATGGTAACGTTCAGTAGTTTTGATAATTAGTAAATGAGATTTGTAAACTTTGAAATGACTGGCCGTCGTGGGTATCCGGATTTAAATATTTTAACGTTTTCGTATAATCCTGATTGGTAAACGTCGATGATTTTGCTAATTTCATGGGTCCTCATTTGAGGTAATGATTTTGTTGTGGGATGTTTTTAAAGCCTCAATAGTATCTTTATTTACAATAAAATCACAATAAAAACAGAAGTACCTCATCAATTATATAGATATATATAATGTGCAATAGTTTTCACCATCATTGGTTATGCTTTTTCGACTGGGATGAACAAGAACCTGTACGTAGCGTTCGTAAAAATTTTCATCAAGTGAGACGGCACATACATTACTCTTGTCACTGCTGTAACGCATTTGTTCACCTGTGCTCATATCCACTGTTCGGTTTCCTTAAACATTCAGCAATAAGTACCATTTTTCTGCATGGAGGAATTGATAACCTCTATTTCATATTTACAATCATGTCAGAGGCCATTATTACTTTTTTTACTTTATATATAGACGAGTGGTTATTAAAAGGTTTAGATAATTTGCAGTAACCTTATAAAGCATGGACTTTCCTCATAGACTGAAAGTTTGGGATATGGAGGAAATGAATAAACCCTAGAAAGGCAAGTGAGCCGAAAACTAGGAAGACAGCGAAACATTGTGGAATAAATAATAAAATATATAAGAAGAGAAAGACCAACGGAACGAAAACAAAATAATTCTTCTGTACACGAAGACAAAAATATTTTACAAGGATAAGATTGCTTGCTAAAAATGCTCTTCTTACTTGAGCTCTGGCTTTGTTGCTAGAGGTCCATTTTATGCAATCTACTTGAATAGCTAAGGAAACATGTACGGGAGAGAGAGAGAGAGAGAGAGGCATAGACAGAGATATCGACAGAGATATCGACAGAAAGGCGTTCGAATAAAAAAAAGAAAAGCTATCATTATTATTTTCCTTTCCCCAATTATCTTTCGAGCTGATTCTTACCTTGTATATTTGAAATCTTTTATTCATTGTCGCTCACTTTTTCTTTGATTGTAGTTTGCACTAGTATTTCTATCCCTTGCCGAATATCTCATCTCGATGAATGATGTGAATATAAATAGTGCGTCACCTTCTGGAAGTTTTGAGAAACTATAGAAGTAACAACAAGGATAGCAAGATATATTTAAAAACTGATATGTGTTTCTCTGAAAGTAGAAGAGGCGAGACATTTTGACTACAACATAAAGATAACGTCGCTTCGTTTTACTAACTTAAAAATGAAATTTTGTTATGGCCCGTGTTGGCCATGTACATAAGTGTATGTAACTACATTCGTACGCCGCCGGTACATACGTATATATATATATATATATATATATATATATATATATATATATATATATATATATATATATATATATGTGTGTGTGTGTGTGTGTGTGTATGTGTGTGTGTGTGTGTGTGTGTGTATCTATGTTCACACACAAATATATATATATATATATATATATATAGATATATGTATGTATATGTATAATATGGCCATACACACGCACTAACATCCCCATATATATATATATATATATATATATATATATATATATATATATATATATATATATATATATACTGTAATCTTGTGTCTGAACGTATTCAGCTGCGACTCTAATTTCTTTCGTTTAAAACAATTTTAGATCACAGTCTTTAAGTGATCTAATAAAAAGACCGTAAAAATCAAAACATTTACAATTTACAAGTTGTCTTGTACAGCTCGATATTTGAAAAACAAATTATTTTTTTTAATATGCCTAAGCTTGCTAAATATCTAATTCTGTTTTCACTAAAAAAAAAGATGACTCGTAATCTTGTCTCTCGGACCAATGTTAAAATTCTCTTCTTACTCAGGTCGCTACTCTTCAAGAGCCTTATATCTAATCAGCTAATCGTCCTTGCTTGTCAAAAAGTACCTACATGGCAATGAGGATAAACAATAATTGGCATTTATATCTTCTTCTTTTATATACCGTGTTCCTGAAGGACGTAGGCGATTATGACCCTCCACATCTTCTCGTCCTTTATATCTCTTAAAATTTTGTCTTTTTGTTATTTCTCCCAAACCCTGTTCTGACATTAATTTACTTAAGCCCATCAATTATGTTAGACGTGTTTTCTTATGTCCCTCTGTCCCTCAATCTGTCCTGCGAGTATCAAATTTTCCAAGCACTCCTTCCTCATTATGTGCCCTAGAAATGTCAACTGCCTCTTCCTGATGTTAATTATAAGTTTCCTTTTTGTTTCCATTCTCTCCAGAACCATGTTGTTGCACACACGTTCGGCCTATGGCATCCCCAGCATCTTTCTGTAGAACCATACTTCTGTTGCTTCAAGTCTCTTCTTCATTTTTGAGGATAGATAACTCAATAAAATTTTATTCGCACTTAACTTACTAACAATAGATTTACTGCTAGAATAGGCAAAAGGAATATCATCGAAAGACAAAGAAAAAATTCGCAGAGAAAAATTTCGCTATTTACTAAACTTATAGTAGCCCAGTACAAGACTACGGGTGTGAGGCACTCAGTGCAGATCGAACTAATTTAGGTAACATTGCGAGATTAGCTTCATAGCAAGGCACTCTTGAAAAAGAATTAAATGAAAAATTGAATAAACTTGCTAGAACCAATATTAAGCACCAGAAAACTTAATGTGACTTCTTTTTAAGAATAAGGAAATCATGAACTGCGTCTTCTGTAAAATTTCTAAAACTAAGGATAAGGTTGTCAGCAGTTATGGGTATTTGTTAATCACAACTAATTTTGGCACAAGGCCACACTAGTAGGAATTTATTCAGGATATCTCATACAGTAGTAACGAATTGTTTTTTTAATCTTAAGCAAAACACCACGGTAATAATTTTTTAAAATCATTTCATCCCAAGCAAGGCAACAAAGCCACTAAAACGGAAGTGATTACTGAGTTTGAAAGAATATAAGTAAAAGAAAAACATTAAGGAAGGAGAACAATGAAAAAAGAATAGAAATTAAGAAAACAGAAAATAATGACTGACATTGCATTTAAATGTGTGAGGATCAAACTTGGAATGCAAGAAGAGAGTTCCACAAACGAAAAGTGCGAGAAAAGAAACTGTTAGCATAAAATGTATGGTTACATTTAGCCATTTCAATTGTATAAGACCTCGACGCCAATGCAAAACTACGCTTAAATTCATTGAATCTTGATACCGCAATGGAAAGTTCAATTAATGTAAAAATGCAGACTGGAGGCATTGTTTGCATTAAAATTCCATCGCTTAAAGTAACAAAATATTCTTTATGAGTAAATTTTGCATATTTCTACTTTAGAAGTATATAAGAATACAGACAATGTAATAGAGTACATAATATTGTTGTTCTTTTATGCATATTAAAAGAATATATACTTATGCGTTATATATATATATAGACAGCAATATATAATTTTTAATCTTGTTTTCCTATCAGTTCTTACAAATTTTCAATTAAATCGATCAAAAAATAAAAATAAAAAACAAAAGCAAAGTAATTTTTCTCCCAAAGAATATTTATTTTTGTGAAAGTCTTGAAAAACAAAAACAAAAAAAACAACAAAAAAAAATTAAATACTGAGATTCCATCGACAGTACGTAATTTTTTAAACAGGTACCGTGACTGCTTAAAAGTCTACGACTATTTCTTAAATAATCGTTTCAATTTAAAATTCAAGGTCAACATTCTTTATTATTCCTTTTTCATCAAGGAAATTAAATGCATTTCCCATTATTATAATATTGCATTGGAGTAAATTACTATAAGTAAAAAAAAAAACAAGAAAAGAAGAACTTTTCGAATTAATTAAATTTTCCCATTTGAAATTATGGCTCAATATTTGGTGATTTTGGAGTAAATAATATACCTTTTTATGATTTGATCCGGTATTAACCCACTGATCATCAAATAGCCGTTTTCCAGCAACAAAGTTAATTTCCCTAAAATAAATACTGGAAATTAACTATGCGTCTTCATGATCAACTGTAACATTTCTTATTGGGCCTCAAGTCATGACCACCTTCAAGTTTTCGCGCCTCTTATGACTTGTGAATTGAAAACAGAACGTAGAGTGCAAACAAAAGAAAACACAAAGAAATTCATGAAAAACATTTATAAAATCAATGCATTTTTTTTATTTCTTTCGATTCTGAAATATGATATATTAGTATCAATTAGATCTCCATCTATTTCAGTTTGCTCATTATCTATCTATCTATCTATCTATCTATCTATCTATCT
This sequence comes from Acanthosepion pharaonis, assembly GCA_903632075.3. NCBI lineage: Eukaryota > Metazoa > Mollusca > Cephalopoda > Sepiida > Sepiidae > Acanthosepion > Acanthosepion pharaonis. Next base: position 964,950 of record CAHIKZ030003744.1, on the reverse strand, counting down.
ATCTATCTATCTATCTATCTATCTGCTACTTTGGAACAAAAAAATACGTTAAAAGTGAAAATGGAGGAAACAAGATGAATTTTCGTCATTTGATGCTCTTTTATTTCTGAAAAAAAAAATCACACTGTACAAACACCAAAATGATATATGTCGTTTATGGAGATGGTACCTTGAGTAGAGAGTAAGTGGTTCGATTGTTTTAAAAATTGAAATTTTGATCTAGTAGATCGAGAATGGTCCACCCGGCTTGCGGTCGTTCATCAAATCGAAACGATAATTAAAAACAATTCAGATCACACAACACCGAAGATCTCACATGGACGTTGTATAGCATATTTAAACACTTAGAGGCGTAAATCGCTACGATGTTTAATAATGCTATCATTTAACGGACAATAATTATTGGACGATATCTTCACATACCATTTGCTGAAACGCAAGAAAAAGATCTAATTTTGAAAAACAACAATCACAGTTGAGGAAAAATGGTTTGTTTACAACAGTTCAGAGCGATAAAGGTCTAGGGGAAAACCACACCAAAAAACGGAGATGATGATATTGTGTAACTGGTGGGATTGGAACGTCATTGTGTATTATGAGCTCCTTTTGAAAATTCAAACATTGAATTAAAGGCAGCAATCGATCAGAAATGTCCAAAATTATTCAGTTATCTTTCATCAGGACTACACAGGGGACGTTTTTTTTTACAGATCCAGTAGAAATTAGTACAGCTTGGCTGGAGTGTCCTGCTACAACAGTCCTATGCAACTGACCTTGTACCTTCAAATAACTCCTTATTTTGATCCGTACAAAATAATTTAACTGAGAATAATTTCAATTATCGGCAAACCTGTAAAAAATTCTTAAACCAACTCATCATTCATAAATATATCAAGTTCTGAGAGGATGGAAACACGAAGCTGATCCAAAGATAGCGAGAGATAGTTGAACAAAATGGCACATATGTGATTAAATAAATCTACGTACAAATATCTAAATATTGTCTTTAAAAACGCTACGAATTTTTGTTCCAACCAAATATCTATTTATCTATCAAAACGTCAGATTAATAAATATTGTTTTATCACTAACTGGTTTTCTTTCGCTCTTTGCAAATCTATTATAAAATCGGTCTAGCATAAAAACGTGTCTATGCAAAACAAAGAAAAAGGTAAAGTGAATAAAATCTAGCCTTAGTTAAGTATTCATGATGTTGTTGCTTTCAATGACAATTTGTGCTGGGTCAAGTCAAACTGACATGTAGATTTAGGTCAACAGATTCATGTCGTAAACCGTGCACGGTAAAAAAAAACAAAAAACAACAACAACAAAAAAAACAATCATGAAAATTGGCAGAAAGGAAAATGTCGACCGTAAAGCTAGACGATAATGATATTTTTCATACATCAACGCATATATATATATATATATATATATATATATATATATATATATATATATATATATATATATAATTTCGACAGAGATTTTTCAAAATCTTTTCATATTGAAAGAGGAAGATAAATTCATTCAGTCGCCCATACAACAAATCATAATGGCTGCAATATCTGTTGTTAATGCTGATTAGTGCCTTGAAGAAAAAAAAAATACGCATTTTTCTTATTTCTATTCCACTAATATTATCAAACAGTTAGCCACCACGATATTAACAATACGAAAACAATGCATAGAAGGAAAGAAGTATTTGCATGATAGTGGTAGGAGAGATAACTCTAAAGCCCTTTACACTGCACGAATCCAGTTTAATCGTTAGATAATGAGCCAACAGAACAATAAAATAGGGAGGGAGGGGGTAGAGAGAGAGAGAGAGAGAGAGAGAGAGAGAGAGAGAGAGAGAGAGTGTGTGTGAAAGAGAGAGCTTATGAAACGTGATTCAAAATGAATTAGTTTTACCATTATTTCTTCAAAGACAATACAACTATATCATTACCCTTTGTCTTTGTTTCATCCGACGTCGTTCATTGCATGTTTCCTGTGTTCAGTTCAAATGTTTAAAGGAATTCTTTTTCAGTCCATTTTTATCTCGGAAAAGAAGACGAGTTAAGGAGGAATAGAAACGGAAAAGAAGAAGAGATGTTGGTGAATGAAGATGACAATATTTTCAAGAAGAAGAAATTAGAAGCAGAGTATAAAAGAGGACAACAAAGAAAAAGAATCTATCTATCTATCTATCTATCTATCTATCTATCTATCTATCTATCTATCTATCTATCTCAATTTTCGTTTTCCCGAACTAGGGTAATAATTCTAAATATCTTTGAACATAGAAATCTATACATATGAATAGATATAAACAAAAATATTTTAAAAATGTATTTGAAGCTAATGAATATTTCATTAAAATACTAAAATGTTATCGTCTTTAAAGCAGAATAAAGAGAGAAATAATGAATAAATAAGCAATTCAAAATTGTCTTTGTCAATATCAACGCGTGATATAAAATCTGATTCAATGTTAGTTTAGTCTGGCACAATACCAACTAACATATTTATTAAACTTAACTGAGGTACAAGGGCGGAGAAGTTGGGAACGAACTCATTAACCAAGGAATGATTCTGCGAGACAAACCAGCTATTACACTACTGTGTACGCTAATATCTTTTTGTTTTTAATGTAGGTGCTTGAAAAGTGCCTATGGCAAGTTGGTATTAATCACGACCACCTGGCCATTCGACTGTTATCTGAAGATGAGAATCGATGTTTACCACGATGCTGTAATCAAGATGCTGTCGTTATAAGAAAACTAAATACAGAAAGATGAAGTCAAAACAAATAAAAAGAAAAATGGAAGACATAAAAATCTCATTAATCAATAAATTTCAAAACCGAAATTTGACTTCGAAGATACTAGCTTAAGACTTAAAAATAAAATCAGGAAAATATAATATCAATTCATCGCTAAAAGTAACAGACAATATGGTTGTTATTTATCGCAGGAAACGTTGGCTCACAGCCACTTTCATGGAGCGCCCAGTAATTATGGAATTCGTCATGTGAAAATTGTTAAAATATTTCTATACTACTTCGAATGATCATAATAAACAGACAGACTTCTTCAAATCTACACTCACCTGTCACTTCATTAGTTATATTCTTCTATTACTGAAATGGACCTCCTCCCTTTCAATTCTTGCTTGGCATGAATTTGATGATATTTTCGAAGTACGCTTTCAAGTTTCGGGTTTATGCTCTTATCTCCAAATTCCTCTCGATTGATTGGCTGCACATCCAGCATTAGAATCTCTTTTTTCATGATGCTCTATGGGACTGGGATCTGCTGCCTCTGAAGTAAATTCCTCACAAAAAAACAAAAAAAAAACAACACATAATTAAACAATCTGCCAATATTGTGACACATTGCTTTGTCCTGTTGGAAGTGACCACCAGAGTTTGGGCGCAAAGTAGTCATGAATTGAGGTACGTCGTTAGCAACAGTAGCTTGGTAGGCTTCCATGATTTAAACTATCTTTTATTGGTACCAAGGATCCCAATATATCCCAAGAAAATATTCTTCCACGCTATTACATCACTACCTCCAGTACCACCAGTACCACCAGCACCACCATCAAACCGCCACTACTATAAAGTTGATACAAGGCATACTTTCATGCTGTTTCCACCAGATTCTAACCCAAGCATCCGAAAGCCACAGTAGAAACCGAGCCTCAGCAGACCAGATCAAAGTTCTCCAATTTTCTAGTGTCCATTTTTCGGGATTCTTAATGTAATGCTGTTTCAGTTTTTTGTAATCAGAGAGAAATAGCATGGTCTTATGCTGTAACCCAGTGTTTCTCAACCCTTTTTTTTTTAATTCAGGGCACACTTGTAGAATAAGTAAAACTCTGGGGAGTAATTTCAATTTCAATAAGGAAAAATTAGTCATGAGTTTAGAAAATAATAGAAAAGTCTCCTGAAATATGCATTTAGTTTTTAGAGATTACATTTTATACTTAAGTATGCTTGTGTGAAAACTGTGCTTTATGAGTTTTGGTAACTTTTTGAATAATAGGCCTTATATGTTATGCCTTGAGGAAAGCAAAGAAGAAAGGTTTATCCCCTCCTTATTGAAGGAATTTAATATCCAGTTTAAAATATCATATGACAAAGACTTGATTTAAACAAGGAAGCCATGTGCTTGGTCTATTTAGCTTTTTTTATAAATAAAGATTTTTAAATATAAAAATAATTTATAAATTGTCCTTCTGCTAACTTAAGGCGGTCCTGGTTACCTTTCAGGGAGCATCAGTACGTCCGGGCGCACCGGTTGGGATAACGCTGCTGTAGCCCATCTACTACAAGTTTTAATGTGTTATGCGTTCAGAGATGCTCTTCTTGATTTATAAAAAGAGGTTATCTGAGCTATTGTTGTCTTACATCAGATTATACAAGTCTAATCATTCTCCTGATCAATAAGGGACACTCCCAGAATTGGTCTACGTTCCTATTTACATTGTTTACGTAATAAGCACTTGTTTATTTTATTTTTTGGTCTGCGTGTTGCTTTTTCATGGTCTTAAGTAATTTTTTCTATTTTCCTGCATGCATGTTTTTTTTAATAATCTGTTTTTTTAATAATCTGTTTTTTTTTCAATTTTCATTGTCTACTATTGTATCCTTTTATTTTCATCCTATTTTCATGGTCCTTTGTAATACATATTAAAAAAATATTTTATAAGGAAAGAGATCCTCTAGTGGACAGGCAGGCAAAGTTGATGTTTTACATGAAAAAGAAATAGTTTTACGGACGTATACAGCAGATATACACGAGTACGAATTCAGTTACTTTTATTTCTTAATAATACAAATGCCTATGTCCGCTGATGTTATGCGCGGATTCTTTGAAATCAGTCAATTCAGTATGAATATCTACATAACAGACGGTGCAAATCAAAGTATTTGGATGCATCCGTATTATTCTATTATAGATTCCAGGCTTTTTCAGTCTTTGTGTTATTCAGATGAGCGTACAATGCAGTTCTCAAAACCACAAGTCTCACCTTTCACACTAAAATCACAAAGGCACCTGCTAGCGTGTTTGACGGTAGACAAAGTTCAATGTTCCCTTTTCAAGTTGCTTGTTGAACTAGAAATCAGGGCTTTCTAATTCTAAAATGTCCAGATGTTAAGGATGTGCCTGTGCCTGACTATCAATGATTGCTGTATGTCTGTTTGAATCTTTATGTAAAACTTATTTTATAGAATGGCTTCGAATCTCCTTGGGGGCCAATAATAAAAATTCGTGTCCAGTGAGAGTCAGAGCGTGTTTCGCAACATGTTGGACCTTCAAACTATTAAAATTGAGTTCGTTTCTCATTCACTACTCTGTGGTTCTGAACTTGTATAAGATTTTTCAGTCTTATTAAACGTAACGCTTTTTATACCCTAATGTTGTGATTATGACTTAAAAACTGTCGAGCCAGACTGGTTGAAATTTATTTTCCTGATTTTTGTTCGTAAGAAAATGCCCAAAATTTCTAAAAGGTAGACTTGAACAGTTTAGCTTTTAGAATTTACTTTCATGTTTGGACAATTTTTCCAATTCAGATTTTTTAGCCTTAGCATCGTAGCGTTCACAAATATTAGAAAAGAGAAGATGAGAAAATATCAGCTATATTACTTGAAATTTGCTTGCATCGTCAGTACAGGCCGAATCAACCATTCACTACAAACATTCAATACAATGAAGGAATCAATGATTTTCTCTCACTTTAACATGAATTGCAATGTCTAGAATTAAGTAAATGGGATAACATTTCATAAGACTTCATTTTAAAAAAATAAATTCGCATAAAATGTCAATAAAATATAAGAATTTATTAAAAGTGTGTTTGCAAAAGTAGGAATAGTTTATTGAAAAATAAGACATTTAAAAAGCTTTCCTAGTTCTATATTTTGATAAAAATAGATCAACAGCAACTTGGAAGGAAATGAGCGCCAATTATTTGCGCCCAAATTTAATCACTTGTATTCACAATTTTCTTTAGGGGAAAATCTACAGAGGGAAGCAGAAAATAAAGTCGAAATAAGACAATTTTAAAAATCATCTGACATTTTGTAAAACTCAACCTGATTGCTTTATGAATCCTTTGCGAGATTAAAAAAATAACTTTTGGTGAAATTCACGCACAAGTTCTGGATCCATTTTTTTTTTTGTCACCTTAACTTGCGAAAATTGTCAGCAGCAGTACGAGTAAAGTAGTAAGAAGATATCGATTAGACGGAATGCATCGTAGCGACAAGCAGCTTATGTAGTGACTTTGTTAAATGACGGGTCATTAGCACTACGATTGATGTTCACTTCATAGGGGGGTACCTACTCACAGAAAACAATAAAAACTACCACAATTTTTCGTCTACCTGTCTCGACTATTCAACACTGTCGACAACAACAACAACAACTTCATTCAGAAGAAGCACAGTTTCAACAACTCAACTGACGTCCATTTTCCAGAAGAGCGAACAAAAACAGAAGGAAACAAAACACGAACAGTTCATCAAATCCTGGCTGCTGACCGACCCACGCACACGCGCGTCATTTATAGAAAATTTTAAAAATATCTCTTCAACGCCTGAGAAAGTTTCATTCGAACTTTGAAAGCAATTCTACTTTTATATCTTTTTTTTTTTTAATACTAATCAACATGGAACATTTGTCCTATTTCGATATTTCTTTCCTTTTTATGAACATTTTTCTATTTTTCAATTTTATGTTTTTTAATAATTTTTAAATAAAATAATCAGAAGCACTAATTATATGAAATAGGGGAGTAGAATCATTTGTTTGAGGCGAGTAAAACTTCAAGTAGGTGTTCGACAAACAGAGTTAAATGTGAAAAAGTCCGGTTTTATGCTATAAAAAGGGCGAAAACGTAAAAGGTTAGATTTTGTTTAATTGAAGTATAAAAAAATTAATAAAGAAATTTAATTTAATTTCGAAAAATTAGATGAATTGGGAGATTCTTAAGGAATCGAATGTGAAAATATAGAATAACTTAGTAACCCTGTACCCATCCGTTACACTCGTCAAATCGGTTGTAAATGATCACAAGTATCAGGTCATCCCATAAGTTCTGTCCGAATTTTAACTTTTTTTAAAAATGAATGAAATTTAATGAGTATTTTATAATGTCTAATGGAGCTGAACATTATTTTTATGTTTAGATGCATTTAAACTGATCAAATTATATTTCAGAGAACAATAAAATTAAATTTTGTTTGATTAAAACCCTTCTAACTTGGAAGTACCCAAGAATCATTTGAGACACATAATGCTTTATGAGTTCAAGAAAGGAAACTCAGCAGCCGAAGCGGCTAGAAACATTCACTCAGTTTATGGAGAGGAATGTGTGAATGAAAGAACTTGCAGAAGATGGTTTGCAAAATTCAGAGGTGGAGATTTCACCCTTGAAGATGAAGATCGAACCTGACGTCCAGTTGAGTTTGATGAAAAGCTTCTTGAAGCAGACCTTGAAGAAAATCCTGCTTTATCAGTTAAGGAATTGGCAGTGGTTCTCAGTTCAAACCATACAACTGTTCATCGTCATTTTCAACAACTTGGAAAAGTTCCTAAACTTGGAAAATGGGTGCCTCATGTATTGTCTGAAAACAACCTCAAATCCCGAGTTGACACCTGCTCTTCTCTCCATTCTCATCAACTTGTTTCACCTTTTTTGGATAGACTTGTGACTGGCGACGAAAAATGGATCTTTAATCGAAATGTTAAGCGTCGTAGACAGTGGTTTGGTAAAGGGGAAGGACCTCGGTCACAGCCGAGAAGGGAACTTCATGGGCAAAAGATTTTTCTTTCAATCTGGTGGAATCGCCAAGGAATAATCCACTTTGAATTCTTACCACCTAATGCAACAATTAATGCTCAAATATACTGTCAGTAATTAGAGCGTTTGAACCAAGCTTTGTGGAAAAAAAACACCTGCTCTAGTGAATCGAAAAGAGGTGATGTTTCATCAGGACAATGTGCGACCCACACAGCAAGAATCACGTCACAAAAGATCGAAGAACTTGGTTGGGAGAAAATTCCTCATCCACCTTATTCTCCCGATCTTGCTCCTTCAGACTACCATTTGTTTCGTAGCTTACAGAATCATTTGGAAGAAACAGCTTTTGTAACACAGGAAGAGGTTAAAACTGACATTTGTGAGTTCTTCGAATCAAAGCCAAAAGAATTTTACAGTAATGGAATTAGTAAGCTTGTTAATAGATGGAAGGAAGTCATAGGGAAAATACATTGTTGATTGAATTTGTAATTAAATGTAACATTTGGTCACTTGTTTTCTTTATTCAAAATTCGGACAGAACTTATGGGATGACCTGATAATAAATGATTTCTTTGATTGAATTAGAAATTATGTCGGAAAACCAATGAAAGTAAACTATTTATCTATAAATCAAATCCAGTATTTCTTTATATTCTGCATGTTAGCGCATGTGGGGCTTGGGTTAGCGACTGATTGATAAAGATAAATGCAAACTATAATGCAAATCAACGGAGAGAACTAATCACGAAATGTAGACATAGGAACAGATTCAAAATTACATAATACATGTGTATATATGTGGGGTGTATATGTGCGTATAGTGGCATATATGTATGTATATGTAAATGTACATATATTTATCTGTGAAGATATATACGCATATAAGTGTGTTAGATAGCATGATTTATTCCATTGGGTGCTCTGGTATTACCCACAATCTATAAATGTAACATTCAACTAATTTGCATTAATCTTAACGGGTTTAAGTTTAAAACTCCCATCATTTATTAATAATATTGTACACTTGCAGTATAAAAACTATTTACTGTGAATCCCAGAAAAACACACTTGTATAAGAAACATCACACAGTAAGAACCGATATTTAGCTACAAACAACGAATAGCTCTAGCCATAAATAAATTCCAACCCGAGACCACTTCCACTTACGCCCTCCACCAGTCACTAGCACAAGTCCCTTCTCATTAACAAGCCGTCTACAAGAAGTCAAAAGTCATCGTGACATAAGGTTTGAGGGTACTGGATCACGCCAGATAATGCGTTCCCTACCAGAAACTGTAACTAAGGTCTGCTCGGAATAGTTTCATTATAAACCACAGGTGTTGAACAAACATAGATGTACCTTAACAGACGCCTGAACAAGGATTAGCTAACTTTCTTAAAAGCTTAAAAGACAGGCATATTCGATACGAGCAGGGAGCCATATATATATATATATATATATATATATATATATATATATATATATATATATATATATATATATATATATATTATATTTTAAATTATATATATATGTTTGTTGTTTATATATATATATATATATATATATATATATATATATATATATATATATATATATGTGTGTGTGGGGGGTGTGTGTGGGTGTGTGTAGATATAAAACGGACTCTCCTGTCGGTATCGACGTATGAGGATCTGACAATTTAATTGATTCAGTGATGAATTTTTGTGCGATAATCTTGGGGCACTTAAGATTCGCTAGTGATTTACAAAGGAGGTCACATATGGGGCAAGAGTGAGGATTGTGGTATGAGTTAACAGTTAGATTGGTTGACCTTTTAGATCGTACTCTCTTTTAGATTGAAAACTGCTGAGTCCACTAAAACACGTCCATTCTATCCGCTCCAAGGCTAAGCGTTTGAGAGTGTTATGAGGTATATTAGCAATATATATATATATATATATATATATATATATATATATATATATATATATATATATGAGAGAGAGAGAGAGAGGGAGAGTTTTTCTGTGTATATGTGTACAGACACGTAGAACGATTAGATCAATGTGCATTTGTCAATAGAAGACAGGTAAAAACATGCGCAAATGCATGCGTAATTGCACAAAGGTATTAATCCACATGTTTAGAAATAATTCTTGTCGAAATGTGCATAAGGCTATACACATGAAGTTGTATGCAGGGATGTTTGCGCAAGATATAGCCAATTTCTTTCGCTGAAGTTGAAAAGTACTTTTTTACTCGGCATATTTTAGATACTTCCCTGAAAAGAGGCTCCCACCCCACTCACGTATAAAATTTGATGGAATGTGAAAGGTCGTTAGGACTGGCCCTAATCACGTAACTTTAACTTGACGTAACAAACATTTCCTATCTCTGAGATTATGAACACATTGCTGACGTGTTTCCTTTATGAAATAACTCTTTAAAACGTCTCCCCATGTCTATGACGCATGAAAACGTTTACCTCATAAGTAGTGATTTTTTTGCTTTTCTCTTTTAAGACCAGGCTTAATTGTTAGAGCACAGAAGTGTAAATTGTGACTTGAAATTCCATTATTCTTTGACTGAAATGTAGTTCTTAGTATATAGGACTGAAGGTTAGCAGCTGTTATTTCTTATATCTGTTTATTTGCGACTTACTTACACACACACACACATACGCATATATATATATATATATATATATATATATATATATATATATATATATATATATATATATATATATACGCGAAAACATTGGACTATGTATGCTATCATTTGATGGTATTTTATATGAGATTTCGACGTAAGCTTAATTGCTGTGCTCTTAGAAAAAGAAAAATACAGGGAATTTGCAAGTTTTTAAGATAGAATTGCAATGAATGATGAGAAGTCACGAACCAAATCAACTGAACTTCCCAATATGTTACCTAACACATTGTGTTCGTATCTATCTATCTATCTATCTATCTATTTATTCCAACATTATAGGAATATCGGTAAAATGTTCCAATGTCATCAGATTTCATTTAAACATTTGCCGCATGGTCCTAGAAGAACATCGTCATGTATCAACAGCACTTAACGTTTGAATATCAGCCTCCTCTTTCTGATCTATATATGAAAGTTTGCCTTTAAAACTTAACGTAGTCAGAATCACACATTTTGATGGTAGAAGTAACTGTTCAGGACTAACCCATTAATTGCTAATAATTCCTCTCTGAGATTTATCTTCTCCCAATCCTTGCTGACATTATACTCGGAGAAGTCATGAATCTTCTTTCATTACCATTATCATTATTTATTAACCCTTTCTATGAGTCATTTTTCTTTAGGATACTGGCTATCATGTTTTTCATCATCTTCACTTTTGTTGCTTTCATCAGTACTTGCTCCTTGATGATTCCTCTTTGTCCTTCATTACTTGTCCCTCCATCCATTTATCCAAACTTACTAAATAAACTACTTGCATTTCTTACCTTCGATATTCCCTGCGTGTGTTTCATTCTCCAAGCTTTCTTTCGTCATTATGCGTGCCCCTAGATTTTGGTTGCTTCTTTACACACACACACACACACACACATATATATATATATATATAGAGAGAGAGAGAGAGAGAGAGAGAGAGAGAGAGAGAGAGAGAGAGAGAGAGAGAGAGATACGCGCAAATTATTTTAAACTTAAATTCAAAAGTTTCAGAATTCGAAAAATGAGTGAAAATTAAACAGTATCTGAGTATTTGGGCCAAAACTGGTTTCAACGTTTTAACGGTTGTGATTTCTCGAAATAAGACTGAAATATCGATTATGATGAATTGAAGGTAGATAAGAACACGATAACCAGTTCTCAAGAGGTTTCTCATGATTAAATACAAAAATCCTGTTGATAAAAGCTAATGGTTTGTATGTCTTTTCTTTGATGAAATTATTGTTTCTTTCTCTCTTATTGCTTGAAATTGACTTTACACAGAAATTGGGACATTTCAAAGAATTATATTTTGTATTTTCGAGTATAAATGAAATTTTAATAAGATTTTGCATTTTGTGATATTCCGCAAGTACGTGAGATAAGTTTCATCAACATCATTATTGACAGAATTTTTTAAAACCATTAAGACGCAAGGGGTTACTAAGCGAGGAAGAATTAAAAAACAGAAACTTTACTAAGGAGCAAGAACAAAGAAGAGTAATCAGGAGGACAGTAGAAAGCGATTGACATTGTATTTAAAAATGTTTTTGTAAAGTATGGAGCCGGAAGAGAGTTTCACAAGCGGGAAGTGTGAGAAAAGAGACTGTTAGCATAGAAGTAACGGTTATATCTAGGCAAATCAACTCTAAATTGGTGATACCTCGCCGCCGGTCTAGTACTGCACTTAAATTCATAAAGTCTAAGGACAATGACGAAGAGATCATCCGAACAGTCGCAATTTTCATAGACATATAGCTTTGTAATTTTTCCGCTTAGGATGAATTCTCTATGTTGTGAAAGCAGATCGACTATTGAATTTAATATATGAAAACGGAAGATAATATAAGCAGTATGCTCTTCAAAAAGACAGAAATACACCAACCAGAATCGATTGATCTCTTATCCATTCCAGAGGCAAAGTACAGTCATAGAACGCCCACCTTTGACAGCAAATCGACCTTTGGCATCAAATTGACATTTGACATAATGGAATTCACCTGCTTCCATTTTAACCATTTCTGTGCAATATGAATATTACAACTGTTACGTCTGTTGAAATCCTATAAAATCAATATCACGGCGTGTTAAAATATCAGTTTATCCTCTTTTACATTTGCAATACTATTTTATAGATTTGTTTCTGACAAAATTTAAACGTCTTATATATTATTATTAGCAGGACAAAAACAGTTTATTCGTTGTTTTGTTTTTCAAATGAATTAGCATGTTTTAAATCTTGTGCTTCGATCTCTTTATTGACATCAAAAGGAACATACTAGTTTATTGCTGTCGAATCTACATAATGCTCATGTCTTTTTCGTCATAATCGACTAAAAGAATAAAGTAGTACTATGTACAGCAACGAAAACCGATTCTGAAGTTGGTGTTTGGAGCAAACACGATTAAAAGGCACCATGACACGTACCAAGTAATTTGTAATATCAATATGCACTTTTATTTTGTTTCTAAAATCAAAACAAAAAACAATATACAGTTTTAAAACTACATAAATCATATTTTGTTTTTAAAATGCGAATATTATCTAAAATATTTCCTGATTCATTGTACTTCATATTAGAGATGATCATGGACTTTTGGCAACAAATCAAGATATTTCGATAAAAACGCCTAAAATTTGTAACATGTCAATTTTATTGTAATAATGTAATATAGCGAGAAGAAAAATTATTTAACTTTTTCATATAAAAATGATTAATATCAGGTTAAGTGCAACTTCTCACAACAAGCGTAATAATTTGGGTTATCGTTAAAATACCAGAGCATCCGATAGTTTTGATTCGGATCGTTAATTATCGATACCCCGTAGAGGTAGCAATTTTAAATTAGTCTCATGAAACTATATTGTATTTTAATATACAAATATGATGAAAATATGTGTGTTGTTTAAACGTAAAATGAGAACGAAAGGGAACAATAAGAAAGACGTAAGGACTACATCAGTGTCTTTCGTCTTTAAATGAAAGAAAATTTTGTATTATTTCATTTTGACAGGAAATCATATCTGGGTATATGTCTACGAAAGGTTATTTGTTCATAATCCTAAAATGATCAAATCATTATACCTGTGCAATTTATGAAAGAATCTAAAGACGTTTTGTTGGATTCAAGTATGAATTTCAAAGAAAATTAGTTAATCTAATGGTTAATTAACTATTACAAGTGCGTGAAGATATTAACACACACACTTAAAATATTTTCAGTGTTCCCATCTGACGATTTGTGCATAGTCTTCGAGGCTGATGCGAACACTGTCGTTTTTCCATTTTACATATATCTTTATCATCTTAGGAATGAAGAATCATGTGCATACTACTACTACTACTACTACTACTACTACTTATTATTATTATTATTATTATTATTCATTGTATGTTCATATCAGTAGTAACCGATGACTTGCAATGACATTACATGAGATTGACAGCATGTTTACCCGAACACCCTTCATAGTATTCTTCTTTTTTTTTTTTTTTTTTTTACTAATTCCTCGCCCAACAGAAGATGTAAGAACCACTCAAGGTAGAGGGTTAATGAATGGAGTTGTTGTATGAACGTAAGAGGAGGAGGTAAGAAGTGCAGGTTATGGGGATATGCACAAAAGATAACGGTTAACCCTCGACTTGACGAATTTAATATTGTAGTGATTTGGGGAAGCATCCAAGCCGCGGCGGATATCCGAAAGAGGAGCTGCCCGAATAGAAGTTATTTCTTCTTAATGGAATACGAAGGCAATGGCGATAGTGTATGTGACATGATGTTTCTTAGCCGTGAAAGTCTGAACTGTTGGAACCAATGAATGTAGCTTGTCTGAACATTTGACATGAAAATAGCGATAGTAACGACTGTCTCTGGGAAAGGGATTGTAGAACAGAAAATAATTTGTTAAACACGAGGCCGCGTAAACGATTTTAAACTCAATCAAGGCAGCTATAGTCCAGATACGGCAGCAATACTCCATTTTTGGTCTAATCTGGCTTTTTGTAGACAGAGCATTGTTGAAGGGTCGGGTACTTTCTGGAGTGGTGAATGCGACCGATCATTTTTTAAAAATATCTTTAGCGTTAGATCGTATACATGACTTCCACTTGAGGTGTTTCAAATGTCATCTACACATTTTCAAATATTTTCATAATTTCCAGTTCTTCCAGAAATGTTCGGAACTGTCCTAGTGCAACTTCCACAGTTCTCTGACGAGTTGGAAATATTTATATATCTTTATATTTTAAAATTTACTCTCAGGTCTTTTGAAAGAAAAAAAAAACATTTAAAGTAGATTCTCGGCTGCTGAGCCTTTCCTTGCGTTGCCTTCTATACTCTGGTTTTTACATAATTATTGAAATAATTTTTGGATCATCCGTGAGGTTTTTTTAAAACTTTTCTTTATGAATATGTAAGCTTGGTTAAGCTTCCTTAAGAGATATTTAACGCCACAACCCCCATGACGAATGTGAGAAAAGAGTCTTCTCGGAAGATACATTTTTTACAGTTTTTACTTTTGTTAAATATTGTACTCTTATGCCAATTTTCCATTGCCTTCGTTATGAATTTTGCTACTTATATTTAAATATTTTATCATTTTCATGCATTCTTTTATTATTATAATGATGAGCATTTATTTTTTTTCTTCGTGACTGTTGCCTTGAGGAAATGTAGCAAAGGTGAATTTACTATTCTGACGTGTCTTTTTTATCTTAGTCTTATTACACTTTGTTTTAATACGATTGTACTTAACTCTTCTTAATATGCATTCCATTTTTCTTTCCAAGTTTCCTCCGTAACCATGCCATGAAATTTCATCTGAGATCTGTCTATGACTTATTTTGGAATTTTGTCTTCATATTATTATTATTGTTAGTCGTAGTAGTTTGTTATCGTTACTATTGTTGTTAGTTCGTCATTAGACGCTCTGAAAAATGGACTAGAGGCAAAATAGCGAAGTTCAACAAATATCTATCATCGTCCCAATTTCATGAACGATGCTTTCTTTATCATGTTGTCATCATTTGATTCAAGAGACTCCAAGAACCACATTCCTGCCCTCTTATCGTCGTTTTCAGTTACCAGAAGTTTCATTCGTTCTCTAAATATCTGTTATGAGTGGATAATTATAATCTCTAATAATTTGGAAAATATTGCTTCAAGCAGGAAACTCAGTTTGTGAGTTTCTAATATAGATATCTCTTCAAATAATTATTTTTGAAAATATGTCGTTTCTGTAAGTCTCTGTTGATAATAGATCCTTCAACGTTTTCTCGATACCGAAATATTAATTAAGTTTCTTATAAATAACATTAGTTGATTTTATTAAAGTCTCAAAAATGAAGTAGATTTCACGAGACGAGCGAATCAAATAAACACGAAGAAGAATTGAGATAATTTCTCAAATTGTCATGTTTTGATGTACACGTATTTTTCAAGTCTTCTAAAGTGTTCTTCCTTATGTAATGCATACAGGCAACTAAAATTTAGTTATGGAACTCTACAATAGCAATGACTAATATCTATCTATCTATCTATCTATCTACCTATCTATCTATCTATATATATATATATATATATATATATATATATATATATGATTGTATGTGGGGAGAGAGACTTAAAGAGTTTGACGGAGATGATGAACGACAGTTTCAAAAACAGAATGAGAACGTGAACGAAAGAAAAAGAGTGAGTGTAAAAGGAGATTGTAAATAGAGATTGTTATCATGTCTTATAGAATGTATGTCCACTTTGTACATTTACTGGTGCATTAGAAATAGTTTAATTATATCGAGACATGTGCATGGAAAATTACTTTTTATTCCACATAATATCATTATAAATATTGAAATACACATGAATATGCAGTGGAATGTTAACGTTTTGTTTGTTAATATTTCAGTTGAATTATGAATAATGTACAAGGAAAATTCGTGGCATCAGACGGAATCAAAATGACAAGACAATTCAGATATTAACCACAACAAGGTGGTAAAATGCTCCAAGGGGCACGAATATAGCTCAACAAAGCAAATGGAAATGAAAGAAAAAAAATCAACTACATCGCGGAAATTTGATAAAAGGAATAAACGCCTGGGTACTATTACTGGTGACTATTCCTCTGCAGGAAGGCAAGTGGAACTCAATCAGTGGATCAACTGACTAGGAGAGTTAATCTTAAGCATAGATCCCTGTATTTTAAATACGACACAGAGAGAGTTTATATCAAAAGGATACCAAACAATAGTAACCATATTATCATTGAAGACTGTCTAAATGGTAATAATTGGATTTTTATAAAATGATTTCATCCCAAGCAAAACGATGAAGTCGCCAAGACGCAACTGGTTACTGAGAGTGAAAGAAAGTGATAAAACATTAATGAGAAAAAAGGACAATAAACGAACAGGAATAAAAAGGCAGAACATTTGACGTTCCATTTACATTTTTGAAGATCGTAGTTGACAGGAAATCATGAATCCGGAAAAAATATCCACAGTCGAATAGAACACACTTATATCTAGCTACTTCAACAGCATAATGATAAGACCTAGCTATTAATCAAGTACTACGCTTAAATTCATGAAGACGTAGTACTAAAGAGAAAAAATGCTATGAAAATATCTACAGAAAAGGTACAGGTAAGCTATGATACGGCGATGTAAAAGTAACTAAAGTCGAGATGTTAGGTCAGGTTCGATAACAATTTTAGATTCAGATTTTGTTAAGAATCTCGAGATATATAACAGGAGAAGCACACCAAATGTAGCAGCAGTATTCAAACAGAGGGCCGAATGGTAGATGGATCCTGAAAGAGGAAAATTATCTAATAAGACACATTGAACCAACTTTTCTAGCAAGATTGAAAAATACATGTAATTGTGAATTGAAAATATTATGAAAAGATCTTCAAAGAGTAGAGAAATATAAACAAACAGCAAGCGAAGGAATAATGAAAAATAGGAGTAGGAAAGATAGAAGAAAAAAACACTAATCCTCCATATGGAATGTGAACACCATACAAATTATAAAAGGATATTAATTGATGTGAGCCTTCATTTAGATAAACATAATATTGTGTAAAATTGATGGTGTCATAGCAATGTTTGAAAGAACATCAAGGGCATCTAATTGATAGAATATATTCATCTATTTCTCTAGTTTTATACAAAAAAATTTCAAAATGAACCTGAAAATGATACCAGTAAAGATTCTGAAAAATCAATAGAAGAAAGAAAGAGAAGGTAAAGATGATGTAATAAGATTTTAAGTGCAAACAAAGAGGAAGCAAACTAAGAAGGAAAACTCCCTAACATACTGCAATTAAAACTGCAACAAAAACTAATTATTTTACTTCTTAAAGATAATTTTTCTACTATAATAAATAGAATTTTTCGAATTGTTCGGAAGTCACTTTTGAGAATTGTTAAAAACAAATTTAATAGGAAAAAGTTTAAGCTCATCTTATATTGCAAAAGCAGATGGAAAAGTCTTTGAAGTATGAACAATAAATTCTCATGTTGAAAGAATGCTTCCCATAGCATTAAGTTTAATGTTGGAAGACATCAATATTCGTTCCCTTTGAGATTGCTCTTAAAGAGACGTGTTTAAAAAATGCAACACTTTTAAATGCCAAAACCTCCTTCATGAAGATTATATATATAAAAAAAAATCATTCGGAAACGTATAGACTATTAAGGCCTAAGAAATGAAATAGAGATTTTAGGTTTCCTTAAATATGCTCATGACTAGGATTTTGAAAATACAGATAATGAATTGTTTTCAGTCCTTACTCATTGTGTAGCAAAAATGTGGAAAAAATTTATAAATGTTTTTCTATAAAACATAAAGGACAATTTGTTGAGCATGAAAAATAAAACGTAAGGCAAAGAACATCTGGCTCCAATAGAAGTTGAAAAAACATCTGGCTGTAATAAAAGTTGAAAAAGTTCTGATGCATTGTTCTCGGTATATTTATAAGAAACAGAGCAGTTAGAGACAATTTCAATGAGAAATGAACCGACATCTACTTCTGATGTCAACACAGAAATGAAGAAATTTGAAGCATACTCTTACGTGCCAAAATTCATATTGTGGCAGTATGTAATGGTAGGTAGAGCTGCCGTACATTAACCTCGTGGAAATTCCTAACCATATATCAGGTGTCCTATGACATCCTATGACATCTCATGAATTAATGCTCGTAAGCTCATGTCAAAGGGATTATGTCAAATTATCATTTGACATCTCTTGATCTATGGGCCACGTAGTCTTGATAGCTATCCACAACTCCGTGATATTTGTATGCGGAGGATATTGTGTGTACCGGAAACACCTAATGGAAGACATTACAGCGCAGTGGCCGATCGCGGGTCGTTAATGATCGTGACCAGAGGCATCCGGTGGTAACAGACAAAATACTTTGACTCAAATCACGTCTATATTTAATGCAAGAGGATTTTAGCATTTTTTAGTTTCTAGGGTCCAGTGACTAGCAGAAGAGTGACAAAGATGCTCCTGTTAAAACCACGATACTGAGCATCGCACCTCACCCGTAACGTTACTAACTTACTGACCCTGAAAGACTGGCAATGTAGTCACGTCCCCAGTTGTTTCGAATTGGTGGTAGGGTTCTTGTCAAAAAGACCCTGTGCAGGATGGCGGCTGTTCCATGATAGTGGCAGTTATATTCACATAGCATGGGTTGGATGTCTTTCACCATTGCACTGCTTCGGAACAATTTGTAACCATTCATAGATGATTAGCTATTTCGGCAAGATAATGCTCTGTGTTAGTCGGGCCTAAGTGGATTAAAATTGGTTTGAGAAGCATTTTGGACATTTTGACGAATGGTTTAGCCACTACGTTCGCCTGACACAAGCCAAATAGATCATTTATAAGATGTCGTGGAGAGGTCGTTTCGCACACAATAACCTACGCATACAAATATCACGGAGTTGTGGATAGCTATCAAGACTACGTGGCTCAAATTCTCACCGGAGATTTTGTTTCCTCAAAAATTTAAGGAAGCGTCAAGGGGAAATGTCCAGCGATAAATATTTACAAGCATTGAAAGAAAAAAGAATCAGAAATAGCCACACAATTAAAAATATTACAGGATAATCTCAAGTAATGTCAAGATAAATTTCCGCAGGAAAAATATTCACAGGTGCAAAAATCATTACGATGAATCCAGTGAAAAAAGAAAAAATATTCTGACTTCTTGCTTCTAGTAAGATAAGAAAAAAAAAGCAATAAATATTAAAACTGTATAGTCAATCAAGTATTTGTCTCCCGTGGCAATAATGAGCGGTTGAATAAAAGACAATCTTTTTATATCGGTGTATCCTTGGAATTAGATTTTATGAATTTTCTTACTTTCACGACAATCATAAGGGCACAAATTTGCGTCTTGTTTAAGGAGAAGCAACACTTTTGAATAAATAAAGTAGAACTAAACAGCTATAAAATCAACCTTCACAAACCAACCTTCACTGGACAGTACCACAACTTCAAATGCAGTGTGAAGAAAAGGATCGTCCAATGAGTAAATCACCGTCAAAAATCATAAGTGGTGCTGCAGACACAGACCAAAAATAGTAAAAATGTACATATCCATCCATTTGAAAAATAAAAGTGGAAGAATAATAAACTTGCACATAAGCTTCAACTGATGGTTAAAATAATAAAATATACAAACAATTCTATATGAAAAATACAAAATGGCAAAAATAATGAAAATGGACATATCCATTCAGTTGAAAAATGCAAAATGTAAAAAAAAGTGTGATAAAATGAGAAAAATAATAAAAATGTACATATCCTTCCATGTGTAAAATAAACCTGTGATAAAATGCCAAAAGTAATAAAAATCTGCATATCCATAAATGTAAAAAATGCAAAATGTGATAAAAATTTAGAAAAATAAGAAAATACATATTAATGTAGATTTTAGAAAAAGAACAAAAGTGGTAAAATGGTAAAAACAATAAAAATTTCCATATCCTTTTATTTGAAAAATACAAAATGTGATAAAATATGAAAAATGATAAAAATGAGAATATATTGATATAAAAAATCCAAAATTTGAGAAAATGGAAAAAATAAAAAAAAATTTACATAAATTCACATTTGATGAATCCAAAATGTGACAAAAGGAAAAAATAATACAAAAAACTGGAAAAAACACACATGTCTATCAATCTTTAAAATCAAACTGATAAAAGGGAAAATAATACAAGTGTAGTTATCCTTATATTTGAAAACAAAAAAAAATGAAAAAATAGGAAAACAATAAAAAATAATTCAATTAGAAATATAAAACATATTATAAAATGAGAAAGTTATATAAATGTACAAATTCAATTTGAAAAATACAAAATATTATGTAATGGGAAAAATAATAAAAATGTGTATATCCACCCATTTGAAAAATCCAAAATGTGATAACATGGAAAAAATGGTCCAGATTTACATATCCTTCCATTTAAAAAGTCCAAAAAATGAAAAAAAGTACATAATATAACGTTTAAAAATTCAAAATAGTAAAACAAGAGGAAAACAATAAAAATGTTCAAACATTTCTTATGAAAAATATGATAATATGCAAAAAAATAATTAAAAATAACCAAAATGTTATAAAATAGAAAAAAAAGTAAACCCTTCTATTTGAAAATATGACAAAATGGAGCAAATAATGAAAAAATAACATTTGAAGTTTTCCGCCTTTTCGGAAGTTTTTCTAAATTGCAGTTTAAAAGAATCCTAACTTAAGAAATGCAAGATGGAATTCTAGAGCCAAACTAACTCTTTTGACATTTATCCTTCTACTAGAGTAAAGGAACACACAACTTGAAATTTGTTGATTTATCTCTTACAGATGGGCTAACCATTGGTTTATTAAGCAAATCTGCAATGCAGATGACTATCAGAAATTATGTAGCAGCTTGCAGGCTCACGAAAAAGCATTAAACAATCCAGGAGAAATTAGTGTGCAGAAAGAGCAATCAAGTGTATTCAAGCTCTTTACGACGTCTGTAAAAAGAAAATTAGCTTACATTTATTTTGTTTAACAAAACAATTGTATATTATGCTATAATTATGCTAACATTCGTTATGTTTTTTCCTTATATAGCTATATTGTAAATATAAGTTTTAATTGTATATGCGAGTTTGCAATTTTTGTTTATTTGTAATTTGCATTTTATGCTATAGCTATGAACTGTTAAATGCATTGGGAAAATATTGAAAGTCTACATATTTAAATTTTTTTTAATCAGTTCACCCTAAACAAGGCTGGAATGCTACTGGTACGCAAGGGGTTAAAGGGAGTGAACGTGTGCAAAAAGACAGGAGGATTGAAAGATAGAGCGGATTAAGGAAAAGGCAAAAGATGCACGAGATTCAAAAAGATAAAAGATGACGATTGATGGTTCATTTAAATTTTTGAAGATTGTAGTTATCAAGGAAGCAAACCATGCTAAAATGGGAAAACAGTAAAAATGTAAATATCCTTCAATTTGAAAAATCCTTAATGTGATAAAATGGAACAAAATGTATATATCCTTCTATTTTATGCATGAACTTGTTGTTTACATCGGGGACAATCTTCCATCGGCAAGGGAATTGTCACTTGAGTCCCCTGACAACACTTTCATGTGAATTCGACTTTCCTTATCACAAAGTAAGCAATCTTTTTTTCCTTTATCGCTCCGCTTTTCTCGGGACTGCCATTAGACAGAATATTTGATAGTGTTGAAAAGGCGCTCTCTCTTCATTTATTTGTTAATATTTTTGTGTTTGGTGACTTTTAATGTTCATCATGTCAAGTGGCTTAAATATTCTAATGTTACTGATGTTGCCGACTTTCAATTTTTCCGTTGCTCAGTCTCTTGCATAAATCGTGGATTTCCCTCTACTCGTTTTCTGTAATAAGTCTGAGCATCATGATTCCTTGCTTGATTTTTTCTTACTTTCTCTTCTAGCTCTTGTCGCACTTCGCAACACTGTTCTCTTCACAACTCGGATCATGCTCTAGTATGTGTTAAGATTTAATTCCAGTCATCTATTACATAAGAACCTCCTATTCATAAGAGCTCTTTCCGTTACTAGCATGCTGACTGGAATTCACTTCATGACTTTTTTGGATTGATATGTTTAACTTAAGAATTGCGCCAATAAATACCAGTTGAAACCTCAATCTTCTCCATGGTTCACAGCAGCATGCTCTGTTGCTATAGCCCACATGAACCACTCTATCCGATTATACTAGCATGACAGTTCCTTTCACATCAGACTCCTATTCGTGGCTGCATGTAATAAATGAAAAAGTATCCTCGAAGGAGCTATGTCTTTGTTGAGAGAAAGAGGCATCGTATTGTATCGTTTTCTATTATTTTCCCAATTTTATCTTATTTTGGATTTTTAAACGAAAGTTATGTACATTTTTATAATTTTTAGTAAAATCTTTCAAATCACATTTTAAATTTTCAGATGGTAGTAAGTGTCTTTATTCAATTTTATTTTGTATTTTCAAATGGAAAGTGATGTACATTTCTATCATTTTCACTATTTTATCACATTTTAGACTTTTCACATCGAATGTTACATACATTTTCATCATTTTTACTAGTTCATCTCTTGTGAACATTTCAAATGAAAGTATATGTACATTTTTCTTGTTTTTCCAATTTTTTTTTCACATTCTGAACTTTTCAATCTAATATGACCCTTCTCGTCGATAAACTCTGGATCAATTCTTATACTGGTCAATACCGCCATTAGCTGTTGAAGTTGCTCATTCTGCTCTGCACCCATGTTGTGATGTTTGATCACAGTGCTGGTAAAGGCCGAGTTGTAGTCAGCATCTGTAGCGCTGGTTCGATCACAGCGAAGTTATGTCACAAAGGAAAAAGAATAAAAAATGTTCCTTGCGGATGAAATAAAGAAAAGACAGGACTTTCTTTATGGTCTGTTTTCTATGTGGGTTTATATCGTGCTTTATGCAGAAATATTAACCCTTCCCACTTTGTAACACTTTGCTCAAATTAGCTAAGTCTGGAACAAGGCTTAAGTCAGAGGTTTTCTTTGGCAACAAGTCATGTGGGATTCGGCAGCTCTTCTTGATTATTTCGTCTGTGTCTCTGGACGGTTACTCTGAAACTGGGTTTTGGTCGCTTCAGTGTTCTGCTTATATTGACTATTACACAAGACTGGTATGGGGGCCGACGTGGTTAGGTGACACTGTGTTTCCTTATCTTCCAACAAGAGTTCTTTGTTGTCTAGCTTTGGAAAATTAACTATCTCCCCAAATTTGGGAGGTCTCTTTTTCCTGTGGGCAACGGTCTCAGGTACTGACCCGCTTCGATAACTCCTTCTTTCTCTTATTTGTAACTCGCAACATCACTTCCCAATGGGCGTAGGCAATTCCTCTCTCCTTTTTGGTATCTCAGCTACGCCTGTTACCTAAGTTGTCATTTTGATAACTCTGGTTTTCAAACCGCGTGGCATAGCTTAGCTTCTGGTCAATAATTTGAATTATCATTTTAATTTCTCATCAGCAAATTTTTCCCAGCCTGGTCTTGTTCATAAAATCAGAAATTCACCATCTGTTTCCTCCGGTAGCTATCCATATATCTTGTTAGCTCAATCGCATTTTAAGAACCCTGGACTGGGTCCTGACATAAAGAAATTCTATTCCTCGACTTGTTTACAAATTCCACTTTTTGATAAGTGGAATAAATCAGTGTTTTTAATTCTGCCTTGTTTTTAAAAATTACCAAATATTATCTTTTCAATCGGCTTTTTTTCTGGCTGGTCCCTAGGAGATATTTTTGTAACTTCCACTTTAAGGCAGTGCCATCAATCGTCAGCCTAGCTTTTTCCAGATTGGTAGGATATGTATAATTTTCAAATTTTTCAAATATTATCACATTTATTTTTTTTTCAAATCGAAAGATATTTACATTTTTGTCATTTTTGCTATTTTATCAGACTTCAGACTTTTCAAATGATGGGATATGTGCATTTTTCTTATTTTTCTTATTTTTCTTATTTTTCACCTTTTGAAATTTTCAATTTCTTGATATATATATTTTTTCTTCTATTTTTTTTTCCATTTTAGCAAGTTTTGAAAAATCTCAAATGGAATGGCATGTTTATTATTTTTCAAAATTTGTCTAAAATATTTAGACAAATTTCCTTTTGAGAAATACACATCAATCTATTTAAAAATACAAAATGAGATATATTGTGAAAAATCATAAAATTGTATATATACAAATGTTTATGAAATGCAAAAAAATGGAATATGCTCCCATATGAAATATTCAAAATATTATGATTATTTAACAGATGTGTAGGCAGAGATTTTCCAAGCGTAGCTTAGATGTGGCACAAGGCCGAAAGTATGGGGCATCCAGTGAGGAACGAACTCACTTTTCAGTAGTACCTGATCTAGCAAGCCAAGCTTGCTAACCATTACACCACGCCGAGGTGCCCTAATACATGTTTAGGTATCCTATCATTTGAATAGACCAAAATGGGATAACATGTTAAAAATAATAGAAATGAATATATATATATTTTTAAATTTCCGAAATGTGATAAAATAAGAAAAATAATTAATATGTGAATATGCTGACATTTAAAAATTTGAAATGTAGTAAAATAGTAGAAATAATGAAAGTGTACATATACTATTATTTGAAAAAGCTAAAATGTGATAAAATGAAAAAAATAAAATAAATATATCTCTTATTTTATTTATAATAGCCTAAATGATATAAATTTTATAAAATAATAAAAATGAACGTATACTTCAATTTGAAATAAAAAATGTGATAAAATCCGAAAAATAACAAAAATGTACATATCCATTCATTCATAAAATCCAAAATGAGATACAATTTGAGAAATGATAGAAATATACATATACTGACGTTTGAAAATGCAAAAGCTGATAAAATAGATTAATTAAAAAGAGATCATATACTTTCATTTGAAAAGACCTAAATGTGAGGAAATGAGAAAAATAATAAAAATGTAAATATGCTGACATTTGAAAATTCAAAATGTGATAAAATAGTAAAAATTATGAAAGTGTACATACTATCAAATGATAAATCCAAATTGTGCTAAAATGGGAAAAATAATAAAAATATAAATATTTGAAAAATGCAAAATGTGTCAAAATAGGAAAATAAAACAAATGTATATTTCCTTTCATTTTAAGATATTCTAAATGATATAGATAGGGATAATAAAAACGAACACATGAACTATTTGAAATATCCAAAATAGGGTAAAATGCTAAAAAATTGTACATACCCTTTCATTTGAAATATCCAAAATAGGGTAAAATGCTAAAAAAAATGTACATACCCTTTCATTTGAAATATCCAAAATAGGGTAAAATGCTAAAAAATTGTACATACCCTTTCATTTGAAATATCCAAAATAGGGTAAAATGCTAAAAATTGTACATACCCTTTCATTTGAAATATCCAAAATAGGGTAAAATGCTAAAAATTGTACATACCCTTTCATTTGAAATATCCAAAATAGGGTAAAATGCTAAAAAATTGTACATACCCTTTCATTTGAAATATCCAAAATAGGGTAAAATGCTAAAAAATTGTACATACCCTTTCATTTGAAATATCCAAAATAGGGTAAAATGCTAAAAAATTGTACATACCCTTTCATTTGAAATATCCAAAATAGGGTAAAATGCTAAAAAATTGTACATACCCTTTCATTTGAATAATCCAAAATGTGATAAAATAGGATTATTTTTAAAACTGTGCGTATCTTTTTATTAGAAATTACAAAAATGTAACAAAATGCAGAAAATAATAAAAATGAACATATGCTGATCTTTGAAATATCCAAAATGTGTTAAAATGAGAAAAATAATAAAAATGTTCATAGGGTGACCTTTGAAAATTTTTTTTCCATTAGAAAAAAAAAAATGAAAAATCGGGAATATATTAAAATGGAAAAATAACAAAAATGTACATATCCTTCCAGTTGAAATGTCCAAAATGTGATAAAATAGGTTAATTAATAAAAGTGTACCTAACCTTTCATTTGAAATGATCAAATTCCGATGAAATAGGAAAAAATAATAAAAATGATTATTTTTTGATTTTTAAATGTCCAAAACGTAGTAAAATGCGAAAAAACCTTAAAACGTGCATATGCTGACGTTTGAAAATCATAAATTTGATAGAATAGTAAAAATAATGAGTCTTCATATATTACCATTTAGAAAATGCAAAAAAACAAAAAAAAAAACACCAAAAATCTCATTGAAAACAGGATAAGCAAATAACTGAACAGAAGTAAAAAAAATAAGAACTAAACAATGGACATGGACAATGGAAAGGGAACAGTTTACACCCGTAGAATAAATACTCTTCAATTCGGAATTCCCTGTTGAAGACCGGAGGGCACAACGGTCCCAAAACAAAGGTGAGGACAATAGTCCTAATGTAAATAATGATAATTCCGGATTCCAGAAATTCAGACGGGTAAGAAAATCGTAAGAAATCAATGTATCAGCTAGTTTTAATTAATTTCTTTTTTATTCTTCCAATGTATTATAAAAAAAATAAATTACAATCAATTAAGATTCATAAAAGCGAATAAACTATTGATTATATAAGGTTAAAGATTATTTATTTTTAAGTATTAACGATACCAATTTCTAGATTGTAGTCCCTTTGATCTTTTACGCATACTTTCGAGGTGACAGAGAAGACTTTCACGCCCTTTGAGAGTGACAGTAGAAGCTTACTGACCAACGGCTAACATGCCTAAATATACGTTATTTTCGATATGTTTTAAACAAAATGCAAGCTTTATTTTCACAAAATCCAGTTAATGAATTTTTATTTACTAATTTACTTTGAAACAAATATCTAGGACACATATTGAATATTTAATAAATTTTTAAATTTGTTTTTGCCTATAATGGAGCTTCGATGAGTGATGAATGAATGTGCCAATGTTTTTAAAATGTCTAAAAACTTTATATATGTAAATTTATTTTTGTTTTCTACAGATTAGCGTTAGGCTATTATTTTTCAAATATAAACCAAATTTAACTTCAAAGAAGACATTTAAAATGCATTTACTTTTTTTAGTAACTTCATAGTGTACCTAGCGATGCCTTTTCACACTAATATTTAGTTTATTTTTGAAGTTATATGGTTCGAGTTGTCACCTCGCTTCTAAAAGAAAAGAAAAATATTACACTCGCACTCTTCTAAAATATGGAGGGGATGAAGGAATCCCCCCCTTCTATTTCCCCACCGCTCGATGTATATTGTTTAACGGAAATTAAACCTTTTTCAACCTCTCACTCCCTCCATTATTTCTCTCACTTCCACCTAATAAATTCATCCCTTTTCATTTCTGACTTTTTCCCTCATAAACTTCCCGCTGGTGGGGAAAAAAGGCAAGTTTATATAAATCATTTTTCCCTTTCCGTCTACTTTTTTTTTACATTACACTTTAAATAAATTCTTATATAACCAATAGTTTAAGAATGAATTTTTATTTTATTTTATATGCTTATATGAAACTTAAAATGAATTATTTTATTTTTCATACTATATTAAAAGTATAAGACTGGAATGAATTAATTAAAATAAGTTAAATTATATCTTTGCTTTAAAGGAATTGCTTCTGTTATTACCTGACTGATGGCATATTTAAATGCACTCAATAGGGTAGTTTTTAATCATTCTGATATTTAATATAAAACTAAATGAATTACGACAAAAGAAGACATATTGAATTGATACCGTTAAAGGGTGTAGTCATAGAATTATTGAATGATTTCTTTTTGAACTTTTGCACAAAAATAAGTTACTAGAATTTAATTTGAGAACCACGACTACAATATTTTACAAGTTCACGTTCTAGCGTCTTTTCCAATTCTTATCCCAACTTTTTCCCTGATTCCAAATTCGGCTCCTAAATCCTTGATTCTTATTAGAGATAAGAATATATTTTCTGACTAGCGATAGAGTTGGAAAATATCAAAAGGAGTTTGAACATCATTATCCTGTCCTTGGTGCCATGAAGTCTGGAGGTAACGCTCACAACATGTCGGACCTTTGCTTCCAAAAATCAGCTCCCAAAATCTTGATTCTTATTAGAGATAAGAATATATTTTCTAACAAATGAAACGGCCAGGAAATTTGTATAGCAATTTTGGAGGGAAAAGTCCCCGATATTTTCTGAGCCTCTTAATCTTCATAAATGCGAATAATTTACGCCTGTTTGGCAATGAGAATTCGACAACCGTCTGTGAGGTCGGCGATAGAGAACACCAGTCAACTTCGGAACAAGTTTCAACAAAGATCTATCTGCTGGGCTGTGAAGACAGAGCGTCAGCCCACTACTAAAAACCAATTGAGATCTGCCTCCTTACACCTACAGGATATATGTCGCCGGCCTACGAACTCACTCAAGTACGAAATTCATATCGTCTGACAGTTTACTCCTATACACGAACCTATGTATAGCGAATCTATGAATGTTTTAACTTTTAATAACAATCTACTACTCGATAAATATCTTTTTTAGGCGCTCAGAAAAATCATTTTTATGAACATTTTTTTCTTCCTTTAAAATTAAAGGAATTTTCTCCTCATTTCTTTCTCTCGTAACTGTGTATATCCTTATACAATTTTTTTTTATATGTTTTTTATTGTTACACACCGAGCAGGAGTTCTTCCACCTAAAAATAGAGAATTGTCCACTCTAATCTTTTAAGCCGTTGTTACTTTTTTTCAATTTTGTTGCATTTTAAATCTCACCACTTCATGTGGGAAAGCCGGGACAAATTTCCCACACAGTTGCAAAAATTCAAAAAGTCCTTTAAAATGATTCCACACGAAAATAGCTTTATAGAATATTTTACATTTTTTGATTCTTCAATCATGTTTTCATTTCTGGTCGCAAACAGCAAATGTATGAATTTCAAAATGGGACTGAAAATGTACAAGTAGATTAAAAAAAATGAATGTAGATTTTTACAATCAAATCTGAAAAAATGTTTTATTTAATTATGCAGATAAGCACCAACTTTCAATAAAAATATTTTTTTAGTTTTATTGAATTATTTTTGATAAGTTTCGGAACCAATTTTCAGTATTTATACAGCTGATATTGCATAACTTTTTTTTTTACAGAAATAGCATACTCGGGGATTTTCTATATACACAAAATTTACCATTTTGATAGCCACTCACGGGTTGTCTCGCGGACCGCAATTTGGTCAGGTTTTAAATTTTCAATATATTAGACGCCCTTGCAGCAAACTATTTTAATATATTTTTCATTTGTACGTTGTTTTATGGATAAACTTATTTGAGTAAATGCTCTGTTTTTAATTAAACAATATTAGTTAAATATAACGGCCTGACTGTTCGAGAAATTTCGCAGAAAATATGTGTCCTCCGATAAGAATCTGGCCTTTATCCTATATATGTTGTCAATGCTTACGTCATATATATATATATATATATATATATATATTGCTAAACTGACTCAATGACGGTTCCGTACAGGATATGTATATATAATACCCCACGGCGACGACAGTATGACTCGAAGTTTCATGCAGCACACAATTGTCAGGTACTGGGAGCTGATTACAGTTTGGTTAATATTTCTGGGTTTTCGCGGTTTTGTGGTGTTATTTGTATAAGTTATTACTGTTGTTAAATATTTAATAGTACTATAATCTAGATTTGAATTTAAATTCAGGTTCAAATTTACACTTAGAAATGAAAATTAAAAATTAGAAATTTTAATTTCAGTTTAAAAATGATGTCCACGAATGCTGTTGGTAAACAGACATTAAAAGTCAAGGAGTGCAACTCTTTTTAGATTAAAAAATAGTTAATAGATTTATTTTAGTTTTAATCCTTTCAAGTCCCTCAATTAATTTCTTGGTGGCTGTAGAAAATTGATCAAGAAAAGATTCAAAATTTTCTTTCTTATAATTTTTATTTTCCCACTTTCAATCTAATCTGAGGCCATCTCCAGGGGTTGCATATCAATGGATATGTTATGCGTTAACACCGCTAGTTCAAAATATTTTTCACCGCTGTGCAATGGAGGTAACTTATGTGATTTTTTAAAAAGAATTTTTAATTGTAGGGCGGGAAGACTCATCATTTGTAAGAGACCACACCCAATCACTATATTTCCTGGCTTCTAAGCCAATATAGAAAGACCAGGGATCTTCGTGCAATTCTAGATTTCACAGGACAATATGTGAAGCGGATATTAAATTAATTAAGTCTACTTTAGTAGACGATCAATTTTAAAAAAACTTCTTTCAGATCATAATTATCGACGCCTACCCAAATTGAACAAGTCCCAACTAATCAGCCATCACTGACTGAGCAACAGACAGAAAAGTAGGTTTTACATATTAAATTCTTAAAGTTGAGAAGGACACTCATAAATTGCGTGTGGGACCGATTGAATATTAGGTAGATTTGATGAATGTAATTTCAAAATGAGATCGTTATTTTTATTGAAATCAAGACAAAAGTCTCTTCTATAAAACTTACCACATGAATAATCTTCTTACATTAACCCAACAACTTAATTTGAATTTTCATATTAACGAATTTTCTGACAGACTGGAAGCTGCCATCTTTACCATTTTACTATTATATGTAAGCTGTGCAGGGTTTTGGTTTACGCTAATAAGATCTCTAACTTGTTTTATCATCTGGGTCGAGTCAGACGTTCGGCTGACTAAAAAACCAGACGCACACCAAATAAAAATAACTACTAGAGGTGTTTTTTGATTGAGGTCAGTCAACTTGCTTCAAATTCTTCCGAGATATTTATCTTTCTATCATATATCAGTATACAAATATGCCAAGCTGTTTCAGCCTGTTCATTATCTTCTCCTATCTTATTCTATTTAACTAAGCTACTTGGAATCTGTAAGTTGCCCGTTTCTCACAGTAAGCACTTGAACCCAGAGAAAAAGCAAAGTGTTATGTTGTTTATATTTAACGCTGCACAATCTTCCTGTATTTCATTTAACGTTGTATTGAACTAAAAAGAAATGTGTAGCAAATATTTATGAATCTGTTATCTACAGAAAGACACACACACCTTTTCTTATATAAAAATATTCTTCTCAGTTATAACCAATATTTAGTCCATATACAAGAATAGGAATTACTTTTATCAGTCATACAATATTATTACTATAATCTAAAGAACATTATGAAAATAACTTTCGTTGCTTATCTAACTAATGGCAGAAACAAATAGCTTGAAATGGAAACGGGAGAATTAGGCTGAATAGAAAAATAGAGTGACTAAATAACCAAACATTTTGGGCGTTGAATCTTTTTGGTCTCTCTGTGTATGATTGTCTAATTTTAAAATCTGTCCTCCCCACAAAGTGTATCGATCTATATTACTTCTTAGAATAAGCTGAATAATAATCGAAATAAAATCAACGATGGTGTTTTTTCCCCCGATTAAAACGCTTAAATAAACGACCATCTGTTGTGATCGAATTAGTCTGAATATTTTTGTTGCTGATCAAGCTGGAAGGAATATTTCATCCATCATTATAAATATATTTCTTTTTTGTCTCATCCAGCAGTGGAAATTTGTTCATGTTACTTTCGAATCAATACCATTTAAAGACATTATAAACGCAACATTTACTTTCTCAATGATAGAGAAACTGAAAGTACGTTTTTCAGTAAACACGATGGTGAATCCTAATCTGTGAGCGGGAACGGTTCGGATCAATAAAAGACTGGCACCATTATTGTAATTTGTTTATTATTTACAACTATTTCTTTCAATATTCATCATTCCTTCAGTCTCAGTTCATTTTCATTTTTTTCTTTTTTTTGTTTCGTGTTTTGTTCTTTTTTTCCACATTAAGATTTCTTTTTCGTAAATTTTCTTTATTTCTCTTTTCATTTATTTTCTCCAACTTTTAATTTTATTTTCTTCGTTTAGTTTTTCAAACACTTTCATTTTTATTCTCTTTATTTTTCCTTTGATTTTCTTTGTTCTTTCTATTTTCTTGTTCTATTTTCCTTCTTTCTCACATTCTATTTTTCGGAGCTGCGTTTGAAAATTTTTCAGTTCGAACACACCAAAGTGATTTCAAATTTTCGTTAAGACTGCTTGGGTAAGATTCTTATTTACTATGCTTATGCTAGTATAGCACAAGGTCAGTCTGGGGAAAATGGAGGAAGGAAGATTGTGTCGCATCCATCTTCTAAGCGAAAATGTACAGCCAGCTTTGAAAATCCACCATCGAAATTCTGACTGTAATATCGACTCTAACACCAATCTCTAACTCTGCTAAGAAAACTATAAATTTAACATCATCCAAAATAGCACAACACTAGGCAAGAGGATGAACTCATTGATTATTGCGTTCTCTTCCATGGACAGTTATCTTGACCTTGGTTTTATCACTGGCATAATACATATATAATATATAGTTTATCGCTGTACCATAAAGTAACTGTTCAAAACAGAAATACCTGTACCTGTTCAATAAAACGACTACTTTGGTTATTGTCAACACGTATAAATACATGCCAGCAATATAGAAATCTTGGTCATTTTCTCGTTTTACTCAGGCAACTGCTAATAATTCTGAAAATTATTTTTCTTTCACTATTTGTACTATTTGACGCCTTCTCATTTTAGCTATCATTACCTTCTGAATTCAAATTTTAACACTTGATAATTTCTTTTCTTGCATATATTTGTTTTTTCTTTCTATTCTTCTCTTCTCCAGCTTCTTCACTCATCTATCTCTTCTTCTTCTTCTTCACTCCTCTCTCCGACTTCTTTTCAACTCCCCCCTTCACTCATCTTCTTCTCTCCTCTCTCTCTTGTTCAGTTTTCTGTTTTCTTTCTTCGTTTAGACAAAACAACTATCCAACCCCCATCGCTAGCAAGAAACATGCCCTCGATAAAGCCTACGTACGAAAAGCTGATCGACATGAGTTATGAGTCATTACAAATGGTTAATAGTGATTTCAAAATTCTGATGAGCCTTTATACAAAAAGCGACACTTTTTGTCTTTCAATATTCCCGTTCAATACTGTGGGAACCCGTAGGTTGTGCGAGTGACTCCCACGCTTTCTACACTGTTCTACTCTTTTTTTTTCTGGCCACCACTTCGTAATGCAAATGTTTAAATGGTCGTTCCCACAGCGAAAATGGGTGTGGCCATATGCAGGCAGTTGCACGCCTTCCTTCATTGGCTAAAAATAGTACGGCGGTAAATAACTATTACCATACACACACACACACACACACACACACACATATATATATATATATATATATATATATATATATATATATATATATATTAATCTCTTAAACATCTCATTTAACGAAGTTTGTAAAAGTATTTTGATGTACCCTGTGTGTGTGTGTGTGTGTGTGTATATATATATAGAGAGAGAGAGAGAGAAAGAAAGAAAGAAAGAAAGAAAGAAATACTAAACTTTAGTGAGTGACCATTGATGAAGACTAATTTTCTACTCGTATATTAAACTTTAAATACTATCTTTGTAAGACTTTGTTATTTATTCCGCTGGTTTCATTGATTGTATAGACAATCCGAAGTGTGTCTGATGTTTACAAACCTTTCTAGGCCCTAAGCAAACTTTCATTTGCAAATTTTGAAATAAAACATAACTTTTGCTAAAATCAATGTGCGAGTGAAGTTGCAGGTTAATTTGTTTACTCTGCTTAGAAGGGTATCTGTTTTTTTAGATTGTTCCGGAAAGTTTTAAATTATAAATAAGGCTTTACTGCAAATTTCAGATTACGTAAACCGTATTTTAGGTTTTTATGTAAATTACTCCTTTATACTCCCTTTTATATAGCGTGCAAGGAGATATTTTTAAAGCGTACTTTGAGAAAAAAGAATCATTTTATGTCTTCAAAATGACAGTTTTTTAATTTTCTGAAATTTTTTAAGACTAGGTCTCTCTGAAATAAGGCAGTATAACATTAAGAAAGAGATTTATATATACTGATATGACAGGAAAGGGTAAAATTTTATGCTTAATAACAGTTGATATACTAGCATGTACAGTATTCTTAACAGTGTTTGTTTACCAAGTTGGAATTTGTTGAATTAACAGGCATTCACGAAAGACGCCTTTGACTCGTGTTAAATCTTCTCTTCAGTTTTCATCTGTTGCTTTAACAATTATCGAGCCAGGTGCAACCGAATATTGGTTTTGGTAATTATATTCCAACCTCGTTAAAAGTCTGGATTACTTTTAAGTTTTTCAATTGTCACTGAATTATGGATCTTTGTGAAGTCATCTAATTTGTAACATCAAAGTAAGTTTTCGAAGTTGAAGAAATAACGAAAGTTTTATGAACAAACAAGATCAAAAGTACTAATAATTATATTAATATATCAATTCTGACATTAATTCCAAAAGTTTCTAGGACACAGGATGTATGTTAGAATTTATATTATAAAAATACAAAGAAAAGGTAAATTCTTGTTAGTAACTATTCGCTATTATCTTAGGAAATAAGTACGAGAATAAGCAGAATAGTTAGTTTCTATAGAGACTCTATTAGCAATAGATTCAGCATTTGAGTTCGGATATAAATTATGTACGATAACGGAATTATGAATTTTGTCAATAATCTATTCTAACAATCAGAAATGAGAAATATTGCTATCCAATCTTCAAACAAATTCCTTTTTAGAGCTGACACCATTTAATCAACATTTCGCGATATTTTTCAGTAATTGACTGTTTTCCTTTTTCGGTAACACTGCGCGTATTTTAACCGATTTTTTTTCCATTGAGATTGACCCTGTACAAGGTCCTGGAGCCACTAGAGGCAGAGGGTTACAGAGTAAGAGGTTCATGTGAATAGATGAGGACGATAACAGTTATGTCTAGACGTGAATAGGTTACGATCATAGGGATCAGGGATACATCCTCTTGAGAGTCGATTCCACAGAGCAGTGACTGGCGGGAAGAAGCTACTCGAGTGGAACTTACTTCTTACCAATGGATTACGAAGGGAATGAGGGTCGTTTGCGGATATCGTGAGCGATATGGTGGATCCTAGCCGTGAAGGTTAGAATTGACGGAAACAAGGAATGCAGTTCGTTCGAGCACTTTTCATGGAAGTATAGCGATAGAGCAGTGATAGGATTGCCAGATCCCGTCTGTGAGAGAAGGGTTATAGGGTGGAAAATAATTTGCCATGCTCAAGGACTCAGAGACGGTTTTGGACTCTCCTGAGACTGGGGAACAGAGGACTGGGCAGCTTCTTACCGATTATGACAGCAATACTCCGTTTTAGGCCTGATCTGGTTCTTGTAATGGTAGAGGGTGACACGAGGAGTCAGGTACTTACTGGAACGGTACAGGGAACCGACCATTTTCCTGCATTTTTAGCGATGGATCCACTTGAGATCTGGGTTTAGTTTAAGGTCCAATAGTCACTCAAGGGGACATCAAATTTGGTGACTGGTGGTAGTTTGGGGTCCGATCGGCGATGATGTAATGTAACTCGTTTGGTTTTCGAAGCATTGAATGTAACCAGCGAATCCCCCCCCCCAGTGAGTTGATAGTTACATTAAATGAGAGATCAGCTGCCAATCTCTGGTCATCACGTGCACCCTTATATCGTTGTATCATCGGCATAGACATTCACAAATTATCTCTTTCTTTTATTCTAGGTGTTTAAAAATTCCTATTAAAATAAGTATTAACTGAATATAAGTTAATATTTTTAGTGTATTTACTAGTAACTGAGCACAAGATCAATTTCTCAACTTCTTGATACAAGTTATTGTTGATAACGATCTATAATCCCAATCTGATGTCTTTTTCACTCAAGATCTGTTTATCTAATGCTGTCATATTGTCTATACACACTAACATAATTTTTGTGGATATATTGCTATTCAGAAACATTATTACGTTTTATTGTTCCTTTTATTATTACATTCACAATACGAACAGAATTATTAACCTTTGAACATTATGATGTCAAATTGTTATTGTTATAATCTGTCTTATCCTTTTTAATATTTGCATTTCTATTTTTTTCGGAAATTATTCAATTTTTTCCTGTATAAAACCATGTCTTCATTCAACTGTGCAAAACTCTTGAGAAAATGTGTTAAGTACATAGTGTCAAGTGCATTACAAAGAATAGAACTTAAAATGGGAATTCGTAATTGAATCCAATATTTAGACAGAAACGACAACTCAAAGAACATTAATCTTGTTAAAACCACTATTATATAATCAAATTATTTAGAAATATCTAGATTAGCATGTTCTTTGTGTTGCCATTTATCCCTAAATTTTAGATTAAATCTAAATGAGTTATATAATTTTAATGCATCTGACACTGTCTATAAAACATTTGCACAAGAATGTATCATAGAACGGCTATTCATAAGAATGTCTAAAGTGATTAGTGATGAGTTACATACAGGTACATATAAGAATTTGTGGTTGTATATGAAGAGACTTAAATAGAGTGAGTGAAATAGTCATAGGTATAGGAATATTGGTAAAGATGTTGACATATTTATGTGCGTATATAGACGTGAAAAGAAAATACAACAGAAAAAGATCTATAGTTACCAGCATAGGAAACCCTGTTGGAGAGATGTTCTGAAATCCCCCAATCAGTCACTTCAGAAGCTTAAAGATCTCAGTTGTGACTGAGAACTCTCTCTAATCTATTCGGGAATTCTGTTATTGAGTGCAGCCAAATCGTCGTACGAATTTACAATTAAATTTAATTAAGGTTCTTGAGATTAATTAACACTTTACCCCCTTCCGATCCGACAGGTCGCTTCCATACAGAGTGGATGTACTTGTGCAGTTCAGAGGAAATAAAGAATTTGTCCTCGGGTCCGGAGACGTGAATAGAGGAAGTATTGTAAATGGTAATGAAATTGAAAAGAGTTCTGGTAAAAGTCGATATAAATGTGGATAATCGCGCACACACACACACACACACACACACACACACACACACACACACACACACACACACACACGGGCATATACATATATTTTTTTTCATAAAATTGAAAAGTTCTAAGTCGATAGAAATGTGTATACTCACATGCAAAAAATGATGTATTACATATTTTATGTAAATATAAATGTGGATAAGTGTATATGTTCATATGACTTGGTTTACAGATACACATTTCAGCTATTATATTTGTAAACATGCACACGAACACACTCATAGATTTTATATATATATATATATATATATATATATATATATATATATATATATATATATATATATATATATAATTCGATATGTTTATTACTTCAAATGTTATTTTTTAGTGGATACTCGTATTTAAAATAGACCCTTGATTTTTTAATTTACTTTAAACAATGACTATTGCGGCTGTTGGACTGCTCATTCGGGAAATCTTAATGTGTCCTTCAACATATCGAACTTGAGCCCCACATCTTTGTAGGAGAAACCATTGTTTGATCTGGCGGGCTTTACCTCTCGATTACAAAATATGACCGTTCAACAAGGCTCTCTTTTTCCCTTTAAGCACCTTTATTCATTCAGATATTTTTCTGAAAAGCCTATATTTGCTTAGCTTCATATCGGAAGCGTAAACGGAGCAGTAACTACAGAATTAATGGATTTATTTTTAATACAACATTTTACGTCAAACGTTATTATTTTGGATTATCTCACACTAACATTGTAAATGATCTATATCAATGTCTATGTTAATTACTTTGAGACAAATTCAGTTCGGGCAACACTCATGTTGTGGCTGTTTTGAAGAGAATACAATTGCTGGTATTCAAGGTTTTATTGATTCTATTGTTTTATTGTGCGTACACAAGAAAAGTAAATATTTGACATCCACTGAATTGTCTTTTCTGATGAATCTACTCTTGGTCCATATGTTATTCCATCGTACAACAGTTCGAGTCACATTTTAGCCTTGACCGCACTAAACCACAGAATTAGAACATATACTAGTATACACCCGTGCATTACAATGTCTCGAAGCATAAACAAAAAAAAGAACGTAATGAGGAAATAAAGAAAGCTGTTAAAAAGCTTAAGAATAATAACGAACCACTTGACATTGAGGCCGAACTTTTAAATTAGTGTACTCTCTCTCTCTCTCTCGCTCTCTATCTCTCTATCTCTCTGAAATTAGAAACAATTTTCTAAATCACATGATGGAATTCTGGAATCAGAAGTGAATCTCCCCAAAAGGTGGGGTGTATCGAGCATTAATGCACTATGAAAACAAAAAGGTAGCCCCCCAAGATCCACACACATACAGATATCTCAATGGGATCATTTATGGTAAAGGTACTAATAAACATTGTATTAATTAGGCTGTTACCATTCTGTGAAAATAAACTCCTCACGATCCACTTTGAATTTAACTCTTGAAATAATTCCAGTAAAATGCTTACTTCTCCAATAAGAAATTGTATACCTGATACGTAGATATCGCAGAAACTTACGATCACATCAATAAAGACTTCTCATCCATTAAAATCGACTTCTAAGCTCCAAATCCACTGAATATCTAGATTTGATAGAACTATAATATTGGTCCAAAAGTCATACATGCCAGATGAGAAATCAAATAATAGAACATTTCAAAGCTCATCTGGAGTTCAAGGAGGAAATGATGGCCCTAATCTATTTAATCTCTTTCTAGAATACGCCACACGCGCATATGCAAGCAGAGATTTGAGATGAGCATTGATCACTTAAAACTTCCATACCGTATCCCGAATGAATCTAGACTAATTTTGATTGTTGATGTTTACTTGCAGAAACAAGTAGTTGATTTATTCGTCTATAATTGGTGGTTGCAGAATGCTTAAGGACAAAGAAAAAGAAAGAGGAATGTGAAATATATAGAGAAAATAGCATGTGAAAATACACTAGTGAGTGGAGGAAACTCACACATTGAAACCAATCTGTCTTTTCGTTTTCTGAATGACAAATTCCGCAAAGTAACTAGCAAAAACTGAATGCACTTTTTAAACTCCAGTATCTGAATTTAAAGTAGTAATGGGTTTATTTTTCTGAAACCATGTCAAATACATGAAACGTTGGCTATTAGTTGAAATTGATCCGTTAGATGATATTAAAATGTTACAAATTGCTATATTTTTATTAATTTGGAAAGATTAATTAATTGGGAAATTCAAATTTAAGGCAATTTCAGAAATAAAAAAATAAAAACTATTGCAAAACCTTTTCATTCGATTCTAATGAAATTTTAACAATTGTTACAATTTTGACGTTTATTTTAATGTGAGGACTTAGTGACTGGGTAATTGCGAATTTAATTTCAGTGCTTGTTGCTTGCAATCCTTATTCCAAAAACATCCAGACAGGCAGGTTTGGATTGTTCCTCCATCCACGCAATTTGATTTGTTTGAACTTTGTTAGTTAATTTTAATCGTTTTCTTTCAGTCATCGATATTTGACCAGATTAAATGGAAACACACACAGCAAATTTTATATTTAAGGATGTTATCTTAACATTTTTCACTATTCAGAATGCTGCAAGCATTCGATAAGATTCATGAAGAGACTGGCTTGACACAAGAATCAATTAATATTTTTTTGACCTG
The DNA here is from genome assembly GCA_903632075.3 of Acanthosepion pharaonis. Taxonomy (NCBI): domain Eukaryota; kingdom Metazoa; phylum Mollusca; class Cephalopoda; order Sepiida; family Sepiidae; genus Acanthosepion; species Acanthosepion pharaonis. The sequence goes on along the minus strand of CAHIKZ030003744.1, from coordinate 924,772 downwards.
TCATTCTGAGTCGATCTTTTTTTATAATGCATAGAGCGCCGTCCTCTTTAATAAAGAATTTTGTTTTCGCTCAGATAGTTGTCAGTGAATATAAAAATGAAAAAATACTGACAGCAGTACACCATATGTTTCTGATCTTCCCTATTTGTAAAAAGAAGACTTAGTTGGATGATATATGTGTGACCTAATAGGTAGAGATGTGGCAGTGTAGCTATTCCAACAATCAGGTACGGACAGAATTCAACATAGTTTGATCCTGTTTGTAACAAAACTGGTTGTAAGAACTCTCGGTTGACTTTCAGGTACAGAATTGGCCAAAACAGTGGCCTGATATAAACATCGTTGAATATTTATGCTAGAGACCTCAGGAAATTTCAGATACATCAACAATAATTTGTTTAAACAGACATTTTTGTACACATTTGACTTATTTGGGAATGTGGCGAGAGAAAGAAAAGCTGGAAGAAATCATTATCTTCAGTGTTATTCTGATATTTCATAATCTTAAATAAGATTTTACCCATAAATGTATCATAGCTTAAAATTAGATTTTTATCATTATATATATATATATATATATATATATATATATATATATATATATATATATATATCAAATGGTTTTATTAAATTCCACAAGATCTGTCTATTCGACTTGTAAATATCTTTCCATTTTTTCGGGATTGAAGTTTTAAATAAACTGCAAAGGATATATTCAGTCCATGATTTTCTGTTAAACTGTTACAAGTTATTTGTAACGGTTTGACAGCTCCCCTTGAACTTATTCCATTCCTAATTCGAGGAATCTAAATTGCCAGAAATGAGTCATATAAATCTTGCTTAACATGCTGAATATTTTATGAAAATTGCAGTGAAAATCATAACTGATAATAGAAAAAACATGAAAGTTGTACAATTTATTTAAAACTTCAATCCTGATGTATAACACCTGATTCGGAAGGTAGAAATATATAATAAAATGTTGAATAGTCAGACATTGTTGGTAGAATTTCATAAAAGTTGTTTTTATGAATTCTTGCTACCTATAACTTTTATGCACACACACACGCATCACTACTTTGTATAATAATTTGTTTCTACTACCGTTAAGCAATTTTGTTCGTACTCGTTAATATACGCGTACACTATGTAACATTAACCATAAAAAATGCTTCAGATTCTTTAAAGTCTTCTTATATATATATATATATATATATATATATATATATATATATATATATATATATATATATATATATCAAAAGTTAGATGTATTTATTTTCTGGCAAACAAGCTATTTATGTCCAAGAGTGGGTGGATCACCACAATTGTTGGAAGGCAGATAACATTAATGTGCATTGCTGGACTGCATTGCGCAAAATAAATGGTCATTTTTTTCCGACTGAAAGGATCCAAGGAGAGGGGAGATGGTCGTAAATTGTTTGAATATATTTCTCTTAAGTTTAGTTGACCTGACGACTTATTCATCGATTTATTGGGAGTGTCTGATTTTACTGTTGTCGAAGGGTCAGAGGGTGGAATTTTTAATATTTTTTCTTATTGAATCGCATAAAGTCAATTGTACATAGGTTGATTTTCGCTAATGTCGATCTGAGGGCAAATGTCCTGCTTTCTATTGACTTCATTTTCACTGGTTATTTGCTAATATTCTAGTATCTCTCTCACTTTAATTTTCTGTTGTTTCTTTTCTCTCTCTTCGTTATCGAGCCATACATACATAGGTGTGTGTGGTTTGTGTGGGTGCCATCACAGGTCATCAGCGCAAAGAATGGAATCGTTAGGTCTAGTTCAAATTTCAATTGAGGCCATTGCGTTCATTCTAAACTTGTGAAATGCTACAATCTATTTCTTAGCACCGAGCTGTTATGGGCTAATAGCAGTGCAGTCTGTTTCTTTATCTTTGGGCGGGGGGTGAGTGTTTACTAGTCTAGCAAAAGGATTATTTACGTCTGACAGACGTTACGGAACCCTGCTGTCTTTCATTGGACTGAAAATGAGACACATTAATATATATATATAAATAATTGTCAGACTTAATCCATTATATATGTGTATATATAAACAAGGACATGTACCCACAGAAATAGAAGATAGATTTGAAAAAAGTAGACTTCATTATTGTATATTTAGGATCCTTTTGGCCAACATTTTTTCAAAAGGTATTCGTTGGCGATATATAGATACAATCAAGACACATTAATAATAGTAACAAGCGAGGAGGGAAAGTTGGAACGCGATTAAAATAAATTTTAATTGTAAATAAATTCACGAAGAAAAAAATAATTGTGAAGTTCCAATAGAGTATAAGATAGAAAAAGACAGTCACAGTCCTTCAATCAAATGTAAGGAACGCATGAAATGCTCCTTTTTTTTGCATAGGCTCGGCTGGTAGAATTTAATATACACAGCCTTGAGGACTCTGAGATGGTAAACTGAGCGAGCACTATGTAGAATGGAAAAAATGTGTTTTCATACTCGGCAGCCCAACCAGGATTATCCAGCAAATGCTGCCCAATAAACGAGTTGTGAACTGCTTCAGTGGTTATTAATATACGGCTTTGACTACTTGAACGCAAATAAGCAGGTACACGTTGCGTAATCCGCGTCTTCAATCTCTTATTGGTTCGTCCTATGTACACCGCTTCTCATCGGTATTTGATTTTGTATACAGCTAAACTTTCCTGAAAATAGGACAAACGATACTTACTAAAAGAAGGGAACGCGGATTTTGTCTGGAAAACAGTCCGCAACTTAACAGCATTGTAGCAGGAAGCAATACAAGCTGAATTTCTGTCAGACAGCAGCTGACACCTGGTGCCAAGCCAAGGCAAGTTTAAATAAATAGGGAACCGACTAGGTCCCAAACACCGCTGGTTCTTTAAAGCGTCTGATTTTACCATCTATAACGCATTTGATGATATTGGTATGATATCCATTGCTTTCAAATGTTTTTTGGATATTAGCAAGTTCTCTGTCGAACAAACAAGGAGAAAAATCACGATGAACCAGAATGAAAATTAGACGAATTTTTCGGGCCTTGGGAACAAAAGCGTTACAACTTGTGTATAAGCCTGTGAATGTGGGTTTGCGGTAGATGCTAGTATAAGAAATCCTTGCGTTCAACGAGAACATGTAGAAAAGGTAATGTTCCATCGCTCTCAACCCCCATAGTAAACTGAAGGGATGGATCGATGGAATTGTGTTCTGCGAAAAAAATCAGTGGCATCATTGGCAGAATCAAAAATTGAAAAGGTGTCATCACTGTACCTCATATAAACGTAGGCTTTATGGACGTTGTCAAATAAAAGTCGCTCATGATAACCCACGAAAATATTGGCTAAAATAGGGCCCAAAAGAATTACTCATTTCAACACAGTCCGTCTGGGCATACATATCATTGAAACTGAATTTAAACATCTTCAGTCGCCAGACACATGCATTCTAAAAACAAATTTTCAGGAGATCAGCACATATATTAATGAAGAAGCAAATTAGTATTCAAACAGACACCATCAGTTTGTTTTCAGACTCAATATCTAAATTTCTAATGAAATTTGAAAAACAGAAGGAGTCAGATATTGTGGGCTGAGAAGACATTACGTACCGGCTGAGTTCAGCCAACCATTTGGCCGACTCACGTTGCACGAATCCCACTACAGATAACATGGGTCTCCGTGGAAGACCATATTCTTAATTACATTCATCAGTCCATACATTGAGACGTTGAGACCCTACAGATCTAACACTTTCATCGAGATTAAGTAGTTCTTGTATGCTGAGAGCAACCATCTCTGAGATGGCGAATTTATTTAAAAAATTTGTTTTAATCGCCTTTCAACTTTCCTTCCGCACTCGTTACTATATGTTGATTGTGTATCTTGATTGTGTCTGTATATCGCTAACAAATACCTTTTGAAAAAGCGTTGGCCGAAAGAATCTTGAAGGTACAATAATGACGTCTATTTTGTCGCAAGTCTCTCTCTCTTTCTTTCTTTCTTTCTCTCTCTCTCTCTCTCTGTATATATATATATATATATATATATATATATATATATATATTACCCAAGTATAGGATTGGTGTATACGGAATAAATTCCAATAACCAAGAATTACAATTCTTAAAAGAGTGTTCAATACAGAGTAGAGCAGATATAATTATTTATTTAAAAATTATAACATAAATATATTATAAATTCACTACAAAAATAGCCTCCAGTGTCTTATGTCTTGATTTATTCTTCATTCAACATGGCTAGAGGTCTTGAAACAAAATGCCTATTTTTGTAATGATTTTATAACATATTTATGTTATAATTTTTAAAAATAATTATATATATATATATATATATATATATATATATATATATATATATATATATAATAATTTTCCAAGCGTAGCTTAGATGCGGCACAAGGCCGAAAGTATGTTTCTTTTAAGTTACTTTTGGCCATGTTTTCAGACGTTTAACCAGCTTGACACCATTTGTCGTAAGAATCACTGAAAAACCCTTTGAGTTATTCAGCTACAAAGAGAACAGATATTAATTTTGTTATAATTTTGTGTCAGCCCCACTATGTCTTCTCAAGTGGGCAATGGTGGGAGGAAAATAATCATTCAGGCCTTCAGAAATGGCACCAACATTCATACTTGGCCTCCTTCTTCAAAGTTCATTCATGAACCATCAGGAGAACAGTTAATAAGTTTCAAAAAGAGGGAACAGTAGAGAGGAAAACTAGATCAGGAGGTCACAACAACAAGAGGGATCATCATTTCAGCCAAATACATTCTTATTGTTCAAAGTAGACTCCAACAGTGTTATAAAAACCTCGGAGAATTCCAGTAAAATATCTTTAATCATTTCTAAGATACAACAGCTCAAAACTTAATCTAACAAATGGACACGATTTGGACAATTTTGCTAGTTAAACCCGGTATATATAGGAAAAATGAAGGTGCAAATCTCGCAATATAGAAAAAAATAAGATTTGAAAATGCACCTGGTATTTTATATATTTCTAATACATGTAGAGTTACAGAAAATGACTAAAATTGTTTTACTTCTATGTAAGTAAAAGAATGGTAATCATTTTCTGTAAACCTACATAAGGTGCATTTTCAAATCTTGTTCTGTGCATACGTGATTAAAAAAATGCCCGAAACTTAATAAAAAAAAATATTATCGTTAAAATCTTTTGTTATTACTAAGAGTAAAGACCAAAGAATTTTTTTATTAAATTATTTCTTGTTAATCCTTTTTAGGAGCTTCAAAATTTTGATTAAAATTTGTTTTTCTTCCGTGTCAACGGGTGGCCATAAATTAGTATGGGATATTTGATTTGCAACAATCGTCGGATTTTAATGAGACTTTCAAGACTTAAATTATTTTGGAAATGAAATCTTGGTAAAATGTTTTGTTTCCATCTGTTACCTTTACAAATTCTCTTTTATGAAATTTCGAGAAATTCATATTTTATTTACCACTGTTCAAATATAGCTCGTCTGTCTCCAATGAGTACAAGTGCAGACTTACCGACCTAGAGATTGAACTCCCAACCACTACGTTCATAAACCAACGCCTTTACCCACTTGACCATCGTTCCGTAATCCTGGACGAAGTAAGAACTAGACGGTCACAATATAAACAACAAACACAAGGACAACAGACTGAATAAAAACTGTTTATATTAGTTATAAGGACAAGACCTTGAGAATTTAAATAAAATGATTTTGTCAAACAAGACACCCAGTTACAGAAGATATGTTCTGAATCGTAAGATAAAAAATGCAATGAGACTAAGATTTTATTTAATTACAAAAGCTTTGACTTGTTTTTATGAATAAAATGTATCATGGAAATTATGAACAACATAAATTTTTCGATGAATAATGAATTTTTAGAAAAATGGTTTTAATATTTTTTAATTAATTATATTTTAGAAAGTTTTTAAAATGTTATTATTCTGTATTAATATGTAGATTTAGGTGATATTGTTATTAACTAAAAACTATATTTATTAATTATAAATGGAAAATAGTACAAATAATCGACTTCCAGTATTTGAAAAAGAATTTTGAATTATTGAGTTTTTTTATATAAACGTGCCGATTTTTGTAATACGAACGTTCATAACGATATTGTCATTAAAAAGACATGTTTGAAGCGTTGTTCCCTTTATGAGGAAACCCCTAAGAGCATTTACATCTTTTTATTGTGTGCAAGGCTCGACTGTCTTTCTTGTGTTCTAGCTTCGTCTTGAAGATATTTCTTACAGAATTTCCAGACTTTGCAAATCAACCTTTTAAAATTTAGAAATAATTTTTTATTACCTATAATGAAATAAGCATTTATTAGTAATTTTCTAACATTTTTTCAGAAAGCATCTTCAAAAGTAATAAAATAATAAAGCCAAAGTACCTAAAATTCAAGAAAATATTAGATTGCTTAAAATAATTTGTTAAATTTTTCGTAGGTAAAAAAAAAACATATACAAAAGGAAAGCGCTCACTTAGAATTTGCCAAATAACTTATGTCACTTCTTTTCTGCCTGACGTATCTTTTCCAAACGTCAGGCCGTCAATGCATCAGAAAAAAAATCCTCTGGATTAAGAAATTCATTTTTTTTAAAAGATGCTTTATGCTAAAAGTAATATTTGTTTCAAATTAGAAAAAAAACAAAAAACAAGTTTGTATAAATATGGATGAATTTAGCGATTTTTTACTGTTTTTAAAAATACCATCAACCTAAATTCGGTTTGAAAAACACCAAAAAGTATTTTAATTACAGTGAATAGTAAATTTAATCTATTAGCTTGGAATTGATGCTAAAATTAAAGATTCAAGAAAGATTTTTCAAAAATGCATTTTAAAATAGATTTTTATTGGATATATGCAGGGTGGTCCGAAAGTCTTGTCACCCCTACATGATATAATTTTCTGTTTCAACGCTCCGAGGGGTATTATCAAGAAGAGAGTTTTACAAGAACGATACCAGAATACCCATCAGCTAAAGGACACCTTTAGGAGAGCCTTTGCAACAATCAAGAAAGCACAACTTCGTAAAATATCACACAGGTCATAGCGCCGCATCATTTTGTGCCACGAAAATGATGATGTTCAGACAGAACTTCTCGATGTGTGACAGCGTCAATGGAAGTGAATAAAATGAATCCAGCACATATGCTTTGTATTACTTGTTCTTCTATTCTAATTACTTTTTGGTGGTGGTGGGGGTGATAATAACTATACATAACTTGAAAAGATAAAACGCTGACCGGAACACTACTGCGGTTTCGACCGTCAAGGTCTCGTCAGGTGGTTTACTCAGCGAATGAATCAGACAACACAAGAACTTAAATGTCTTAATGCGGCACCGGAATTAATGGGGAGAGTGGAAGGGGAGGAAATGAAGGTGTGTGTGGGGGGGGGAATTCCTTTTCCAACTTCATCCGGGTCCGTATAGCCCTAAAGTTAACTTCCTGAAGGGCCTACATTTAACCATGATCTCAGTACAAGTTATTTAATTGTAACACAGTCAAGATGCGCTACAGTTGCCGTAGCAACCTAGGCAATATTATCAAAAGATTGAACAAAATAAATTCAAATCTTGAAGCGGATGTAAGAGGTGGAAATAAGGTCCTTTTCAATTGCAGGATAAAAAATAATTATCCCTTAAATGTTGTTCAGAACGGGTCGTGTATTGTGCCGAGGTAGAAAATGACAGTGGCAGTGCAAAAATACATTGTTTGCACCGAGAGCCAATTTAAAAAGATGTGGTAAAACCATACCTCGTCATTTAGAATACTAGAACGCAAGTTCAATACAAAGCTGGCGAAGCTACTGTTGCAACTTTAAGGAAAAAATAAAAGAAGCCCTGTCATTAAAATGAGTATTTTATGGAATGTAAAAGCTAGTAAAGTGAATGGCAACTCATGTAGGCTGCGTCAGGAGGAGAAGCAAACGTACAAGACAATATTTGATTTTTTACGTAATTGGCAAATAGGCCAGAAGATTACAGTTACTAATATTACGGTTCGGAACTACTTAATTCTTATAACAGCGAAAAAATCAAACAGTAAGTTAGCTATCTTAACGATTTCGTATATATCCATCCTTGTTCTTGTCTAACTAATCAAGTAATGAGGATCGTTTTGGAATCAAATGATGCCAAATTCAGTTAACGCAATCTCAAGTAGAAAACAATGTTCAGACGACAATGTTTTGTTTTTACTGAAAGCTGAATAATGTTTCCTTTCTATACAAAGTACAACGGCAAACACACATACACAAGTTTTTTTAATAAATTATTTCACCTCAAGCAAGGCGAGAGTGCCACGAGTAATCAGGGGGTTACATAGAGTGGAAGTAGAGAAAAAATTGGGTATAGTGGGGATTGAGGAAAGGATAAAAGATGAACGGGGTTCAAGTCAATAGAATATGGCGATTGACGTTGCATTTAAATTTTTGAAAATTATACTTATCAGGGATGTAAGTAAACGGAAGGGAGTTTCACTGTCGGGAAGTGTGAGAAAAGAATCTCTTGGAGTAGAAGTGGCGGTTACATTTAACTATTTCAACAGTAAAAGGGTGGGACCTAGATGTCAATCTAGTATCACGCTTAAATTCATGTACTTTGGACACCAGGGGAAAAAGCTATTAAAACAACAGAGGGAAGCCACATCACATCTGTGAGAAAGTTACTGGAGTTGAGATTCCAAGTCAGGATCGATTACATTGAAGATCATTCTTTGGATTCTGTCAAGAACCTCGAGATGAACAGCAGGGGCTCCAAACCAGATATGGCAACAGTATTCAATGCACGGACGAATGGTAGATTTATAGACATGCAAGATGAACTCTGACGAGAAAAACCTTCTGGCACGACACAATGAACCAACCTTCCTAGCAATAGATGCAGCTATTGATTGAATGTAGTTCCACTTCAAGTCAGTTGAAAACGTGATGGCGGGAAGTTTTCTCTATGGTGATTAAATGAGAACAATTTAGTTTTGGAGGCATTTTCATTTCCTGTTTTAGTTAACCACTGGGGTTCCTTTTCAAGGGCAGCGTCAGGTTAACTTTGTCAGTTCTGACAGATTTGCTATTGAGACACGAGTAAATGGTAATGTCATCTGCATAAATGGCTACTTGGGAACTGATGACACCAGGGAGATAGAGACTTCGGGAACTCCCGCGTTCGTGTGAAAGGATCTGGAAGCGAGCCCGTTCAGAGCGAACATCATTTTACGTTATTATCAAAAGCTTGATATACATATTTAGTGATGGCTGTAAGCACATCAGCGGTAGACCGGGCAAACGGAATCCTTATTGTTTGTCAGAGAGTACGTCGTTAGATGTAAGATGCTTAACCACTTCAGCATTGATTAAACCATCGAATACTTTGCCGAAAAGCGGTCGGAGATTAATAGGACGATAGTTAAGGCGTCAGAATTCCCCAGAGTTCTTTAAAACAGGGACTACAGAGGATGACTTCCAGCAAGCAGGAAGCAGCGAGGCAATAGTTGTAGAGTTTGGAGAGAACTGGAGCCAGGTTGGGAGTAGATTTCTTTAGGACGAAGGCTGGTATTCCGTCACCTCCACTTGCCTCATGAGAAGCTAATTTAGAATTGATATTCGAGACCAGTGACATGGTTATACACATATAACTCAGTATACCCTCAGTTCTAAGGGGAAATCGGGTGTGGATAATCCAGATGAGTCGTGTGTTGAGATGGATGAGAATTTCCGAGCAAAGCATTCAACGTTATCTGCGGTTAGGACTTCGAATTGATTGAATAGAGAAGGCTTTTGAATATAGGCGGCTCTGCAAGATTGAGCTGCTCAACATAATCTTGCAGAGCCGCCAATAATCTTTATAACCAAACTTGCGAGATGCTATTAAAAACTTCATTCCAAGAGATGTCACGAAGGAAATCATGGAATGTGTTCCGATCTGCTCATGGATAACAGAAATATATTCTGTTGGAAGAAGGTTCATGGCTAGTGAGGAATGTGGGGGGGAGGGAGAAGGAGATATTTACAGACACTACTGCACGATCAGAGTTGCCAAGAGAACTGCGTAGTACGACAAGAGTCAGGGATAAGGTTTAAAAAGAGAAGCGTTTCTGTTAGGGTTACTGGAGAAATGCGTATGGAAGTCAACCAATTCCCTGAGAGATTGAGTGATTCAGAAGTTAAGGGTTTGGATGCCAGCGAGGTCAGTGACAGAGTGTTGAAAGTTGTCGAATGCAAATATATATGCAAACGGGCGTAGAGAGATGACCTTGTCTATATTATCTGAGATACTATCTAGCACGGAGCAGTCTTGAGAGGTAGGGGAACAGTAGAGAAAGATGAGATATTTGTACGAATGGTCTGGAGATTTAATAGAGAGTTCCCAAACCAGCGGTAGATGTTCACGGACATAAATTCTGAGGCAATGTATGTGGTCTTTAGATTCCATTCTAAAGAGTTGAAGATAGCCAGGAATCGAGAAATCAGAGAAGGGATAGAGTTAAAGTTAGTGCTTGAATGTCCGGAGACTTTTCGGAAAGGAACGATTCCACACTGCAAAAGTTGGTACGAATACCACGAATGTTGGACAAAGAAAAGTTAAGGGGTTTAGGAGTTTTTTTCCTGAGCTGGTTTAGCTTTAAATATTTGGTTGCTTATAGTCATGATGTATTATATTGGTAAGGAAAGGCCTGTGGTAGTAGTAACAGTCGGTCATCTAATGTAATATGTGTAGGAAGGGAACTGATGCAAACTGCAACATAGTGTTACCTCGAGATTTCAGGGACACCCTTCTATACGCGACATGGGACTGCAAGAACCCCGATATTATGCAACTGTTGCTAAGAGCAGCCTTTCTAGTCGCTACACAAGAGTTGGGGTTTCTAACTACCAGTATGGAATAGCAACCAGAAACCCGGTACCTTCTATATGAAGAGACGTTGCAACCATCCACTTATATCACAAGAAATTCCTAACAGCACCACTATTAAGCCCCGAGAAAAGGAAAGGAAATAGGAACCCCTTCCTAAATAGGAAACAAAGGATGAGCCTCTACTCCTGTTAAAGAGAAGTGGAGAGTATGGACCGGGCGATAGGAGAGCCTATCTACTATATAAAACAGATGCCCCAGCACACTCATGTATACATACCTGTGTGCGGGATTAAATCGAAGCCATCAGTACTAGACAAAGCTTAGAAAGAACACTTCAGTGCTCTTTCTAGTAAGATATATTAAACTTAGCATTCTTATTTAACGTAATATGAAAGTCACATTGAAAATAATTGATAGCCGCTTCTTATATCATGACATGAATATTTTAATTGTTTTTTTCTGTATAGTTTCTTGTTTTGTCATTACCAGAAGAATATTAATAATTAAAATATGCCAATTCTATTAATGTCAAACCCAATGTCGAATAAACTCAGCTCTGTATTTTTTATTATTTTAAGAGTAAGATGATGATGTAAATGATCCTAGGTTACACCTTGCTTTGTTGAGTGGACAAAGATTGGAAGATAGATCAAAAGGAGATTAACATAGTTACAAATTAAACCATTTTAAGCAAATTCTTTGGGAATCGCAACTTTATTTGTCAACATGGCTTCGTGACATGTAATTTGTTCAGATCATTTAATATTCACTTAGTTTAAACAATAAAAAATAAATAAAAGTATAGGAATTTAGCAACATTTCGCGGGATCTTAGGAACACATATTTAAACAGTTAACAGAATTCCCATAACTCATAACCGTGCTAACTCAGGAAATTGCTAAATTTGAGGATAGAATGGCGAACAAGGATGTTAATTTACATAAGTACGAACTGAGGCCGTTTTTTGCGTTGTTTATGCCACTCCAATATGCATACTCCACGGCAATCGAAGTAATATTATATATTCTGTTCCCTCAGTGCTAACACGGACCGAGATATTAACGATGTAGTCACAATGCTAAGATGAAATAAAAACACAGATTATCTATGTTATATAAATTAAGAATCATCTATTTATCGAGAAGGAATGTCTCGAAAATAGCGAGAAACAAGTAATGTAGTATTTGAGACCCTGCTTACAATCACAGATTCGATCACAGTGAACTCCATATCTGTTACCTTGTAATATACTAAGTAAAACTTAGCAAATAATATCCATCTAGCTATTAAAGTTCGGCTTTTATCACAACTTTATAAATATTAAATTTGTGAGGCTCGACTTCTTGGCTCGACTCACTTCACTAAATCCAACCAAATAACAAAACAGAATTTAATTCTTTTCAGACTAAGAGTTTTTCAGTACCGAATCATATTTATATTTGTGAGAAGAGGGAATGAAAGAAAGAGAACGATATTTTGATGGTGTCAAAATTGAAGATGACTTTCAATTATTAAAGTTAACATCAGTTTGCCTTTTAGGAAGAATCAAATAATCAACGCTTAACTCCTTTGAAAACTCTGTTTATCCATGTATCAGATGAGAACCTTTATCGCGCAACATCCAAGCTTAAAATGAGTAATCAATATCGAATTTCCATCCTTTGGCGTGACACAATTTTACATTTCGTTATTTGGAATTGTCTAGTGGTTGATCTTGGCACAAGTCCATCAATATACTTGCCTGTGAATGAGAAGGAAAAAATGGAAAGCTTTTTGTTATATTAAAAAGCGGGGAAATGCAATGAAAATCTATTCCTTGCCAAATCATTAATTCTATTTTGTTATAGAAGAATATAGAAAAATAGCGAAATCTTCAGTTGCCGTCATTTTTATGATGGGATAGGTCTCGTGACGTCACAAGCTAATAAACATTTCTTGTTGAATACATTGTTTTCGGAAACCTGTCGTTTTCCGAAGATACATTTTTCGAAAACAGTCAGATAAAGAATGAAAAATGAAATGAAGAAGAATAGAAATAAACACACAAATCCTTTTATCAAAATCTCTATTTACACTGTCACTTAAATCATGTGTTAATGAACTTTTTAGCAAATACTGATTGCAAAAAGGCTTCATTCATAAGGCCTCCAAAAATGTCACTTTAGACTCAAGACATGGAGGTGCTGACAAATTCTCTTCTTGCAAAAATCTGAATAATTTACCAAATTTCAGAATTGTTTAATCTCTTTTTGTTTGCACCGAGAATTTTTCACCACACCTCATACTTTGTGTGACTTTTAAACTTCCCCGAGGTAGTAATGACCCCTTTTGATGACGTTCTGGAAACTCAAGGAGACAGTATATTTTCAATGGAGTTAGGGGCGCTACTTCAACAAGGCAGTCAAATGATTTAAAGAACCCTGAATGGTACAAATGATAACATATTATGTACGCATTTGTCTTTCTTGTCTATATATTTACATTTCTAGATATGTGCATGGAGCCAAATTCTGCAAGCTAATCTTCGGTTCTTTCTATCGTTTCTCAAGGGGACCACCGTTTAATTGTTCATCCTACAGCTTGCTCCCGGTAATTATTACGGCTATAAGACAACAAAGCGTAAACACGTGATATTATCTCTATTAGATTAACCCTGATCCATTTATCAATATAATTTTAAAGGTGTCATCCTGTGTAAATATCTGAAAAGGAGTGCTGGAAAAGAACCATTGGCTGGAACAATTTAAATAATGCTTATCATAATTTATGAATAGTTAGAATATGATATTACACTTTTATTCATTGACAGTTTTTTAGAAATACTACCAGTGCTAATAATAATAATAATAATAGTGACTATGAACCTTTTCATGTTTTTCTGGTTACAAGATGAAGTGAAAATATAACTAGAAAAATATACATTAACACCTTGGGACTGTGAAAATTGTGGAGTATGACGATCATGCTCATGATCACTAGAGTTCTGGAAACAGTTCGAAAAAAGATAATATTATTGTGTTGGTAAAAAAAAAACAATTTGATTTAAGTAGAAAATTAACTTAAATTATTTCATGGCAGTTATACACACGGAGAAAAAAATAAAACGATGTAGACAAATGACACTAAAGTTGCAAATGGCAAAAAGAGTGGTAAAAACAAAGTTTACATAATAATAACAATCGATACCGTTGTGCTACAACGGGCTTGGCTCTCATGCTTTCTTATCTTAATAGATTGGTGTTACATATTTTGTTTCGGCTACAGGAAATCTCCCATTAAATAAAACTTGCTAGAAAAGTACTTGAAAACAAACGCAATACGGTCACTAATGCTAAGATGTGTAACTGCTGAATTAAGGAAGATTGCCTACTACAGGGTTAATGTTTAATAAAGCATGAGGTGTATACAGTCATAATCCGTAGAGATAACGGCAAAGTTTTATAATGGGGCTGCAAAAGGAGAATGGAGAAAGCGATACGACAATCGTATATTGAGTATAAGCAATGAAATATGTAAAAATGCCATGATGTTGTCTACTTGCGATTGGAAAATTAAAGAATCGGATATGTCTACCGTTGAATGATAGGTTCGAAGTACCGAGCCGTATTAAGGGCATTAGATGCAATTTGTGCTTTGCAAGTCATAAGTGATGTTAATTAAAAGGCAGGAGCGAATAATTTAATATCCTACTCTAACTACTCATAATTAGGATAAGCATTATTTAAATTACTTAAACCAGTGTTTCTTAACCTTTTCTTCTCCAGCACTTCTTTTCAGATATTTGCGCAAACTGGTGACCTTAATATTACATTGGTAAATGGACCAGAGTTAATCTAGTAGATGTAATATCAAGTGTTTATGCTTTATTAAAGAAAAATTTATGTAGGTTCTTTTTACTTTAGGGGAAACTATCTTGTAGCCAAGCGTGCTTGACCGTCTCAGTCACGAAGGCACAGGAACACAAAGCTAAATTATTGTTTTAAAGAACTGCACAACTTTCGTTGGAGACTTTGGAAGACTATATATGCTTCCTTTGTTTTTCTACCTTACAAACATAAAATAATTTTAAAGTAACGCTTTACAGATATTTAAAAAGTAATGTCAGTTTAAAAATCATCTCTCCCTCGCTCTCTGTCTTTCACTCTCTCTCGCTCTCTCTTTCACTTTCTCTCTCTAACTATATATATATATGCATATATATATGTGTGTGTCTCTCTCTCTCTCTCTCTCTCTCTATATATATATATATATATATATATATATATATGCGTAAGTTCTCAAAGTTATATGCGTAATATATCTGTAGAGAAGGCAAATTGAATAAAATAGACAATCAGAAAACAAAGTCCTTGCCGACGGGTTTCGCCATCAGTCTTTATCATTAGGAGTTTAATTTTAACTAAATTTATTCAAAATAATCGCGTCGTGTTCTGTACTGGCGTGAATTTAAAAGGAAAATCAACATCGGCGTATATTTGTTTGTCGCTTCTAATACTGAAAATAGAAGAAAATATTCAAGATTTTCATCAAATTATGCAATTTTTATCTTAGATTTAGATACAAGTAAAATGCAAAATTGTTTAGAGAAAGGGCGTTTAGGCTGATCGGAGACGCGTCCAAAGTTGTTGAAGTTTCATTATATTCCATGGGGTCAGATCGATCGGTTGAGAATGAAAGCGATCAACCCAGGGTATTACTTGACACTTATCAACGCTATATTATGCGGGAAATATTAATTTATGTAAAATACCCAAATCATACATTGAACTTAATTTCCAGTAGATTGGTTTTGTTAATCGATTTGATGTGTTATTTCAATATAAGTTAAACAAAAACACTCCCTGGTTGCATTTCTAAGTGCAATTCACTAGTTAAATGTAATAAAAGTGTTTCTTTTATGAAACTTAATGTGACGACCACTGAAAAATGATTACTTTATGACAGTATACAATGCTAGTGTGGTGCTAGTGAAATGAATTAAACTATTGATTCCAACAAGTATTCCATTAGGTTAAGCATGTCCACTGTTTTCGCGGAAAAACAGCATAGCGTAAATGAAAAATGCCACAAACTTAAAGAAAATAAAGTATTATTGTCAAAATGCTTGTTATTATTTAGATGAAAGAAAAAAGTATTTTTTAATTATTTTTTGAAATTTTTTAATATTTTCTAACACGTTCGAAATTTTGGTTAAAGTCGTCTTTGTTTACGTCATCGCGGCGACGTTTAAAATAACATTGTTTTTTTTGCGTTTTTTTACCGTTGAAAACATATTGATTTGGAAATTCTTGTAAAAATAAAATAATTGTCCGATCTTAATGAAATTTTCAGGACTTATTCACAAATCAATGAAATTATTTTTGAAATATTTTTTTAGAAAATTTTGGTAAAAATTATATTTTTTTAAAATATGTTACCTCACATTTACTTAATTTAATGAAATTTCGCCCAAAACCTTTTTGGTTCCTGAATTTTTTTTTTGGTTAAAAGTAGGAGTCTTCGAAGATGGTAAATAACCTACTTTTTTTTTTCAAATTTGAGCTATTTAACTGAAAATCTGCTCTGAATTGAAAATAATGAATCCAATAAAACTATGATATTACTTAATTAGAAAAGCTTTTAATTGCTTTTGTAAATAAGTAATATTAAGGACATTATTGTCTGAAGAAATAATTTTTTTCTGATGAATAATTAATTTTTATAAGAATTTTTTCGTTTTTTAAGAAATTTTAATTATAATAATTTATAATAGTTTTAAATCGTGTAAAGCTCTGTATTAGGAGGGTTCCTCGATATTATGTAGTAATTAAGTAGAAAAAAAATTTACGAATCTAAAATTGCTAAGATTAATAAATTTAGTTGCGCTACTTTTTTTAAAAATAATTTTTTATGTTGCATTTTTTTACTTAATACATTCCTTATTTCCATGTATGATATACAGAAATTACCATTATTATAACAAGGTCTAAGGGTTTTGTCCCTTTACGTGGCCTTTTCAAAACATTTCGTTTCTTACAGATTTTATTTTCCGTTCAGCTTTAAAAGTGTAAACTTTAAATTTTAAATTATTTTTTCTTTTTTTCATTTACTATTTCACTAAATACTTTTATTTTATGTATTGTATTTCCATTAGTGTGTGTCATACTCAAATAGAATAATTTTTTTAAAAACTCAGACTTAAAAATTATGTCATTTATGGTCATCAGTAGTAGCTGTCATCGGCTCGTCAATCAACCATCATCAATAGATCGAACAGATGAACAGGACCGCTCGTTAATAATTGGTTGTATACTATTTTTTTATGCTATAAGTAACAAAGATTTCTTTGAAATCAGATTACTTTAACTTTAAATTTTTTAATTTTACTAAAATAACGTGTCAGAATTTTTTTAAATATTTTAAAAATCGATAAATTTGTGTTTGTTTACAAATTTCTTAAAATTAAGAAAATGGCCGTTTTTAAGAAAATTAAAAATTTTGAAATTAAATTTGACAATCAAATGTATATAGTTTCTATCTGAAATACACCAGAATTGTTTAATTAATAGAAATCGTAAATTTAATTATTAAACTTTCAATTAAAGTTAAAATGAAATCTTCAAGAATGTTTTTTCGTTGTAAAAAATTCATTTTAAACTTCAATATAGAAAATTTATGCCGAAATAGTGGAGGTACTTACATTAGGTTCATTGAAGGTAGCAATCTGCGTAAAACTGCTGAAATTACTTAATAAAAAGATGGGGGGCTGTAATATTTTATCAATATAACACTTGAGCCTTTTTTTTCACTCATCTGCCGTATTAATTACCATTTATTGTTGTTGTTACAGAATTCTATTAATGAAAATAAATTTTCTTGGAAAAAGGCACTTAGACTGTTTTTTCCTGATCGATATAAAAAGTTATGAAAGGATGAAAGATGATAAAAAAGCGCAAAAAATCGTTGAAAATGTCTCTAATAAAATTGATGTCGAAAAAACGTTCTTATTTAAAACCGAATTATTTTTATGGCCTAATTACTCATTCGTAACTACTTCTGTTTTGGATATTGTTTGAAACATCGAACTGGATTACCATTCGAAAAACTTGTTTGCCATCACTTGATTCTTCTTTATTCATAATTTAAAGTTATAAATTAAGAGACAAGCAAAATAAATGATGGTTAAACAGTTTAACCATCATTTATTTTGCTAATTGCTTTTTAAGGATATAAACTTACTAAAACAGTATTACTTTGCAAAAATGCTTTAACTTTTCCATACGTTAAAATTTCATAACAGAGAAAGGCTACTATTAACTTTTAGTGATAGTCATATAAGATATAATACACTGGGTAACAGAGAACTAAATTGTTGGTCCACTGAAAAAGCTTTTATGAAAAATAGCTCAATCGTAAAAAAACAGCAGTTCCTGCTATTATGTAAAATTACAGATAAACAAAGTCTTTAGTTTACCAAATCTCTTTCTTTTTCTCCCTCTCTGTATGTAGGTAGATTGAAATTATGGAATGCAAAGTTCATCATTGGTTCCTCACTGATGATTATTATAATTTATTAACGTCTATGAGTGGTTTGATTAATGAATTATAATGAGCCTAGTAGGTGATAAGTCACCTTCAAACTTCTTATTCACTAATTTTTCTCCTCGTTTAATTTTTTTTTTACATAATTTCTTAAAAGCTGATGAGTCTCACTTAATGAATATAATGAATAGTCAGTCATACTACATTTTAAAGTATTACCGCGTCTTATTACCGCTGTTCATCAAATTTTATTTTTCTGTAGTGTATGGATGTTCTGAATCAATGTTCTCTGCAGATTATTAGTGTATTCAGGAAGGCTATTTCACTGTCCATTTCGTATTCCATACAGAACTATATTAAAGTAATTATAGAACTCACATATTTTTCACATGGAATATAGACTTTCAGGAATTTTTTGGAATCTATGTATTTTATTAACTGGCGTATATACTCGTGTAAAAGCCGAATTCCCCAAAAGTCTAGAACTTAAATTTTGCAATTTATCTTAAATCCTGTAAAACATTCCATACTCCAGTCTTCAAGATTAGTTTAATTTCACTTATGCAAGTGCAGAAGTGGAAGAAAATTATATCACCGAATGCCTATGTTTAATTTTAATACAATGTTGATAAAAACAAGTACTGAATATGTAAATTAATAAATGAAATAATTTCTTCCTGTCTGTCATTACAATATATGAAATAATTGCTGTAATTCCTCTAAAATAAAAGTATTTTGTATTGATTAGTAATTAGTATTTAATTTGCTTTGAAATATTTAACAAAAATATAAGCAGATCATTCAATGTGTAATGAGTTCGAACAGATTTTCTCCTTTCATTACTTTCGGAACTTATCAAAAGATTCATGCATTACGAAAGTAATTATTCTGTCAAAAGGAGTTTAAGATGTCTTTGCCAGCCTCATTTTAGCTTTAGATATTTAGCATCTTCTCTGATGCCACTAATTGCTTTTTGCCTTTTTTTTTCTTATCTTGAGCGCTGTTATTGACATCTTCGAAATGTCCCAGACTGTTATCGGTCAGACAGAATTTGTAATAAACAAGGAAAAAAACATTGCTTCATCACGAAATGAAATGCATATCTTTCTGCTATTAATTTCTGAGTTGAGTTAGGCGAGATGGGATATTTTCTTTGCAATTGTCTTAAAGTCAGCAAAGGAAATCAATGTTTAGTCATGAGAGGGAAATTAACACCGGAAGCAAATAATAATAATAATAATAATAATAATAATAATAATAATAATGATGATGATGATTTATAACTGGAAGAACACGATCTTCCTTGTGCTGCTATTTCATTTAGCATTATCATACTCAGCTAACTTTAGGAAATATTAATGAGGAATAATAATTAATAAGGTAATAATATTTCTTCTATGCATAAAATTACAAGAAGACAGGAAATAACTATAATAATTACAAATACAAGATGATGAAATATGATAATGTGAAACATTTTCAACCATTTGTACAAGATTAATCGAACGAAATTTCAATATTTTTAGTACTAATACTACTAGTGTAAACAATATCAGGTATAGCGGCGCCGAGCGATCGGAGTAAAAATAAGAGACGTATTTATGAGTCTCGACTCAATTTTCTGCTAATTATAAATCTTTCAATTGGTTATGGAAGTTATAACAATGACGTAGTGTTTTCTAGAGAAAAACAGAGGCGAGTGGTCTCGTTGAGTTTTTAATTTTTATCCAGGCTATTTATTAATTGCCGTAGAACAACGGTCTGTGTTGTTGTATGGAAATAACAATAGGAGTAAGTGAAATAAAGATGAAAAGTATTTGACCAAAATGAATAATGATAGTACTTAAAAAGAAAAAAAAAAGCCCAATGGTTGCAACTAATGAGTTCGTCTGCACGTTTTTCTTAATGCTTACATTTAAGACTTAATTCCAAATTGTGAGTTTCAATAGCATATAATTTCTCAACGAATCTTGTGAAATTGGCGTTATATTATATTAGAAAAGAAATAAATATTAGGATCGAGCATACTACCCTTATAGGAACATTACAGCCCGTAATAGTTACCATCCACCGCAGCATTTGCGAAAAGTATAGGGATAAAAATGTATTCTAAAAAAAGTATAGGGATAAAAATGTATTCTAAAAATAATGAATAAACATACTTATAATGTTTTTTTAAACCCCAGCAAAATTTATATACCCTTTTCATTTAAGTATGTTACTTTTCAAGTGAAATTTTCCCTTTAAAATTACTAGAATTACGTTTGAACAGTAATACATAGGAATTATTAAAAAGCAAATTATGTATACATTAGGCTCAGTTTTACAACTCAAGTGGACATACATAATTAGAGAAAAGTGAAATTAAGGCTGTTAATAATTCTAAAGTTGGGATACTTTGATTTTTGAGTATAACTGTTCAGTCTGACTGAAAAATATGACATTTTAGTATTATACTGTCTTTTTGTATTATATGAAAAAAATAATATTTGTATTGTGCAGCGTTAT
This sequence comes from Acanthosepion pharaonis, assembly GCA_903632075.3. Lineage (NCBI taxonomy): Eukaryota > Metazoa > Mollusca > Cephalopoda > Sepiida > Sepiidae > Acanthosepion > Acanthosepion pharaonis. The sequence goes on along the minus strand of CAHIKZ030003744.1, from coordinate 903,838 downwards.
GTAATCTTGCATTTATTTCTATTTGAGTATCGTGTATCATTCGTAATGTTTCCTCTTTTTCACCATTGATTCGGACTCATATTTTAAATACCATCTCTCTTCAGGACGTAAGCCATCATGGCTCTCCACAGATTCCTTTTATTTATCTGTAAATGGCCATGACTTCTTTGAAAAGATAATGGAGTAGTTTCCCGATGGGCTCTCCACACTTGAATTTAGAGTTCTCCTTCTCCGAGACTGGCTGTCACACACAACTAAGAAATGTTACTCAATCCATAGCTGGTTTAAATATTTTATAAGATTGAAAAATACTGCTCACATATATGTGGGTAAAAAGGAAAATACGGACATCTAAATATTTCATAGTGATGGTCATATAATGAAAATACATCATTTCAGAATTTCAAATAATATTCTGCATTGCTTGTTGAAAACTTGTAACCTTGGTTCTAATTTTCTCGAGCTTCTGTTTTAGGAGTATGAATTTTCTGCTTCCTGCTCCTAATATCGACTTTTAACGTACAGATCACGTGACTTTTTATTAGGCTATCTTTGCTCATTTACACACACCATATTAACGTCAGTGCATTGCTTATTGCTTTGAAACCTCATGTTTCATATTCACGATCCATAACTGAGAGCGTCCTTTTTTTAGTTTGTTTCTTATTTTCCCGCCTTTAGAAACTGTTCTCCTCTGTTTAATTAAAATATGCTAATAAAGTGTTCAGCTTTGAAGAGGGGAAATAGGAAGAGAGATCTTGTCTTTTATCCTTTGATTTCTCATTTGAATAATCAGTTTTCCCTTTTTTTTTTATTCCATTGCCCTCGCTTCAAATATTGATCATATTTATGTTGCACTTTATTCGTTCGTCTACTCGTTTATTTTTTACTTTCTTTTTACAATTATTTCTCAATGCCCTTTTTCTTTTCTTTTTTTCCTTTTTTGAGAGCTATTCTGATAAACTTTTCACTAGGAAAAGACAAACAATATAAACATGAATATTTTTGATACAGGGGGAAACTATAATTTTTCAAGAAAATGTGTAATATTTTCATTGGGATAAATCTTGAAAAACTGTCTGCATCTTAAAAATATAGTTTTTAAAACCAATTTTTCATGAGAAAATATATAGACAGTTCATTTTCTAAAAGTTGAGAAGACAATATTCATCAGTTTCATTCATGTCAAACATCTAACTTTGCCACGTTTCAGGAGAAGGAAATTTATAATTTTATAATGATGTTTATGAATTTTATACTGATCTATAGTGAATGAGAGGATAAAATGATTAGTAGATTCAAGAGATTTCAGATTTAATTCAATAATTGTAGAAAGGCCTCTAATGACGTTGCGGACGGTTTGAAAGAAATGTTGCAAAATGCTTGGTCTTCCAGGGCGTTTTCAAGTACAGTTTATCGTGAAGCCAATTCAATTAGTGAAGCATACATGTAAGGTTTTAAAAGAATTATCATATATAGAAATTTTTATTGCATATATTTGGGATACTTGGGAATTGGAAAACGAATATTATGTTGTAATAAACGATACTGATTCATTTCAAAGTGTTTTTAGATTATAAAAGGACGGCCTATATATCTGTTGTAGAATTTAAAAATGTCTCCTAATATCAAATATTTTGTGTAAGTATTTTACAATCTCTTCTGCCTACCTCGTTGTATATTGCTCTAATATTTTTAATTTTTTCATTCTATATATTTTAGGACTCTTACAAGTCTATCTTTCTATCCTTCTCCTCTTTGTTTTTTTCTATAACTGTTTATATCTATCTATACATAAATACATACAAATGAAGAAAAAGATACTTGGCTGAAAATGATTTGATTGAGTGAAATCCCAATAAAATGCAGCGCATCAAACAACAGTTTTTATACAGTTTTATACAGACGCGTAATAGACGTCAAGTCTTCTCTCTTTACTTACTCTCCTTTTACCGCTTCATTGTTCTTTCTTTTTATTTCTTTCTTAACTCTATCGCTCTCTCCAGTTTTCGTGTCTTCGTTTCGATTAAAATTTCTTTTTTATTATTATTATTTATGTATTTCTTCCCAAGGCTTTTCATTAAAACCCATTTAATTTTTTCTTGTTCCTGTTTAATTTTCTTTTGAGTCATTCTGTTTCCTCAACACGTTTCCCGCCTTTGCTTTTTATGATATTTTCCTTTTCCCACCCAACACAATAGCAATTTTATTTAGTCCCTCCCTTTTGACTAAATCCGTTCGCACATAAACAACTTAAAAAAAAAGCGTTAATTTTTTTAAAAATAAAAATTAATTAATTAAAATTCTGCAGAAATCATTATAGCCACAATAAATAAAAAAGGTGCAAAACCTGGACAAAATGTGGGTTGGGGACTTATTTCTTTTCTCCATAATATATTCCATCAAGAAATTAAAAGCCTTGTTCGAAGATCGATTGATTTAATTAGTCGGCTTTTTTTCTTTTTTTTTTTTTTTGAAGCAGAGGTTGTTTTTTGTTTTAATTTTTCTTCAACTTTTAAATTCTTGGAAATTTGCCCAAGATTGAAATACTTTGTTAAAGAAAACACAATATTGCGTCTCGTGGTCATATAATGTTGAATAAAGCTACGTTACATCTCATTTTGTCTAAAAGCTATCAAATATCTATAATCCGATATCCTGTAGATATCCATATATGAATGGATATGAGATATCATGTAAATAGCAGATGCTTGCTATCTACAGGAGGACTTAATTCAACAAAACTCTCCATAAAATATGAAAACACTTAAAATATCTTTAAACTTTCCCCAAAGTTGTATGGATTATAACAAATGTAGATTAAGGATATTCTTGGGAATTCGACCTTAGCTTAATCCTTATAACTTATAACAGAGTATGTCTCCCGGAGAGCTCTTAAGGTTATCGACCGAGTCATTACTTTATGTCTAAATTTATTCTAACGAAATATTAGTTTGTATTTAGAAAAAATTCCAACGTAATTTTCTTTTTAAAATTCTCTCCTTTTGGGTTAAATTACCCAGGCATCATCGCACGACTACATTAAAGATGATCAGGACGTTCCTTGGTTTCTACAGTTTAAACTCAAAGCATGAAGCTTACACGATGAAAATGATTACATACATATATCACAAAGTTAAATATGAAATACGTGGTGAAATTATTGGAAATTATTACTGCCTATGCGTGCACATATATATGTGTATATATTTTTATATGTGTTTAAATATACGTGCACACACACACACACACACACACACACACACACATATATATATATATATATATATATATATATATATATATATATATATAAATGATATAATATGGTAATCCGTATGCAATTTCCAGGAGGATATAGATCCAGGGAGAGTTGTATACCAAAAGACAGAGAAAAACTATTATTAATTAAAGAATATCAAACACTTAAAATCTTAAGGATTTTAAGTGTTTGACATTCTTTAATTATATATATATATATGTGTGTGTGTTCAAATTATGTAAATTCATCTGAACATGCACGAATATTATGTGTGCATATCTTTCATTTTAAGCTTGTGCATATATGCCTGTCTTTATAAAAGTTGTACATATTTTATGTGCATAGATGAATATGCTTATATGCAGTTATGTGTCTACGCTTATGTATAAGTAATCTTTGTTTTGTCCCTTTTTAGGACGTAGTGATCATAGGTGTCTGGAAATTCCTTTCCTTGACTTCTTGGGAAAAATAGTGGATTTGTTTCCCGCTTCCGGTTTACGGTTTTGAATTCAGAGTAGACTTGTTTGGCTGACACGCAAGTCTAGAGAGCCCAGTCTACCCTGCTCATTATCCTTTAGTTGGAAGATGGTGGATTTATTTAATTTCCAAAAGCATTTGTGGACATAAGTGCATGCATGTATGAATGTATTGTAGCATTATTACCCCTCTTTCTATATATCTGTTGCTCTCTCTATTTTTATATCTATCTCTATCTTTATCTCTCTCTTTATCTATCTATCTATCTATCTATCTATCTATCTATCTATCTATCTATCTATGCGACTTATTTTCCATCCTTTATTTCCTGTCATTAATGCACTTTAGAGGACATCCTCACTCACTGATTGTGCAATAAAAGAAATTTATTGTCAATTTGGTGAAGATTTGTTCAATTAAAAAAATCTCAACGACTCTTATATTTGGAGAGCAAAACTATACGAATTGTGTCGACAAAACTTATTCGATTATTCAAATGAATTTCATTTGTTGCAAAACAAGATGAGTTGAAAAATAGAATTTTAAATGTTGGAAAATTAGAAAAATTAGAACAGGTTTCGTCATCCTAAGTAGTGATTTAAAAAAATGTCAGCGAAAAATCGAATGAGTATGCAAATCTAGACTTTGTTAGTGAACTCAAAATGTAGAAAATGAACTATTGTACTTGTCATTTTGTGCGCAAACTCGAAAGCTCTTGCAAAAAGATTGTAGGAGCTAAAAACCTGAGGAAGAATTGTAATTATTTAGGCAAAATATTATAACCTACAAGAATATTTGAGAAATTTAATGTTTTGAAGAAAAATTTAATCAAAAATGATTAAATTCATATAAAAAGCAACAACAATAATAATAATAATAATAATAATAATAAATAACTACAAAAAAATTGTTCTCACGAGTACAACACACACCTTACGAAGGCCTTTATCTATGTAAATATGTTTTTGTTTTGTTTTTTAATTGCTTAGTGGAAAATGTCATGGGGCCATTTCTGATCTGGTCGAAACCCGGAAAGAAATGAGTACTCACATGAAATAAAACAACAAAAACAACAACAACAACAACAACAACAACAATAATAATAATAATAATAATAATAATAATAATAATAATAAAAATTGGAACTGAGCAAACCATTTGGTTAGAATCTTATTATCAAATGGTACGAGAAGGATCAGAACTTAATCACTGGAGCACTGGTAACAATGCAAAAGAATTACGAAGAGTTTGGAAACTACTATAAATCCAACAGAGATTTCAACTGTTCATATAACAGCACTCTTGAAACTGCTAAAACTACTGGCGATGACGTTGTAGAATTAAATCGTCTTGATGTTCCAAGAAAAGCCAAAATTTGCACGCTTAAATAAATGATAGCTAGCTTTCATGTGCTGGTATGAAGTAAAATTATAAACCAAAAACTACAATGTCATTATTGTATTACAACTATCCGAGCAGTATATTTTTAACTCCTCTGTTTTGATGCTCGTTAAGGACAACCAAAATGTTGACTAAGTAATTTATTTCCTCGTTGGCTTCACAAATTTTTCATTATTATTATTATTATTATTATTATTATTATTATTATTATTTTAATTCTAATCAAACAATGTTTGTAAAGTTTCATCAGATGGTGAATAGTCTTCAGTAGCAAGCCGAAAAAATAGATTAGACGTAATCAGGTCAACAAATAGCGCTAAAATGCTAAAATTAAATACTTTATGGTTTTTAGTTGTATTTCAATGAAAAACTGGCTCTCGATCAATAGTTTCTTGTTATTCAAACATTTCTTGTAAATTTCCATATATTAGAAGTAAATTTAAATAACGGAACAAGCACAAATCAACCAATAATACACTCAAAACGTTTTCAAGAGGCGAAGCAAAATTATTTTTATTTTTCAATTATTGTCTGAAGCTCCGACAACGATCAGTGGCTGTTTTTATTCGCTCTCATCTAATTAAGTGAATATCATAGAGTAAAGGGGAACTTGTTCATTCGCTGAAAATATATTATGCCAGCCAATCTGGATCATTACACTTTGGATGTATTGGCTTGCGGCGGAACATTAAAAAGTAGCAATATTTTATGGTTGTTCTCAAGCCAAAACACCGTGTCCATGCCTAGATTTTCAATTCGTTTAACTAATGAAACTGACGTGTATTTACTTTTTCTTCTTAAAGTACAACAGAATTATTGGCGTCTTATTTGCTAAGGTTTATTATTGATAATGTTTAGCTATAGATTCTTGAGTTTTTCTGATAGGCTTCTTTCAATTTTCATCACCATTCCCCACCCCAATCTACTCTTACTTAACATCCATACATTCCTACCCTGTATTCCATATAAACATCATCCGATTCTCCTCTTCCATATTCTCATATTTATCCTAAAAATTCTAATCGCACATGGAAGTTCATTTTTTCTTTATTCCTATTTTACATATTTTATTTCCATTATTTTTCGTTCTTAAATTTTCATATTTTATTACAACTTTTACAATGTATTATTTTCCAATTCATTCAACTTTGATGAGGCCCTGTTTTCAGCCAATCTATTGTTAGCATTCACAAGAGGAACTTTTTGACATCAGAGAAATTTCAGTTTTCGAATTTCTTGCTGGTATTTTCTCACTGTTTTCCCAAGCAGGGACCAAAATTCCCCTAATTACCGAAATTAGAAAACTAAGATGCAATTTGAGTGTTTTAGGAAAAATCATTGAAAACAGTTCGAGAAGTGCTTACTGAATATCTTCATGACATTCATGAAACTCCCTTTAGATTTACAAGAGCAAACGCGTGATATTTGCTATAAGAAAGTGGACACTGAAGAAAAATTTCAAATTATTTGGTTAGTTCAATTATCTGAATCGAGTTCAACCCAAGCAAGGCAGTAAAGCCACTTAGACATAAGGGATTACTGGGTGTGGAAAAATTAAAAAAACGGAAAAAATACTAAGGAGCGAGAACAAAAGAAGCGTAATCAGGAAGACCGTAGATAACGATTGACGTTGAATTTACATTTTTGAAGATTAAAGTTGGATGGAAAGCTTGTAAATTGATTAGACCTCGTCATTTTAGTACTGCGCTTAAATTCATAAATAGCGAAGATCTTATCCAAACTTACCATGAAAGTATTTATAGAAAGCGTGCAAGGAAGTAACTTTACGGCGGTGGAAAAGACGCCAGATTCAGAAGACAAATGCAAGAAATGGCTGATCAATCATGCACATAAAGGAAACCTTAAAATTAAATCCGCAGATAAAACATATCAGGACAGTAAATATAAACAAGGACGTGCTGCTGAAAAGTTTTCGGCTCATCCAACCTCCCAGAATTTGATTAAATGACCTTTGTTCAGTTGTTATCGGAGAATCAGAAACTGTCTCGAAGTACCTAAGTGAATATATCGGGACCATATACACGAGAATGCTGGAGTAATGAAGCTGTTTGCAGTTACACAATCTCAGTGTAAGAACTAATGTTCATAGTTTTATGAGTAAGCAATAATGATGATATATAAAACTTGGTTGCTGTAAAAAAAAAAAAAAGATCTGACAAATTATGGCACTCCTAGTAAATCAGAGCGAGAAATGAATGGCCAAACATGGAAATGAGTCGCTTTATCAAGCATTTAAGAAGTTAACCTAACAATATCGGGATATTGAGACGTTTAATAAATTTGGAGAAACTTGTCATTAAGTTTCTATCAATAACCTCCGGATATGTCTGGAGGAAAATATATTTAAAGTAATAATGGCATACAGATAATATCATGTCTTCTAAGTACAATTTTCTCTTTGATAATAATAATAATAATAATAATAATAATAATAATAATACTAGCAGAATAACCCGTCTTTGACTGGGTCTTTTGTTACTGGGACTTTTTGCCGTTCAATTGAAGTAGTGGGCTGAGTTTAAACTTAAAGTCAGCCCACTCGAAAATCAATATTAGTAACAACATTTGGGTGCAACTGAGACACATCCCCAAATGGGGGGGGGGTAACAATTGGAATGAAGGGTGGCCCTGAAAAGGGAGCTCTATAATAATAAATAATATCAAACAAAAAAATTTCATTACACATTAATGTAAACATAAACGTAGTCCGATGAAGTTCTAAAGGACGAAAGGCGTCACAGAAAAATCTTTTTCCAGTTTGTCATATTTCTTTCTCCTTATATGAGAAAAACCATGAAAAAATAGGTGTGTGGAAAAGAAAAGGTTAAAAAAAATAGAGGAAGAGGTTGAAAGAAAGCAAATGCAGACGAGAAAGAGGAATGTCAAGAAGAAATAAAGACAAATATAGAGAAGGGAGTTTAAAAAAAAAAACAAGCATAAAGTGCGATAGAGATATAAGGAGAGTGAAAAATAGAAAAAAGAAGTGTAAAAAAAAGAGGCTATGTTAAAAGAAATGAAGCAGAATAAAAAAAGAGAAGTGTAAAAATCAACGAATCAGTTAACCAGTGTCCATCTCATAATTAAGATACATTCAGCACATAAAATTATCAGATGTAATTTCTTAAATGAAATATTGTCAATAATTATTAAATTTTGACGAGCCTTTAATCTTATTTCTCTTGCTTTGTATGGCAACTCTTGGATCATTATATTAATGAACAGGTTTGAATGTGAGTATTTAAACATTTGGGATTTACTGTTTTCAACTATATATTTTACTATTATCAAAATGAGAAAAGAGATCTATAAACATTATATATAGTAATGCACGTTGAGTATTGGTGTTAGAAAATAGCGTTCGATGCTAAAATTTATACTACTAATAATTTACTATACATTTTGTACCCCCACAGGTAACACAAATTTGAGTTTAATGCACGAAGAAATCGTCAGGTGCTGATTGAAAACTTAGCGGTACTACAGGTGAATAAGAAAATATATTTATTAGTTGTATATTAGGTTTTAACATTACCATTGTAGCGTCTGTACGGTATGAAAACGTAAGACCTTGAAGAAAAACAAGAGCTTGTCCATTAGTTGCGATTCATTCAACATATCAACATTTATTAATAGTTAGATTGCTGCATAATTACTGAGCTTAGTTTAATGCGGACATTACCAAAAAGGCACTAAAAAGATAGTTCCCTCACAATACTATCTGAAATCCAGTCTATTTATTTTCGGAAATGCACAAACTACCCTACTACTTCAAATGTAAACAGCTTCAGTATATATATATATATATATATATATATATATATATATATATATATATATATATATATATATATCTATCTATCTAATATAATAATATCTATATTTCTCATGTTGTCTCTCTGTGTCTGTCGTGGGCGTTGTTACCTCGCCCAGGCTGCATTTCTAACCCGATTTCGATGCGGTTTTCACCACAAGTTTGCAAATGGCTGCCGTAAGGACATGATGTCATGGCCATTGTCCAGGCTACACCAATCAATGACAAGTCACGCTCCCTTTAAATACCGCCTTGATTTGATCGCCATTAACGCATCTGTCCTTGGATTAATTGACAGCTTCCTGCTACCGCAAGTTACCTATTTGCTTAAACGTTTGCATTAGCCATTTTATCTCCGCGTGCTGGCTTTACTGCGCAGCCCAGTCCATCTTAGCGTTCCATACCTATTTCTACCTTTTCGTAGTTCAGTTTTGCTATTAGACAGTTTACTGCTGTTGCGAGTTACTTATTTACTCAATCGTTTGCCCAACCTATTTTACCTCCACGTTACAGTTTTCACTGTAAGTTGAAGTGTACTGCCTTTACTACGCAGCCCAGTACGCCTCAGTACTTCACTGCCTATCTGCTTAAACGTTTGCATTACCCATTTTATCTCCGCGTGCTGCCTTTACTGCACAGCCCAGTCCATCTTAGCATTCCATACCTATTTCTACCTTTTCGTAGTTCTGTTTTGCTATTAGACAGTTAACTGCTGTCGCAAGTTACTTCTCTTCTGTCTTTACTACGCGGCCCAGTACACCTCAGTGTTTCACTACTTTTTAACCTTCAACGCTTCAACGTTTTGGTTGCGTAACCTCTTCCTACAGCGACGTTTTCGTGCTGCCAGAAAGCACGGCCCATAGCTAGGAGAAGCTTTTTCCATACGGCTCCACTGCATTTTTAGTTTTCGTATACAACGAGGTTGCACCGCTTCAGCTTCGGCATCAACTTCTATTCGCATTCTTACACAGCATTTCTACAACCATTCAAATGGCTCCTACACGACGAACATCCGCACGTCAGCAACTGAAGACCCCTAATACCGTTAACCCATGCAGAACAGGCGACTGTGGAGGATCAGATAATAACTCCGGTTACAGACGATCATATAGCGTCTACTTCAACCTCTGTTTTGCACTCTTCCGCGTGCCGTGGTGATGACCAACCCGGCAGCTCTGCAAAGGCTGCAAAAACACCCAGGCGAGGCAACCTTAGCAGGCGTTCTAAAAAAGCCTCACCGGCTAAGGGGAAACGGGAGCAGGATTCCATTGAGCGCACCTCCTTGGGGGAGAAGCGGCTGGCGTCTACTTCAATCTCTGCTTTGCACTCTTCTGAGTGCCGTGGCGATGACCGACCCGGCAGTTTTGCTAAGCGTTCCAAAATACCATGGCGAGGCAACCTTAGAAGGCGTTCTAAAAGAGCCTCTGCGGCAAAGAGAAAGCGGGAGGAGGAAACCGAGATAGAGGCCTCTTTGAGGCTTTCCAGTCAATCTCAACGGAGGCAGGATGTTTTGTCACATGAAACGCTTGGTGAGCGTAACTACCGTTTGTACTGAAAATCAGTTTACACATATTCGTTGAAAAGTAAGAGGAAACTACCTAAACGCTTGCAAGACAACAAAAAAGCGGCTTCATCACAAGCGCTTTTGCGGTTTCGACAGAGCCCGCATCGAAAAGCTACTCGCAATGCAGCCGATGCCGCTGCAACTTCCATTCCATTCGACGGTCCCAGGAGACCACGGCTGAGAAAACCGCACGTAACGCAGCGAAAGCTGCGGCAACGTCCATTCGACGGTCCCAGGAATCCATGGCAAGTTTTGCTGCAAGGGCGTCGGAAAGTTCCGCGCTAAAGCGCACAAGGCGGCAACACGATTCAATTTCAACTTCCGCTGCTAGAGCTGTAGAAGGATCTACTGAAAGGCTTGAAAGATTGCAGACTGTTAACCAGCGCCGCCATGCACAGCGAGGGCTCTGTAGCCCACCAAACTATGAGCCAGTTTTGAGGCTTTCCGGCCGCAAAGACCTCCAAATAGGATCCATGTCAGTTGTCTGTGGGCATTGCAATGCCAAAAAATGGCCTGGAGAGTCTGCAGGTTTGTGTTGTTCAGACGGTAAGGTTGCCACCTTTTCAAGAGCTAACAGATTCGTTGAAAACTCTGTTGTGGGGTTCCAGCCCAGACTCCAAACATTTCCTCGCAAAAATCAGACAGTACAATTGTGCTTTCCAGATGACCTCTTTTGGTGGTAATGCCTTCCACGAAGTTGGTTGGAATCCCACCTTTAAGGTTCAAGGTCAGGTTTACCACCGGATTGGGTCTCTATTGCCGGAAACTGCCACTGATTCGACCTTTCTACAAATATACTTCATAGCTAACTACAATCAACAGGCAGATGCCCGCATGGGCATTATTCCCTAGAACGATACAAGCCAGGACAATCATCCTCGCAGGGATATCATAATGACTCTCCAACAAATGCTCCACAAGACAAACAGCTATGCCCGCAGTTTTAAGTATGCTCTCGAAAATAACACTTCTTCTGATTTCATTATTTTAATTGATGCTGACAAACGGCCTCAGGGAGAGCACGAATGTCGTTACAATGCTCCCGCAAGTAACGAAGTTTCCGTCATTGTCAGCGGTGGTCAGCACAGCAGACGTGACACTGTTATCGAATCGCGCGGCAGTGGGCTCCGAAGAATCAGTGAAACGCACCGGTCCTACGATGCACTGCAATACCCACTTCTCTTCCCTTACGGAGAAGATGGGTACCACTTTGGCATTCTGCAAAATGGGTCCACCTTAAAAAGTGTCTTGCAGGGCTTTCTACGCCTACCTATTGATGGTACATGAGGGTGCATTCAGTCATCTTCATCGAAGCCGGCAACTTTTCCATCAATTCATAGTAGACATGGCTGCTAAGATGGAATCCAAAAGACTCTGTTACATCAGATTGAATCAGACCAAGTTGCGTTGCAACTCTTACATTCACCTCCGTGATGCTTTACGAAATGATGCTGATCCACGCAATATAGGCAAAATGTGCATACTACCTGCAACGTTCACAGGCAGTCCACGATACATGCACGCGAGGACGCAAGACGCGATGACATACGTTCGTAAGTACGGCCGACCAGACCTATTCATAACTTTCACGTGTAACCCAAAATGGTACGCAATTGTTAAAGAACTCATGCCAGGGCAATCGGCCTACGACCGTCCAGAGCTCATTGCGCGCGTTTACCATCTGAAGTTGGGAAAGCTAATGGATGTGATTACAAAGGGTCAGGTTTTGGGGGCTGTTTGCTGTCGCATGCACACTATCGTGTGGCAGAAACGTGGCCTGCCTTATGCACTGTGCATTTGGCTGTGCGACAAGATTGAGGCCACAGAAATCGATCATCCTATTTCTGCTGAAATTCCTGATCCGTCCGCTGACCCTGAATTGTACGAAATAGTGACAACCAACATGATTCATGGTCCCTGCGGGTCGCATTACAATTACACCAGCTGTCACAACAGCGACGGCAAATGCACCCGGCAGTACCCACGAGATTTCGTGAGCGAAATCATTACAGGGAGCGATGGTTATCCACTGTAACGGCGAAGGAGTCCCGCTGAGGAAGGATTTACAGCCGTGGTAAAGAGCCACCAAGTGGATAACAGATGGGTAGTGCCATACTGTCCCCTGCGTTCAATGCGCACATCAATGTCGAATATTGCCATTCAGTTCGCTCCATCAAGTATATCAACAATGGGAATGATGCTGCAATGTTTGGTATTAGGCAGGAAGGTTCCGTAGACGAAATCCAGGACTTCCTTGCAGGGCGCATCATTAACAGCACAGAGGGCCCTTGGCACATATTCAGCTTCCCCATTCACGAACGGTTCCCAGCAATCGTCCAGCTTGCTGTGCACCTAGAAAACGACGAACTTCGTTATTTTTCTGCGGGTACAGCAATGGATGTGGCTGCGCGTACCAAAGACACAACGCTTTCAGCGTTCTTCAAACTTTGTCGACAGGACGAGTTTGCTAGGACTCTAGTGTACCCAGACGTGCCTTCATACTATGTGTTGACAAAAAAGAACACCTGGGCTCGGCGGAAGTGCGGGGCCAACGTCGAGGGCTATCCAGGCGTAAAAAAAGACGCCACACTCGGAAGGGTATTCACAGTTCCCCCGCTTCGCGACAGGAATGTTTTTACTTGCGACTCCTTTTGCACGAAGTTAGTGGTCCAACGAGCTACAATAACTTATGGACGGTTAATGGTGTTTTATGTGACACTTTTCGTGAGGCCTGCCTCCGTCCCGGCCTTTTGGAAGACGACAGCCAGTGGGATACCACAATGGCTGAGGGAGCTCTTTTAAAAATGCCCTCTGCTTTGCGCCACCTCTTCACCACAATCTTACAAATGTGCGAACCCAGTGATCCCAAACCACTTTGGGATAAATACAAGGACTTTTTGTCCGAAGACATACTCAGAGAAGCGCAACTGCTGCGTCCAACAATGGTTCCTACATTCAACGATGAAATTTACAACAGGGCGCTTATAATTATTGAGAACCTGTTTGTTGAAATGGGGGGGGGATCTCTTGCCGCTATTGGGCTTCCAACGCCAGATCGTGTGGCATCCTCCAGTCTCTCACCTGAGATTGTGCGGGAGACATCCTAATCTGTTGAGGAGCTCAACGCCTATGTCACAACAAATGAGCCAAAACTTCTCATAGACCAAAGGGCCGCTTACGATGCGGTTCTTGCATCCACCAGGCAGGATACAGGATCAATTTTCTTCCTGGACGCGCCTGGGGTAACGGGAAAAACGTTCGTAACAAAACTGCTTCTTGCAGAAATTCGGCGCCATGGCGAAGTGGCGCTAGCAGTAGCGTCTTCAGGCATTGCTGCCACATTACTACCGGGTGGCCGAACAGTGCAGTCAACGTTTAAACTTCCGCTTGGCCTGATTAAGGCAGAAACAGCTGTATGCAGTATAGCCAAGCAATCAGGTCTAGCGGAGGTACTCAGGCGATGTAAGCTCATCGTCTGGGATGAGTGCACTGTCAGTCCCAAAACTGCACTCGAGGCTGTAAACCGCTCTCTGAAGGATATTCGAAACTCTGATGACCTTATGGGAGATATAACAGTCCTTCTATCCGGTGAATTTCGCCACATCCTCCCCGTTGTACCTAAGGGGACAAGGGCCGACGCTATTCGAGCGTGCTTGAAATCGTCACAACTTTGGCCCACTGTTAGGCCATTGCACCATATCACCAACATGCGTGCACACCTAACCGCCGAATTTTCGAATTCATTATTAGCCCTTGGCGAAGGCATTATTCCAGCGGACACTAATGGATTTGTAAACGTCTAAGGGTTGTCTACAGTGGTCACAACGCCAGCAAAACTCAGGGAATCAGTTTTTCCTGATCTTCAATCCAACTACAACAATATTGAGTGGTTTGCTGGGCGGGCCATTCTTGCCCCCCAAAACACCACTGTGACAACCCTTAATTGACAGCTTCTGAAAACTGTGCCAGGGGTGTTGCACGTTTACAAATCCATTGACAGAACTCCAGACTCCGCTGAAATGGCGAACTTTCCAGTGGAGTTCTTAAACAGCTTCCACCCCGCTGGTCTCCCTCCTCACATTCTGAAACTTAAAGTGGGGATCCAGGTTATGTTGCTTAGAAACTCTGTAATGGAACCAGGATGGTTATTCAGGCCCTACACCCAGACATTATTGAGGCCAAAATTATAACTGGCTGCGGTAAAGGAGAGCAAGTGCTTATCCCAAGGATGCATTTGTATCCATCAGATGCCGACATACCCTTCACTTTCAAAAGATCCCAATTCTCAGTCGCACCCTGTTTTGCTATGACAAGGACAAACGCTGTCCGTCACTGGTGTACACTTAGATGAGCAGTGCTTCTCACACGGCCAACTTTATGTAGCTTGCTCTCGAGTCGGCAGGCGCGATGATGTGTTCCTTTATTCACCCTCAGAAAAAGCTAAAAATGTGGTCTACACTGAAGTCCTCAGCCAGTGATACGGAAACTCCATTCCATTTTTCCTTTTCATGCAAGAAAATAAAAAGAATGTATAAACATAACAATGTCTTTTATTTATTTATTTATTTTATATATATATATATATATATATATATATATATATATATATAAAGTAATATCGATAATTAAAAATGATTTATAAATTTTAAGGGTTTTGATTTTTATCCTGAGTATGCCCAGTATTCTTAGTAATTTGTTTAACTATCTTTAATATTGTATATGGCTAATATTTTTTTTTATCTTTAATTAAGATTTATTGTAAATCTTACATTAACTTAAATAGAAATCGTATCGCCATAATTACAGGAGAAACATTTCTCAGATTAGTTTCGTATCGATCCAGACTCTACCGTCATAAATTAGTTGACATTTGCAACATTTTCATTAGTTAAACATGAAATATAGGAAGTTTATCACCTCATCTTAATTGAGCATCTCTTCTTAATTCTAAACAAAATGTAACAGTAAAAATACTGGCGAATGATTTAAATTTGTACACAGGTTGGACATCCTATATATATATATATATATATATATATATATATATATATATGTGTGTGTGTGTGTGTGTAGGCGCGTGCATAGACACATTGCACTCCTTTCCTCTCTTTCTTTCTCTGTATCATGTACTAGCGTGTATACCGTTCATGACTTTGATCCTCGTATTATACTCCACACCAATGCCCTTGGGCCAGAGGAGATGAAACTTGATCAATCTCTTTTACTCTCTCCACACACACGCACACACACACACACGCACGCACACACGCACACACACACACGCACACACACACACAAATTCAAAGAAAAACATTATTCACTAATACAGTAGTGTGAGCAACAGGTCAGATTAATCAGTGTGAAATGACGAATACAAAATGGGATGTGAACAAAAAAATATGTTCAGAGCGAAAATGCCAAATTTATCTTGGTGAATATTTTAACCAAATTCTTCTGAACCGGGCTTTCAGATAAATCAATATATTTTATCATAACAGTTAATCTGAGACCAATACGCGAAAAGAGACGTATTCGCCAAACAAATATTCTCATAGATGCAAACATGAAATTAAGAGATAAGAATAAAATCAAAATGTATTTTTTTAATTTTAATTTTTATTTTTTTTTAAATTTATTTTCGTATGTGCGTGTAATTACCAAGCACAGTCACCGAAATCATACAAATGGTGTCTGGGACGAACTGGCGCGGCGCATTTGTGTAATCGACAAAATTAATTGAGACGAAACAAGTGTCGCCATCATGCTGTGTTCTGTCTGCTGACGTCATGAACGGCCAATTGTTGATGATAATAATGCTAATGGTGTCGATTTATTTGTTTTGATTGATAATTATCAGTTTTGTGCGTTGGTACAAAATGTTGTATGTCCGTTACCCACAATCATATTGAGCTGAAAGAGGGGAAAGCAATAACAAAAACATTCTAGGCTTTTGAAAGTCAATGTTTTTGTTTTGTTTTGTTTTTTAAATGGCAATGTCACTTCGTTACTATTTAATGTTTTAATGACCTTTGAATTTTAACCCTAACAACGAATTATAAAACTTATTGAATTAAAACTAAGCAAACAAGTCAAAAAAGTGTAGTTACTTAGAACAAAGTTCACTATATATTTTTATTAATTGTGTATTTACAGACATATATATCAGACTCCATTTTGATGTCGAAAAATCGGTCTAACAGACATGATTTTATAAATTAATATATTTACGGAATTTGTACCATTTCACCCCACCTTTCTCACGGGATACAAACTTAGTCATATTTCTATCACAGCTCGGAGAATCTCAAAACATATCAATAGCCTTGGCCATAAGAAGATCCAGATAAAATCTCAGTGCTTGTCCTTAAGAATACTAGCTTTGTGTTATTTCCAATCTTAGCAAAATTATTCAACCACTGCCTAAAGGAGAATTCCTTCCCAGGGCTATGGAAGGTGTCAAGTGTATGCCCAGTTTACAAGAACGGAGGGAAGTGCTCAATCTTTTCTCAATATCGGAACTTCAACTTCCTTAGTGTCATTAGCAAACACGGTGAGGTTATAATTAACAACAAGGTGTCGAGCATCTCAGCAGGTTCATCCTCTTGAGTGATAAACAATACGGATTTCGATCTGCTCAGTCCACTTATGATATTCTGGCATTACTCACAGAATCAGCGAGGCATTAGACAATACCCATGACGAGGATCGCATTAGATATATCGAAGGTCTTTGACAAGGTTTGATATATGGGGGCTGCTACACAAGCTCTCCGATTATGGTATCACTGGAACGGTTTCTGAATTATGAACTCCTTGTTATCTGGTCTCTGAAGGTACTTGTTAATTGCCAGTCCCCCGAGGACCATGAGATCACTGCAGGCTTGTCTCCTTAGCTTCGATTCTTGACACAGCCCTCTTCCAGCTGTATATTAATAATCTGCCTATGAGTATACGCTGATCTCTTGTGAATATATATGCAGATGATACAACGGTATATGAGTACACCTTTAAAAATCTAGATGACCAGAGACTGACTGCTGATTTCTCCTTAGACCTAGCTTTAACAAACTCAGTGAGGATGGGAGACTGGTTACATTCAATAACTTAAGAACCAAACTTGTAACATTCCATCATCACCTGAATGCAATAGACGAGTGTTTTCTCAAGGATGTCCCTTGCCATGAACGCCTACTTCAGACCGTAAGTGAAACTCGTATATACAATCCATCGTTAAAAATGCTGTCAAAATGGTCTGTTCCCTGTACCGCCCCAGTAAATACTGGACTCCTTCTATGCTCTACGTTTGCAAGAGCCAACAATATAGTATTGATGCCATATCTGGGCTGGAGCTAACTCAGCCTTCACTTTCTAATTTTCATGGAATTCAAAAGCGTCTACATGGCCTTGTGGGTGATTTCTTATTTCCACTTTACAACCGCTTCCCCATAGACGAAATGTTATAAGCCTCTAGCTACCCTAGCTATGGGGTTGCTTTTCTGGCCGCTAACCTGTTCAAGTCTAGGTTGTCAGCATAAACTGCCCCGTACACACAACAGCCTCCTTCAGCAACTTTCTACCTTGATTGGCCCTTTAACTTTCTATAAGGTGAACACTGGTATAAAATAAACCTGTGCGAGTACCATTTCATTGTCATTCTCATTGTCACTTTAGCAATTGAATCCCACATCATACCAAATCTTTTGTTTAACGATCATTTTTGTATGGTGTTCAAAAGAACGAGCGAGCGGAGTTGACTTGCAACATCAGCAGTCAATACCTAATTGGTTTGCTTCCTAAATAAAAATGTGTGTTTTACCTAGTGCTAGAAGTTGGTGCTCAAAGCTAGGATTTCAAATATACACAGAACACAGAACCCAAAATAATCTTCCTACCTCCATTGAAGAAATATTTTATTTACACTTTTATAGATTACATCAGTAATCCGTAGGCAGTTGCTAGTCTATCTTAAATTTTCACTTTGCTCTGTTCACTTTGGCTAACATTCATAACTGGATTAAGTGAATGGACAAAGGAAGATTAAAAAGATTAATTTGTTGAATAAAATAAATGCGTTTTTCATCATTAGGCTGTGGAATAAATGGTATAACGTAATTAATATAAATATCAGTAGATTAATATTTGATACATACATAGTAGATTTTGCATACAATGTATAAATATGTTTGAATAGCCTCTCTTTCTATTTATCTCTATCTTTCTCTCTGATAGAGTTGAGTCAAGATAAATTTTTCAATAATGGAGAATTGTTTGCAAGCACAAATAAAATTTGCAAATTATCTTCAGCTAAAAAGAAACAAAAACTATTGTCATTTGCATAATACGTCTGAAACCAGACTTTGGTTATGTCGGCGAATTTAGCTTAGAGAAATTTAAATAAAATCTGTTTTATTATAACACTTATTTCACTGTTTGTTTCCCCGTCTGAGACAGTCTGTCGACGCTGCCGACATTTTGAACTTAATCTAAAGTCTCATTTTCAGACTAATTTCTTGGATAAAATATCAGTCACGTGAGACCGAAACTAACGATCGAAACTGTAATATTTAGATAATTAGACTTAAGGGATTTAATATTACTGTTCAATTACATTTCTATTTTAAAATTGCTCATCAACGGACATAAAACATTCCCTGCTATTTCATATTTTCAGGCATATATTTATTAAATGTTTTTAGTTTATCTCTGAGAAATATTGAATATTTATATGGCTAAAATGACCTGTTTGTAAAGTATGTAAAGTGAACATGCAATATAGAACATTACGAGAAAACTTAAATAAAAATATTTCTATGCATTGCTTTTCATACGTAATTCAAATCTTTTTCATTGTTTTACATTTTAAATCTATGAAAAGCACATTCCAAACGTTAAATTATAAAACGTTTTCGTACATTTTGAGATATTTTGTATGAAGTGTGTTGGGAAACCATTTACAGACATACGCACATCTTTTAACTTGATCTATTCTTCTGCAAAAAACCTTTTCACTGTTAAAAGATGCATTGAAATAGCGAAAGATACCTTCATAAATCTAAAAGTATTAAGAAAGATGAACATTTCGGTACAAACAAAGTGTTGAACTACTTCGAGGCAGGTTAAAGGAAAATTGAAATAAAAAGAAGATTTTTACTCAGAATCAGAAAGACAATTGAGCTTTATAGGACACATAATGAGGAAAGAGGGCTTGTAGAAGTTGACACTCAGAGGACATTTTGATAGCAAGAATAACAGGAAGAAATATCGAGTAACCTACCAAAGGAGCTTGTGTGATTGGATGGCAGAGCGGGCACTTGAAGAGACAGTAAAGGGAGAAATATTGCTTAGAACTACAAAGGATAGGAAGTTGCAGAGAGCTATGATTTGCCACGCCCTGAAAGGACATTACACATTCAAGCAGAGTTAATCATATGTTTGTTTTCTTGGATTATATCAGCGTTAGTCAGCGAAAGTAAACTGGCGGAAACAGCTAATCGAAGGTAATCGTCACGAGCCATAGAAACAGCTGGACTTTAGTGTTTTTCTTTTTTAAATCGATATCGCTACAAGCAAAGTAGTACAACCACTAGCACTTTAGGGATTACAAAGCGTGGAGGAATTAGGAACAGAAACATTCGTAATGAGGAGAAAGAGAAAAGAGCAATCAGTAGTTAGCGATTGACATTTCATTTAAATTTTTGCAGATTAAAGTTGGTTGGGAAGCATGGAGTCGGGAGGGTGTTCCACAAGTGAGAAGTGCGGAATAAGAAACTATTAGCATAGAAGTTACGGCTATATCTAACTAGCTGAACTGTAAATTGATGAGATCTCACCGCCAATCTAGTATTGCTCTTAAATTCATACAGTCTAGGTACCATAGCGTAGAGCTGATCCGAATAATTACTATTCCTGTTTAATGGATGCTTGGAAGAAGATAGTAATAGTTACCACAGAGTGGTTTGAGTTACTAAGAGGGCAGTACTGTGAAGTTTGACAAGAACGAAGAGGGGAGGTAAGAATCAGATCCAATAGAGAAGCATGTTGCTCGGTTTGGCTGGAGAAACATGCGGGGAAGTCCACGATTTGAGTGAGGGATTGGCCAATGGAAAAATTTAATGTCTGTATATCGGCAACATCAGAAAGTTTCAGCTATGTGTCGTGGTGACCATTAAAGTCATCGAAGACAAAGATGTTCGCAGACGGATGGAGTCAAAGCACTTTTTCTATACTGTCAGCAGTTGGAATGGATACCGAGAATATTGGAGAAAGAAAGATTTAGTGGGCCGGTTTAGTTTTATTTCTTTTTGTTGTGATTTCTATGAGATATGTTTTGAAGAGAGAGGAAAAAGACCTTGATAATTGTCACTATCTGTCATCAATGGCAATACAAACCAGCCAGCGGAGAGCAGAGCATAATGTGGCCTCAGGGTTGCTCACCAGATATAAATATAGGGGCACCTGCCATGCGAAAGATGGCACTGCATGTACCCCGATGTCGGAAGCAACAGCCAGCAAACTGCCAATCCGTTATCGCCCATAATTGAAAGTCACAGTCACTGGTTAGTCTGAACACCAAAGAGTTAAGACAGTTAAATCATTGAGTCCCTGGTAAGAGAAAGAAAGACAGAAAGAAAAGAAAGAAAGAGAACCGGTAAAAACAATCTTGAACATGAAACAAGGGATGAACCTCTACACCTGTTCAATAGACATGGAAGGAGTACGGACCAAAGGATAGGTGACCTTATATAATCCTATTAACCTGTAAAAAAATGGGAATATAATTCATATTAATTAATAACGTAGCATAAGTTCTGATATCTACTGCCTACTAAAAAATTGGGAAACATTGAATTTTTCAGCATTGATAAATAACTGTGGGTAAGCATATTCTAAATTAAACAGGTTATGGTAGGGCTGAAATAATAAGCCCTGTAAGTATATATATATATATATATATATATATATATATATATATATATATATATATATATATCGTTTGGTCCGTACTCCTTCCACGTCTCTCTCTCTCTCTCTCTCTCTCTCTCTCTCTCTCTCTATATATATATATATATATATATATATATATATATATATATATATATATATATATATTAATTGATTTAAAATATGTTTTTTTCCCCTACACAATTAATTGTAATTAAATTAAAGACATTAGTTCCATTTCATCCTCAAGCGAATTTTGGAGTAACTTTTTAAAATTACTGGGTTTTAAAGACACAGCAAAAATCATAATTCACGTTTCCAAGGATACAGAGAAATCCATTCAACCAGACAAGGGGTGTCTGCGGGTTCATTATCGCTGTATTTTGATGTATCGGTTATTAGTTACGTTTTGGTAGGGGTAGGGATGAATTTTTCAATGAAATCTGACATCCGTTAAATGCATGTCGTCTGGATTTAAAAAAAAAATTTATTGTTAACGGCAAAAATTCTTACGGCATTTTTTTCTATTTGTATATTTAAAGATTTTGGGGGGGTGTTTAGGTTAGAATACGTTTTATTTAACTACGATTTGAAAAATATTTTAATTGTTAATATACTATATTTCTTTTAAGAACAAGTAAATGTATTAGAATCCCTTACATTATGTTGAATTATTTTCACATCAATTATAAGTATGTATATTATTAGGTAACTTCTTTTTTTTTTTAATTATATTTAAGTAAAATTTATGACAATGACGGCAAAAGTAGCTAATTAATTTCACTGATTTAGTAAACATTTATTTTTTATATAAACCTAGTAATATATTGTTTCTCATGTAAGTACAAAGAACATGGGTCATTCAATGGCTTACATCATATTTCATATTTCATATTAATTTAATTTTACTGTAGGTGTTTTATTGGATTCTTTTAAGTGCTTGTAGTACTTTGAGGGAGGTCTTTAGGTTAGAATACGCTTTATTTAATTACAATTTTAAAAGATGTTTAAGTTAGAATTCGTTTTATTTAACTACAATTTTAAATACAACTTTAAAATATTTTCACTGTTAGTTTTAATAGACTATATTTCTTTTTAAAAGAAGTAAATGTATTAGAATTACTTACAGTAAGTAAAATTATTTTTCCATATCAAGTATAAGTATGTATATTACGATTTTTAAAATTTTATATTTAAATATTATTTAAGTAAAATTTATGACAATTACAGCAAAAATAGCTAATTCATTTCTCTGATTTAGTAAACTTATAAACTTAGTAATATATAGTTTCTCATGTATATACAAAGGACATGGGTCTTTCAATGGCCTACATCTTCTAGCTTTTCATCATAATTTTTCTGTTGGTGTTGGATTCATTTAAGTGCCGGTAGTACTTTGAGAGAGGTGTTTAGGTTAGAATACGTTTTATTTAACTACAATTTTTTAAAAGATGTTTAGGTTAGAATTCGTTTTAACTACAATTTTAAATACAACTTTAAAATATTTTCACTGTTATTTTAATAGACTTTTTTTTTAAACAAGTAAATGTAATAGAATTACTTACAGTATATAAAATTATTTTTTCACGTTAAATATAAGTATGTATATTACTGGGTCGTACATTTTAAATTTATTTTTATTTTTAAATATTATTTAAGGAAAATTTTTGACAATGACGGCATAAAATAGATATTTCATTTCTCTGATTCCGTAAATTTTTAATTTTTTATAAACTTAGTAATATATAGTTTCTCATGTATGCACGAAGGACATGGGTCATTTAATGACCTACATATTCTAGCTTTTCATATTAACTTCCATTTTACTGTAGGTGTTTTATTTGAATCGAGAGAGATGTTTGATTCGAGAGAAATGTTTGATTTTTATTTCTATTTATCCTAAATGAACTTTGATGTTGGTTGAATCTTTTTTTGAACTCATGGCTAGTGCAACCTATATATATTTTTATGTTTTCAGGATTTTCAATCGAAGAGATATTGCATTGGTATACTAATGTTTCTGTTCGACATTTATTTTGTAGAGGGCAATTATGAGGGTTTCTACAGTTACATAATTTTTGTAATCTTCATCAGTTTTTATTTTTATTTTTCCATTGTCTAAATTTTTTTGGTTTTGGTATAAGTGTTTATTTAAGATACTAGCATTATGTTTCTTAATAATTTTTTCTAAGTTTTCCGTACAGCTGTAACTCAATTTTAGTGTGTTTTTATTGAAAATAGTACGTAGTTTACTTTCACTAGGAAAATGCTTGACTATTAATGCGAGGAATTTTTGTCCTAACTTGTTTTTTACCATTTGGTTTCATTTGGGAGCATATACCAAATTATTTTTCTACTTCTGTTTTTTCTATGCTTTCCATTTTCATTTTTTTATATAAGTTAGTTTTGGGTTTTTGTAGCCACTCTCTTTTAGAGCTTTATTATAGGAATTGATATGCTCATCGAAAATCTTGTCATTTGCTGAATTTGTACTTATTCTTTTACTGATAGATAACGGTATATGTTTAATTATAGATGGGGGGGTGATTTGATTTAGGGTGTATATATAAAGGATTGGTGTTGGGTTTTATATATATATATATATATATATATATATATATATTTTATGTTTATATGCATATATACACACGTATACATGTGCTGAGGCAAGTGTTAAGAGAAAACATCTTTTTCTAATTATTACAATTTAAACATAATATCTCCCCTTTCCCTTGTATTTTTCGAATTTCATTTCTAATAATAATAAACAAAACATTCAAAAATTCGATAGCAGTTAAGAACTTTGTAGCAGACGATAGGTTCGTGTGTATATGTGTATAGTCTTCAAAACCTCCATAGTGTATGCATTGCTTTCAAGAAAACGTAATTGCAAAGGTCTACCAATTCCCATTGTCTGCAAGTCAGAATTAACGCCGATGCGGAGGCGTTAATTTGGTCTTCAAGAGAATATCATTAAACAAGATTTGGCAGTCTGACTATTATCAAGTAAGTGAAGCACAATGGGTGAAAGAGAAGGTAAAATTGCACTGACTCTTCGCAAAGCCAAATATACAGGTCTATGAAACTTTATTTTAAGAAATCATATGTTAACTATACAAAGAAGAGGTATTTGTAGTCTCTAGAATCAAATAGGAATTGTAATATTCAAATTAATATATTTGTATGTGCAGTTTGCGTAGCGCTTATTGGCACGGAAAGTGAGATTAACCTGCTGAGTTAATTGCATTATCTTTCGCATAAATATACTA
The DNA here is from genome assembly GCA_903632075.3 of Acanthosepion pharaonis. Classification (NCBI taxonomy): domain Eukaryota; kingdom Metazoa; phylum Mollusca; class Cephalopoda; order Sepiida; family Sepiidae; genus Acanthosepion; species Acanthosepion pharaonis. The sequence continues at coordinate 879,093 of CAHIKZ030003744.1, read as the reverse complement.
AGAAAGCTCTGAATCCGTTTAGGGGAAAATAGTAGAGATGACTGAACTCTCCAGCAAACATCTTAGGAGAAGGATAACTCTGAATTCGAAACAGCTGTGGGGATATCAATTCCTTCCGTAAAACCTAATGCAACGACACTACTGCTGGAAAAGTTGTGGCTTTATACTCTACATGTTTAACATGCGACATTAGTATATTTGAAAAGATATTATTCAGATTGATGATAATTAGTAGTTTTATTATAATTTACTTCTTAATATAGCTTTTTACTAAGATTCGTTTTATTTTGAGACAGTTAAAATTACTCTTTGACAATGTACTCTGTAACAATGTTTTTATTGTGACTTTATTTACAAGATGTCATTTTGTATAACACTCTGATATCGTATTCATATCGAAGTATTTCAAACTTCAGGTCTAAGGTTAAAATGATCAAAGATCAGGTTGAAAAATAAACTTGATTCCAGCTGCGTATGGTTTAGAATATAAGTTTACCATTCGAATGCGTTAGGATAATCAAGGTTCAGTAGGCTAGCATAACTTGATCAAGGTCTCACAAACGTCAGAGTTGGTTGAGTTAGTTTTGTTTCTTTGACAGCAGATACATCAATTGAGTAAGACTTGTCCGGGAAACAAACGATTTTTAACAATCACAGACATAAAAGTTACGAAGAAGATAGGGACTTTTGGGAAAAACAAAGGAGCGCGATATTCATGCTCAGAATGTTATCAGTAAGAGCGATACAAATGCAGAAGTACGTATATCTATGTTTCATAGACTATGCAAAGGCCTTCGACAAAATACGCCACAAGGATCTGCTGGAACTGATCAACAACCTTGAGATTATTTGGGAAAGATATCAGAATAACCAAGAACCTATATTGGCAGCAAACAGCATGCATGTGCAAAGAGTTCAGCAAATATACAAAAATGGAAAGGGGCTTAAGACAAGGATACGTCTTCTCACCCGACCTGTTGAACCTATACAGCGAGGCAATTCAGAGAGAATTGGAAACCCTATCGAGATTTAGTATTGGCAGACACAACATAAGATACGCAGATGACACAGTACTGACAGCAGACACGGAAAAGAAATTACAAAATCTCCTACAGAAGGTAGCGATGGATAGTGTGAAGAAGAGATTAAGCATAAACTACAAGAAAACATGGTCATCATTAAGGGGATAAGCCCGAAATGCGATTTGCAGTTCGGGAACACTAGAATCAAGCAGACTTGGCAGTTTAAATATCTGGGAAGCTTTCTGACAGAGGACGGTAAATGCGACACTGAGATCCGTAGATGTATTGGGATGGCCAAGGAGGCATGCCAAAAGCTGGGCAGAGTATTTCGAGACAGGAGGATTTCTTTGGTAACGAAGAAAAGAATACTGAGCTGTTACGTGACATCTGTCCTTCTATATGGCAGCGAATATTAGACGATTTCCTCAAAGATGATGAGGCAACGGAGATGTGGTTCTACAGAAGGAGGCTAAGGATATCATGGACCGAGTTTGTGAGCAATGATGAGGTCGCAGAGAGGATGCAAACAAGGAAGAAGCTTATACATCAGGAACAGGCAGCTGAAGTTCCTGGGGCACATAATGAGGAAGGACAGCTTGGAGAATCTGATACTCACGGGTCGAATAGGGGGAAAGGGAAAACAACGCATAACATACCTAACGAACTTAAGCAAGTGGATGACAGAACGTAGCCTGGGGGAGGTGGCAGAGGGAAGGAACTTGTTGAGAGCTGTAAGGGGGTAGAGGGAGGTGGAGAAACATGATCGCCTACGTCCTAAAAGGACACGGCACATGTAAATAAAGAAGTGAGCTATGATTTTTAAGAATTTTGTAAAAGGGGCATGCAGTTTGTGTCATACAGTTTTAAGGTACCCCGATGTAATCATTAAGACTGAAAATAAAGGTCACCAGAAGAACATTCTATGAATTTTATGTTCACCTTCTATTTTAGCGCCATTATACAAATTCTGTCGTGAGGTCAATTTTTTATTTAGTCTTTTCAGATTTTAGATCGTGTTCAAGAGCCTATCGTCGTCGTAAAGTCGCACTTCTGGTTCATCAGAAGCGAATCTTCTGTCATATACAGCTCGAAATATCATGAAAGCAAAACCTTGAAATATGAGCGGTCATTGTTAATAAATGGACACAGCTATAGAAATAGTTTAAATCTTGATTTTGTTGCTAAACTGTTTACACATATAGTTAAACAGACAGGTTGATAGGTAGTTAGATAGATGTAGCTTGATAGGCACAGACACACAAAGAGGTTTCAGTGATATCTCCCACTCTTTCTACATACCTAGATACACAAAACACCCAGAACTCGGGAAATGAAAGGTTGATTGAATTTTACACTACAGACCAAAAGATGAAACAAAAGAGTAAAAGAAGCGAACAAAATTCTTGCCAATTAAAATCGTCAGCATTGTTTTCAGTTCTTTTATCTTTCATCTTTGCAATCTCAGCGTGTTGGACATTCTCAGCCCAACCCCATCCAAGAGATACTGGTCTATTGAACTACAAAAAGAACATGGCTTCTTTGTTCTGTTTGGACCTTTTTAGCTTTAATTCCCCCGGAAAACCTGACCGGAAGACATTACTGAGATTAATGTATACACGTAGTTTCAGATACATACAATATATAAAAGGACGGTGAAAAATTCTTGGCCAGAATCACTTCCAAAAATCTAACCAAACAACCAAACATTACATTTTTTTCTGGGAAGGGTTTGTCAGGATTATGGGATAGTAATGTATAAAGGCAATAGTACGTTACACCACTGTACCTCGACTTCATGGAGATGCCCACATCTATAATAATTGTTCGTTGACATTTGGAGAGTCAGTGTGAACATCGACTAGGTTGCTTACAGTAACCAATGTGAGTTTTGATGGGACATTCCTCTTCATCTACAGCATCAGGTATGTACCAGGAACACTTGGAAGGCTTTATGGCCGACTGTAGGTAGCTATTGCGTTGTCCACTGATCCTTGATAATCGTGACCAGAAGCAACTGGCTAGAATTGTCTGTCGTAATAGACAAGCGACACTCATTCAAATCACATCCGCATCCAATGTAGGATTTATCAAATGCATATCTAGCAGGTTAGTTTAGCGTACTTTAGCTTCAGTGATATATGGAAGCAGAAGACCGACTAGGGAGCCACTGTTGGCAACATGTCGACACAGTGTCTTATCTGGACTCTAATTTGACTCTGATGTGACGTAGCATGATGAGTCACTGTTCCAGTTGTTTCGGGTTGATGGCTGGGTTTGTCTCTACACGCAGATTCTATGAGATTATGAACCCTAGTTGTCAGGTACATATCGGTGATTCCATAATGGCGTAGCATCGGTTTGGTTAGCTACTCCACTTAAACACATCATTGACTGTTGGCACTGATAGTGCACTGCTTCCCGACCATTTGTATCCATTCATGGTATCCATTTACTCCAATAAATATGGATTATTCCATCAGGATGAAGCGTCATATCATAGGGCCAAAATTGTACAAAATTGTTGCGAGATTTCCGACGAATAGTATGGCCATCAGGTTTACACGTCAATAGAGTATTTTTTTACAGTAATTTTCATCCTTTACAAAGCCCGGGAGGCACTCGAGGTAGAGGGTTACAGAGTAAGATGAACAGTTTATGTGGGGAAGATAACGGTTAATCCTATTCTTGAATAGGTTAAGATTTTAGTAATCGGAAAAGCAGACTCTTGGGAATCTGTTCCACAGAGTAACGGTTCGCGGGAAGAAGTTGCTTTAGTGGAATACGAAGGAAATAAGGGTGGTTCACTACAATGTGCGTAGGGACATCTCGAGGCGGTGTAATGGTTAGCAAGCTTGTCTCGCTAGAACACTTACGACTGAGTAGTGAGTTCGATCCTCACTGGGGGCCACCTACTTTCGGCCTTGTGCGACATCTAAGCTGCACTTTGAAAAAATCACTACAATGTCCGTAGCATGGTGGGTCTTAGCCATGAAGGTTAGAACTAGTGGAATTAAGGAATGTAGTTCATTTGAACACTTTTCATGGAAATAGCACGAGATCAGTGAGAAGCTTGTTTCGTTTCATCTGTGAGAAAGGGGTTGTAGGGTGGAAAATAATTTGTTACCCACAAGAACGTGGAGACCATTTTTGGACTATCGAAACTAGAAAATGAATATTGGGCAGCTCCTGCATATATATGGCAGCATTACTCCATTTTAGACTCGATCTAACTCTTGTATAGCATAGCAGAAGCAGTCAGATACTTACTGAAGAACCGACTATTTTTCTATTTTCTCGTATGTAGGAGCTCCACTTGAGGTTTGGATTGAGTTTAAGGCCCAATAGGCATTTAAAGCACGCGATCACCCTGTGAGCATCCACATTCATCGTGATTGGTGATAGTTCAGGGTCCGAATGGGAGAATCTATTCACAAGGAATGTCCTGCACATATCTGTGTGTGTGTGTGTGTGTGTGTGTGTGTGTGCTTTACAACAGTAGAATTCTCAGGCTAGTATTAATGTCATTATAGCCCAATATGATTATCAAGATTATCGATTTACGTAGTCTATTGGTAATCTTCGATCATCACAGACTGCTCTGATGAAGGTAATATTGGTAGATGAAGATACAGTTTTTAGATAAACTTAACTCTAAGAAAACATAATCCATGTGCAAACATATATACATATTTATATTTAAATAAAGAAGTTCATATAAAATAAGTTGCATTGAAAACTGAGACAATTAGCAAAGTGAAAAATTCTGTTTTTTCTTATTTATTGCAAAAAAGAAGTGGGTGTAAATTGAGAAACTGAAATATGGAACAAAACAAATGATTGGTTTGTTTCTAAACCAAATTTACTTCTCAAAAACAAAGCATTTAAAAATCAAACCCGGACATGCTTAAATATTAATATTTTCTTCAGCAACAACAACAAAAAAAAAGAAAACAAAAATAAACCTGTTTTTTTTTTTTATCATGATGTTCTTTACAACATTCATCAGTCTTTTTGGGAATAAGTGACTACAGCGAATAAAATAAGTCTGTAAATAAGTCTGTGTCTATTTTAATGGGGTTTCATATTTTCTATTAAGTAAACCGATATGAATATTAACAAATTCATGAATGGATGCATCCATGTAAAATCATATCAAACGCCCTAAAAATGTATTTTCATATCTACTTTTCATTATGAAAATCTTAATTAACTTTCAAGAATAAGCAAGCTCTGAGAGTAACAAGCATTTTTGTATAACGTCTTTATAATTTGAAATTATTTTTTTCAATTATTATTCTTATTATATAAATATTGCATTAATGTTTGCGATGTAATTCATTTCAAGAAATGTATAAGATATTTACATTTAAAGAATAATTAAACACTTTAAACACAACTGGTTTTAATTTAAAATAAGGTAATGGAAAAATATAAAGTGTAATTATAAATCAAATATTCTCTGTCAATGTCAGGATTTATGTCGGACACATTAAATGCAATCTTTTAGTCAGGTCATTCTCAAACATAACCAAAGTACTTTTTTTTATTCTTATGATTGAATTGGAAAAGAATATACAGTATTCGACAGTATCTGCATTTATAACTCCCCGGATGTAGACATTTAGAAGTGAGCAACCTTAGCTTATCTTGAAATTCAAAACGATGTTCGGCCTCTCTCTCTCTTTCTCTCTCTCTCTTTCTCTCTCTCACACACACACACACACACACACATATATATATATATATATATATATATAGTATTCACTTTAAACATTTAGAAGTGAGCAACCTTAGCTTATCTTGAAATTCAAAACTATGTTCGGCCTCTCTCTCTCTTTTTCTCTCTCTCTCTTTCTCACACACACACACACACACACACACACACACACACACACACACACACACACACACACACACACACACATATATATATATATATATATATATAGTGTTCACTTTAAACTGAGATATAACTGATATATAGGTATAGAAGGAGGTGCTGAAAGTTTCTCTGTCCGAACAATGCCCTTTAAAAATATGCTCAGAAGAACTAAGAAATTTTGAAAAGATCAATAAAAAATATAATCAAAACGTAATTTTCGCTGGTTTTTAATGAAACTTGCGCAAACACACATACACACACACAAACAAACAAACAAACACACACACATACATATATATATATATATATATATATATATATATATATATATATATATATATATATACTCGTATACATGAAAAAGGATATAATTATGTTTATATATGATAATAATGCAAATGCACAAATAGCTATTTGTTTCGAAGAAAATTCATTTGATGACTCATAAAAAGCACCCGTTATACAATATATCACACACACATACAAAGAACATTGTCTCTGTAAGCAGACATACATCTGCAGTAACACTACAGAGTGCAACAACAAAACTAAATTATCTGATATTCTTTCAGAAGAATATCGGTTTACATGTCGTTAATGTTCTTGGTTTGCATTGGCAAAAAAAGAATCGGGTAAATAGTGACTTGTCACGCCACACGTCACATGCTGTAAAGATATACGAGCCTGGTAGTTATTCGAACAGTGTCGGTCTAATAGTCCCAAGCTGCGTTTCGGACGATCGGTTCGTCGTTAAGTTTTGTTAATGACTCATATTTACTTGTTTTATGATGTTTTATGACTTTGGCAAACTGAACTGTTTCTAATACATTACAAACAATTGCTAACAAGGGGAAAAAAGATTTTGTTATATGGACGTAAAATGAATGTCTATTGAAACCTTGTTTTTCTCTAAATAAGGTTAGAGGTTCGTTCCACATGAAGTCGAATTCACTGATATGTTCAAAAACTCTGTGTTCAGACTTGGTCTGTTTAACATGACAGAGTGTACTCGTGGTTGCAATCTATCTATCTATCTATCTATCTATCTATCTATCTATATATATATATATATATATATATATATATATATATATATATATATATATACATATAAATATAGATAACTAGACTCGTTTCGAAAAACCCTCGAATTTTTGATTTGCTAATCAAATCAATCTCGAGGGAAAAAGGTTTTTAAAAAAGAAAGAGCTACAAACATGAACTTCTGCCGACAAAAAAATCGCACAGATGCAGGTCTGAAGCCCAAAGAAAAAACCCCGATACGAGTAACAACTAACTAACAAAAGAGAATATTAACGGTTTTGACAACCCTATGGGAGCGTTTGATGGGGCAGAGGTGTGCGAGATAGTAGGGTGCCTGCTGCTCCATAGGCTTAACGAATATATAGACTTTAATAACCATGGGTTGTACCGCGACGACGGTTTAATCATAGTGGACAATAGTAACCCTAAAAAATGTGACAACATTCGTAAAAAACTGCACTGGTTTTTTTTAAAAAATTCGGATTTTATCTCGATATAGAAACCAATTTGAAAATTACCAACTATCTAGATATTACGTTAAATTTACAAAATGGCACAATATCCCCGTATAAAAAAAGAAAATCAAGAACCCCAGTATTTACACATAAAATCAAATCACCCAGCCCATATTATAAGGCATATTTCTAAAAATATTGGGTATAGACTTTCTACTAATTCCTCCAATAAGGACATTTTTGACGCCAACAAAATAAGTTATGAGCAAGCCCTAATTAAGAGTGGACATAAAAATAAATTAGAATATATAGACAACCACAATATTACTCGGAATAAACATAATAGGCAAAGAAAAATTTTGTGGTTTAATCCCCCTTTCAATTTAGCGGTAAAAACTAAAATTGGTAAGATATTTTTTAATTTACTGGAACAACATTTCCCAAAAAAATGAGTTACATAAAATATTTAACAAAAAACAATGTAAAACTTAGTTATTGTTGTATGCCGAACGTAGGGACTATTATAAATGGATTGAATAAGAAAAAACTAGAAATGATCCACGTAGTAATCCTCCTACTTGTAATTGTAGAAACAAAAACATCTGTCCATTACAGGAAAAATGCCAGCAGGAATGCGTGGTGTATCAAGTGAAAATTTACAAAAATACTGAGGATACTAACCCTAAAAACATACATAGGTGCTACTCAGGATAAATTTAAAAAAGATATTATAACCACACGAGTAGTTTTAAGAATGCAAAAATTAAACATAGTACCACGCTATCTACCTACGTATGGAAAACCAAACAAGAAGATAATATAGACCCCATCCTTAAATGGGAAATATTAAAAAAATGCCCAAAATATAAAGCAGGCCATAAATTTTGCAAATTATGTGCTGAGGAGAAATTAGCCATAGCTTTATATGATCAACCTAACCAGCTATTAAACTCTAAAACTGAAATTCTCAATGTATGTAGACATAAAAAATCTTGGCTACTAAATTAGACGTTTTCCCGTTATTGACTTTCCACTGAGGTTTTTTTTTTTTTTTGTTGAATAAATATTTATCCCCCCCCCACTTAGGTTGTTTTTGTTTGTTTTTTGTTTTTGTCACGTGGTATAAATATGTGTTTCTCTTTGCCTCGTTAGCCAAACTTTCCCTGACGATCCGTTTAGGTGAAACCTAGGTAGGTTTGTCTGGCTCACTAGGTGTATCTATATATATATATATATATATATATATATAGATAGATAGATAGATAGATAGATAACATTCTGTTTGTGGAAATATATATACGAAAGGTTATATATGTATGTCTGTGTTGTTTATAATGCGTGTATGTAGATGCATTTGGAATATTTTATTGACACTAACCAACCAGAAAGTTTCATTATTTTGCCATTGAATTTTGGAATGATTTGTGATGAACTCATTCAAATCAATGAAATCACATTGAAAAGAAAAAAAAGTAAGTAAAGAAAATGCTTGAATGAATAATTCTTTGATAATTTGAAAATAACCGAAAGAATTTCTTTAACAAAAACGACGAATCGAAGATAATTATATATGTTCAGCCTTAGCATTAAACATTACATTAGGGAATTTGAAAAGATATTTTGAAATTGTTGCTCAAAATAGCGTTCTTTTTATTAAAAATATCTAAGATGATTTTTCCTGTGATTTGAGATTCTTTGAATTTCTTATGTTTAGTGGCAAAGAGATAAATTAGATATTATTAAAATAGAAACTTATTTAATGTTAATTACTTTGGGAAATGTTTATAAGAGAAACAGCAAGTTCAAGACCAAAAATAAGAAAAATTCCACACGATCCATTCCATTTGACATTCTTCTGAACGTCAAAATTATGAGAAAAATACTCAAATTTTCAAAGAAATATTATCTGTTACGAGTGTATGACCATTCTGGGTGTTCGAGTAGTGTAACGGTTAGAACATCCGGCCGAATTACATTCACTCTGGTACAAAAAGCCTTAGCAAAGGTATAAATCCATCCATTCTCACCTCAGCTATGTATTAAATAGCAGGTCATACGGAGCTCTCTGACCGTGGTTGGCAACTAGTCTAGGAGGTAGACAACTGTGAATTCAAAAATCGTATGTAGCCCTGGCGTGGCGCAAACTATTATGGAGATCACAGCGCAGTGTCATGGATTTCAAGATCTCGACTGAGGTCGAATAAAAAAAAAAATCTATCCTATAACTATATTGGATAAAGTATGATGATAGAAGATATTTTGATAAAAGTTTCGAAGTTTTTGACCATCTGGTGACTTAGAAAAACGCTAATTGTGTACCATCTGTGATTGAGCTTTAGACTAGTGAATTCTATGTTATCGCAATTGTGTGTGGTGAACGTTTAGTAAAAGCAAGCATCATACAATGGTGACGCAAATGTACTCCTTTCATTCAGTGAGCGGGGATCAGATTTTGGTTCTTCGTGAAGATAATCATTTCGGTTAACTGCTGTGCATTCGATTTTTTCAAGCTTCATTATAAATTTTCTTTTGTGTTCAACTCAGATTTACTCGTCCACTGAATGAACTTCACATTGTTCTGAATAAACCATTCTCCAGTAGTAGCGGTAGTCTTCAGGTTGGTATCTTCTTGAAAGATCAAATCCTCTTCAACCTCCAACATTTCCATTGAAAAGAACAAATTAACTTCTAAAATATTCCAATACATCGCTTTATTCATGCTTGCTTCAGGGTAATATTATTTATCAGATTCAATTTTCTCACATTTGAGAAAGAAGAAATAAGATAAAAACACGAAAACACTATATAAAAATAGAGAAGAGACACTTGTTAAATAAAAGAGAAAGCTTAGTAAGAAAATTACAGTGCAAGTGAATTAAAGAGAAAAGAAACGTCGAAAAGGATATATTCATACACACACACACACACACACACACATATTTAAGTGTTAAGTAGTGCGAAAAAGATATAAAATAAAGAGAAAAATATGGAAAGAACAGGTTATCAAATAAAAGATAAAGTAAGCATAGGTAAATTGAGATGATTATGAGTTTTATTTAAGGAATTAGGAGAGAAAGAGAGGAATGAGTTGGGAACGATATAAAAATTGGATGAAAGAAATAAACAATTAAGTAAAAAAACAAAGGGAAACATTTTACCAAAATTAAGAGAAAGAAAGAAAAAAATAAAAGGAAGGAGAAAGAAAATATAGAAAAAGATGAACTGGAAATGGGAAAGAGAAGGAAAAAAGTATAAATTTATAGTGTATGATGTAACAAAAAAAGATGTGTTTAAATCAATTCACACCCAACATCTCTTTCTCTTATTCTGGGTTTTAATTTTTATTGGTCAACGTCCTTACGGACTAAGTTTGCATTCAAAATGAGGCAAGTGAAATAAATATACAAATTAAAACGGACAAAGAGACGAATTGAATTTTTAGTCATCTACTGACTTGTCAATGATTTATGGATATTACTTCAGATGAGGAACTTAAAGACGTCTTTTTCATTGGAATATAAGAAAGTGGGCATGATAGTCGTAAACTGAGGTCGTATGTGTGTTGCTGTACCATCGGACCAGAAGCTGAAGCTGAAAGAAGGCAAAAAATTGGGAAAAGGACATTGTCATGGGTCTGTGGAAAGTGTGGATCGTGAAGGTTAGGATCATGAGTATAATAGTTGGAACAGTGTCGAAGAGAGATTAGAAAATGACGGATTCCAGGAAAAGTTAAGATAGTCCAGACTACAATGTTGAAAATATGTGCAATGACATTGAGGAATAATGCTATTTCAGAAGACTTGCTGTAATTAAGTCTCCAGCAACAGCCATTAGACATTTTGTGCGAACATGAAACAGCATCAAAGTAGAAGAAAATATTGACGTTTGCAATAAAAAAAAAAAAATTACGTGTTTTTTCGAAGCTCTGAAAAATCCACTGCTTCTATCTATTGATGAAACGTAAATATAATTTATAAATGTAGGTATCATTTAAATTGATAAATTAAATTATTGATGAATTATTTTTAGTTTAAAATCCTATTTCTTTCTTGATTTTATTTAAATTAATATTTTATTTCATGGATGAAACGCAAATGTAAATTGTAACAATTTTATAAAATATAAAATTGTTACATTATTTTAACTGATACGTTTTAGCATTATGAGCATTTTATATTTTCTTGTCTATGATATACATATATAATTTTATAAATTTGTAGTTTCAAAAAGTGCTGTCTCATCAAGAAACCCCTCTTTCCAGATAGGACAAAATGGGAAGATTACAATTTTAATAATGAACTAATGAATTCCCACATCGGTCGTCTCGCGGTTTAAAATGATCGTGATTTTAAGGGCGAAATCAGTCTGGGATAGAAAAATATACTTTTGGTAATGTGCCTCCCAAAAATGTGATTGGACACTACCAGTGACTGATTCCAAATGATGATCCACGTCAACCAACATCATAGTATATTACAAATGAAAACATGAGATTGAATCTCTCATATGTAATAGATTTTATTCAACTCCGAACATCGGCTAGAGTGTAGACGTATAGCTCTGGGTTCTTATCCGAACATGGACCTTATATTCTCGTGTGGAATTTCTGAGACTACCTGTACTGCCTGTCAGGTCATCGGTGTATTTACTTTGATCTGTATTCGGTGACCAGGCGGTTATTTGTCCGGTCAACTTTGCACCTGGCTTCTCTGAAGGGCGCTGAGTGCAAAGTCTATGATCTGGCGGGAGTGGGCTGACTCATATTACACAATAACTACTAATAACCAAATACAGAGAGTAACAAGAACAAAAGAGATTTAGAAGGAAGTTCTGTGTTCATAGATTTATGCTGTACACAAAGGATTGTAACAATGAGTTCTGTTCAAATAAATCGAAAAAAAAATCGGGTAAACTGTCATAGTAAACGTTTGTATCAAACAGCAAAGGAAAAGGTAAAAGTTAATTCAGCTCAAAGAAGTACAAAATAATCAAGTAAAAACACTTATTCAGTGGGCCGTGTACAAAAGAATGACATTGGAATATACAGAAAATGTATTTAAATACATGAATCAGTGTTAGAGAATAGTACAATCAGGATTTTAGGGGATTTTGAAAATTAAATGATTCACAAAGTTCACGTGAGGAGACCACATATTTAGAAAAAGGTTATGTCGTCACTTCAGTGGGTAGGCAATCATGACTCTCTGCAGATTCCTTTTCTTTATTATCTGTGAATTGTTACGCATTTTTGGAAATATAGTGAAGTGGTTTCCCGCTATATTCTCCACAGTTTGAAATTCAGAATTTTACCTCTCTTTAACCTATAGTTAGAGATGAGAAGGATTCCGCAAGACCATTGATGCGAAAGTGAATGTAACACAGTATTCCGGAAATAGAATTCAGGTCGTCAATTCCACTTTCTTTTGTGCAAATATCCATTACACTACTGGCACATCATATCGTAAGAAATATTAAGTAATGAATATTTGGTTTTGTTAAATCAGAGTAAATTGGAAAAAAGAAAAACTGGAAAAATACAGTGCAAGCATCCAGAAATCTCCTGATATATACAGTAAGTGAAATGTAGAGAAGTTTTTCTGTAGGTTGAAATTCCAGCCTACCAGTCGCGTGTTTAAACCAAACGACGTTGAAAAGGACGTGCATGCTGAAAGGAGTGCTGAGCTGTTTAGGAGATCGAAATAAGAATAAATAGTATGGAATTACATATTGATAAAAAAAATAATGCCGAGCATAATAATGGAAAGAAATTTTAATCAGGTGAAATGAATTAACATTTATTGGAGAGAAGCGGCTGGCATTTGTTACGAATGAAAGCCATTAGAAAAATGTCCCATCGAGACACAATGTAACAAACAAAAAGATCGGTGAACCACTGTTTTAATAATGGCGATGACAACTCAAAGAGAAAATAAAAATACAAATGTAGAGAGAAACTCGAAAAAACTTCAATTAACAAAAAAGAACAAATTATGAAATGTTAAACAATATAAAGAAATATAAACCGCCTTCTTGAAAATTTGAATAAAAGAAGAATCATTAATAAAATAAAATAAAATTTAAAGAAAAAAAAATATGATTGCAGTTCACTTATACTGTTCAGCAGATTTTTAAAATGTCTACGGCGGGAAAAAGTATTGTCCAAACAAAATCGGAAATTCTCCGAAAAATCAGTCTTGAAACAGTAATTAAACGTCCTTGTTCATCATCATTATCATCACGTTTTCTTTATTATTATTATTATTATTATTATTATTATTATTATTATTATTATTATTATTATCTCAATGCTATTTATATATCCGTGTCGTTTGTTTAATTTAATTATCGTCATAATTATCAACTTATCATTAGCAAGGGGAAGCGTTTTAATGCAATGGCTGCTATGTTCGTTGATAATATTGTTACTATTATTAACGAAATATCAATAATATAGCAGCCTAATTTGCTTGGTAAATTGTGCATCACCCACTTGTAATGAAACTAAAAACATCAAGACTGTTTATAGTCATTTTTCGTTTCCATCTTTCGATTTTCTTTTCGTTTTCCTTGGATTTCTTACGCACCCTCTACCTTTTATATTTCACAGCTTTTTTTTTCTTCTCCCTTTTCTATTGTTGTGTGCAGATGAACAGATAGTGTTCATGCGTATGAGTGCATTCATAACATTTTCAGAACATACACTCAGACACACTGTTCCTAAGTAGACGTACGTGGAATGTGACATCTTTGAACTCGGCAAAACACACAGGTGTTCTGATCATTGACAGAAGTTCCGATTTCATGCGTATAAAATCTAGTCATTTTTGATGGGTAGTACGATATTTTCTGTTATTACTTTTATTATCTGCAATTGCTCCTTATGAAACCATGTCCACTTAGGATTATTATTACGACTGACCTTCATGATGAATCGAATAGACTACCACTGACGACTACTTTCAATTCACCATATTATCAATATGAATTTTAATTGGCGGCATACACATGTAGCATTGCCTCATCTTGTCTACGAGGGCATTTCTCCTAATAACCGCTAGGTAGCGTTGTATGAAGTAGAATAAAAAGAAAAAGCACAAAGCCACTTTTCGACTTTCTCTCTTTGTTCATGGGATGGCTGAGTGGTAAGGTGTCTCATTTTCCTCCTGAGGACTAACAAAGCTCCTAACAAAGCACGTGACACACACGAACGCAAACAGACACACACACATACGCACAAACACACACACACATTTTTTCAACTAAAAAAATTCTAGTTCAACAAACGAATCAACACGGCTACAAACTACTATGACAAAAAAACCAGTGACAATAAATTTCCTCAACCCTCTGGATAACTGAGTCGACACCATCTTTACAACAAATGAATTCTCTTTCAATTTCCTTTATTTTCATTATGTCTAGCAACATTATTATTAGGTATTATTAGTATCTGACTTTAATCATTTTCTTTGGTCTTTGAGCCAAATTCTCACGTAAACTTTTGCCCAGTTTGGGAAGACCTCGAATATCTTTTTATGAATATTTCTTCACATGTATTTATTGTCGTTAATTATTATGTGGAGCTGGAAATAGAAAAGGCAGATATATTATTGAAGAAGTAATGCTGTTGATGTTAAATAAATAAACTATTATTTATTATAATTATTACAGATTTGATATTTTGATATTATATTTTTTGTATTTATTTATTGTTGATCAGCTTCTTGTGGGTATCTACGCTGAGTTTGTCTCGGCTAATGCAGTTTCTAAGAACAAAAGTTTTACTTTGTTTTAGACGTCCTTTTAAAATCCCTTTTCACTTTTAGTATTTCTAATCTTTGATAAAAGATGTATTTTAAAAACGTCTTTTGTTTGTTTGGGTTACAACCGTAGCTAATAACGAGGACAATATCTGGAGGCGTCTTGAACAACCTCATTTAGAGTAAGTTGTTGAGTTTTCCTTATATTATTTTCTATCGTTATATTACTACTGTTGTTTATGTTATTATTAATGTTTTTCTTCTTGCATTATTAGTATGAGCCTTTTTTTTTTACTTTTTCATTCTTAATATTTTCCGTTATCAAAACTTGCTCTTGGAATATTTTAAAAAGCAAGAACTATAAAATTAATGAAAGGAATAACAGTTCGCCGGAAGTTAATTTGACTAACAAAAAAAAATAATAATAATAATAATGACAAATAAAAATATAAAAAATGGAAAAGCATATTAAAAATAAAGTAAGAAAATCAATTCATTATAACTATTCTCTTTGTTGTGTGACATTGTCATTCAGAAACTCTATCTGACGTTGCTAATTTACATATTTTATTGAAAGCTTCTGAAAATATTTTCTTTCTTTTTGTAAATTTTGCACTGACATCATTAGAGCATTTGTTACAATTTTAATTTCATTCGTGTTGCTTTTAAAACCTCGATATGCGAGTGTGTCATAATTTATCCATCAGTTGTTCAGAACGTATTTTCCATTGCAAGGAAAAGTTACATTTAAAAGATTATATGAAAACGTGTATGAAATCTAAAATTTTCAAGACTTATTACTAAGTATGGATACATTTCTGGACGATTGTATTTGTACCCCCTCCAAATAGAAACTGACTGCATATATATTGAATTTGGATATTTATTCTCTTCGTTTAATTAACTTTTATGGGTTATAATAAATTCAATAAAAAAACATTAAAGGTATAGGCAGACTTTATTTCTAAATAAATCTTTAACACGTATGTTCAAAATATCTAATGTATACAGACTTGTTACTGACTTATAATATTTTACACACACATATATGCACAAACACTCATCTCAGTACACTTATGTATCTTTATTGTGAGAAAGATAACATAATGTTGCGGCTAGTTTAGTTCTCTGGCTTCCATCAGGTTAATGATAGCCGATAACCTTCAGGGGGGCTTTTGAACCTCTATCAACAACTTAAGGTGTCTATTCGAAGAAGATTAGTGATTGTAACATTCAAAAGATCAAGGCTGCAGACGTGGTAATGTTGTATTAAAGCGACGATGATTCTGGGTCAGTTTAATGACCAGGTCAAAATGAAACAACTTTTCAAAGCATTAGAACAAAGTAATCAAATCTAATTCTGTGAGTTATTTCGACAAGATTTATCATTTTTGTTTTCTCCGCATCTCCTCAAAGATATGTCAGATACGGGAAACTTTTAAAATATCATCAATATATATTGTCATCTGTTGCTAATTTTAGTCATCACTCCAATGGGAAAAGTTTCATGAAAATGCAAATGCAGCATGAATCATTGACGCTCGAAATTGTTCAAAATGAAATTGGCTGAATGAAACAATATCCAGATTCACCAGATTAAATGCAGTAATCAAAGCAGTAATAAAGAGGATGCTCTTTCGAGTTATTCAACAAGAGAATTTTATTTCAAACTTTCAAACAAAAATTATCAAATTCCTTTTATCTTATGACCAATTTTGTTATTGAACTGAATATTTTACTTCAAAATAGTGTGAACCAATATAGTATGAATATATATTCACACTGAAAAGATGAAAATGTATTGAATGTGATTGATCTATTATGATTTTAATTTGTGCATTTCAAATTCTTGCCACTCTGCGCAGATCAATTCTGTTTGAGTCTTTGCAACAAGAGCAGAGACATTTCGATATAATCTGACATTTCTTTCAGTCTGAAACCCCACCATCCATTCAATGTAATAAGAGAAAACCCCAGGGAAATCAAAGGTGAATCGCTTATTGTCTCTTCTGTGTACAATGTAATATATATATATATATATATATATATATATATATATATATATATATATATATATATATATATATATATATAAATATACATATCTGTAAATATGTAATAGAACTTTAAAATTCATTGAATTTAATCATCGATCGTTTGCCGCTATCTTTTGTGAGCAGTACATTTTCTGATATATATGTGCCGAAAGAGTATAGTTCGAAAGAGACGATGGAAATTAAGCATTTGGTTAGTAATTTTTCATATTCATACAACCAGAACTCAGCAGCCACAGTCGAGATCATAATCCACAAACATCTGCAGTAATTGTGAACGCCATAATATTTTCCAAGTCTGTATAGTATGTGCTTCGCCAGGGTTACATGTAGTTTGTCCTTCACCTAGACTGGTTGTCAATCACATTTTTCTCAGCTATTTTATCCATATCGGGGAGTGAAGAGATGGATTCATACCTTTTTCAAGAGTCTTGGTGCAAAAGTGAATGTAACGAGCTCCATACTAATTCGAACTGGCAACTTGACGCAGTGGGTCACGTGACACGAACGTGTTATAGCGTGTCTTCGTGATTTTAAATGACGTATTTGGAATAATACTTTATATAAATTCAAGAATCTTGGCTCTCATACTATAATTAATTTTCTTTCGCTTGTCCCTTAAATTGGATATAAATGCCTTCCGTAATCTTTTGTATTCTTTAACAGTTAGGTTTATTAGATTTTCTAGTATTATTAGAAAAGGACTGTCCAATATTATTGTAATTCTATACATATTGCAATTTGCCGTTTTCGGTAACATGTAAAACAACATTTTCTTTAACCTGTGATAAGCGAAAACGATTTTTATAACATTGTGTATAACTTTTATAACATTGTGTATAACTTCATCGAATGCGTCCTATATGACATCAAATACGACTGAGTTGCATATGTTTTTTTCATCATTTCATCCCAAATAAGACAATAAAGCCACTAGGATGCAAAAGATTACCGTATGTTAGAGAATATGAGAAAAATTACTATCAAGGAGAGAGGACAATAAAAGAACTATAATTAAGAAAACAGACGATAACGATTGACATTGCATTTAAATTTTTGAAGATCAAAGTTGACTGGGAAGCAAGAAATCGAAACCATGAAAGTATTTATAGAAAAGACCGAGGGAAGCTACATTACGTCGGTGAGAAAAGGCTTGAAGCCAAAATATCAGATTAAGACCAATAACATTGCATATTACTTGAGTTTTATCAAGAATCTATAGATGTATATTAAGAGCACCAAAGTAAATGTTTAAATAATATTCAATATTGAAAGCAAAGACAAATAAATATGTAAGGTAGACACTGTCTAGAAAAATTGCTAACACGATCTAACACGATAGCTGCAGACTGAGCAATTCAGTTAATATGCTCTTTCCACTTCATGTCAAGCGCAATGAGTCACTTTCGTAGGGGTTAGCATCCATCATACAGAGGCAAATTAAAAAGGACACTCTCAGATGATTAAAAGAGAGCAGTTTCTTTTTTGAGGCGTTAAAATCAACAAGCCACTTATTGCTACATTTAACAACAGGTTGCCAATTTGACTTTGTCGAACCGACCAGACTTACAGGAGTAAATAGTTGTCATCAGCATAGCTATTGAGTTGAGAACTGATAACATCAGGAAGGCCAGTGATGAAAATTAGGAACAATATAAACCCAAGGATATAGCCTTGGTGGGCACCTACATTTATACAAAAGAAAACAGATCTAGAAGAGTGGCCATTCAAGACAACTTTCATTTTGCGATTTGATAAGAATGAATCACTTCTAAAATTCAACTTGTGAAGAAGTATGCCAAGCCCTGTCAAATGCCTTCGAGATATTTGAAGAAACAGCCCAAGCTTCATCATTCTTATCTAAAGCTTGACAGATTCTTTCAGCAATAAGCGTTGACTTAGAGAAGCGAAAGACATATTGCTTATCTGACAGAAGACCCTCCGACGTGAGATGCTTAACTAATTCAGAGTTGATTAGAGTCTCTTGTATATTGCCAAAAAGAGCTAGAAGGTTGATAGAAGGATGAGAGTGTTCGCCTAAGTTCTTAAAGACTGGAACTACACAAGATTTCCAACAAGCAGGAAAGCAAGTAGCAGCAAGGCATTTATTGTAGAGTTTAGAGAGGAGGAGGAGACAGTTCAGGAGCACATTTGTTAAGGACTATTGCAAAGAGACCATCAAGTCCACATCCTTTTTGAGGATCCAGTTTAGAAATGATAC
The DNA here is from genome assembly GCA_903632075.3 of Acanthosepion pharaonis. Lineage (NCBI taxonomy): Eukaryota > Metazoa > Mollusca > Cephalopoda > Sepiida > Sepiidae > Acanthosepion > Acanthosepion pharaonis. The sequence continues at coordinate 859,655 of CAHIKZ030003744.1, read as the reverse complement.
CAGAAATCCACCGACGGAGTTATATGCATATTCCTTAATAGACACTCAGTTCTAAGTGGAAAGTCAGGTAAAGCCACTCTAGATGAGTCAAATTAGAATTTACGAGTAAACATTCTACTTTATCTGTAGAAGATGTTAACACCTCAGATCGAGTAAAGAATGGTTTAGAAGACTTACTCTTCTTATTTAACACACGATTATAGAGGCACCAGTAGTTTCGAGAACCAAACTTGTTAGTGGCTGTACGGCGCCGCATTCTATAAACAAACACTTAGCCTTTTTGAAAACACGTTTACATTTATTTCGAGAAGTCACAAATAGGCCTCTGTTGTGATCGGAAAGTATCACGCTGGTACACACGGAGAAAGTGATTTCTATGGGCTATAGCGGCTGAACAGGTGGTGCGAACCAAGGAGAAGATTGTAGTTTCACCTGATTTTTGCAAGAATGTATAAAAGCATCAATACCGACATTAAGCTAAGAAGTCTCTGTGGTAGAATTCTCATTAAGAAAGGTTAAGGACATAAATTCAAGGGACATCTCGAATAAAGTCACGAAATGAATCCCAATTAGTACGCTGGTAATAGAAAGATGTCTTGTGAACAAGAGGTTCTTCGTAACAGGAATATCAATAGATACTACAGCGTAATCCGAATTGCCAAGTGAACAGAGCTGCTTTACAAGAGCCAGAAGAGGGGAGGTAAAGAACAAATCAAGTAAAGAATATTGAACAGATTTATTAGAGAAACAAGTAGCGAAATGCACAATTTCATTGAGAGATTCGGTAATGGAAAAATTGAAACACTGAATACCGGCAACATGAGTAACATTAGAATGATGAAGCCAATTGACGTGATGAGCATTAAAATAACCACAAATAAAAAAATATTCTCAGGTGGAGAAAAAGAGAAAATGTACAGAAAGAGCTTTTTTTATATTATCAGAAATTTTATTTAATATATTAAAATCTTGAGAAGGAGAGCGACAAAGGGAAAAAAGATAGCTAACAGACTGCAATAATAGAAGTCGAAAGTACATGGATCAATCCTCTGGTGACTCCCTAGCAATTGGGAGATTTTACCGAATATGTATACCGAGGCCATGCATATTTATTCTAGAATCTTTTCGACAAAGATAGTCTGGAACAGAAAAATTAATTGGTAGCAATAGAAGAATTTAAATTAGTTTCATAAAGTGCGAAGACATCTGGAGACCGATTCATGAGAAAAGATTCAATACTACAGAAATTAGAACGAATGTCACGAATACTGGAGAAAGAAAGCTTGAGGGGTTAGGTGATATTTTTTACTAGTTTACATGTATTTCCTTTCATTGTATTTGTTTTAAGAATAGAAAAAGTCTCACATAATTATCACTATCTATTGACTACGGCAATACAAACTGACGCTAAGGAGGCTAAGACTAAAACATAATGTGGCCTTATGGATGCCCACCGAAAATACATGAAGGGACACCTATCCATGCGGGACATGGTACTACAAATACTACAGATATTATGCGACAGAGTAGTCTTTCTAAGAGCTACCAAAGAGTTCGGGCACTTTACTACCAGACGGAAGCAGCAACCAGAAAACTGCCAACCGGCTACACTTATAGTGAAAAGTTGTAGCCACTGATCAATCAAATCACCAAAAATTTAGGACAGTTAAATGTTTATGGTAATGAAAGGAGGAATAATCAGTATCCTAAACAAGGAACAAGAGATAAACTTCCACTTCAATAAATATGGAAGGAGTACTGAGCGGGCGATAGTTTAACCTATCTACTGATATTAAAGTGTTTACAGCAAGGGGATTTGCTATTATCAGGACACCATCTCTAGGAAGGTTGCCGAATAAGGCTCTCGATTCCTTCCAGGCCAAGGGGAATTACTAAATTTTAAAACTTCTTTAAAGACTTAACCTGTATATATATATTATATATATATATATATTTGCATGTTTTTATTTAACTTTTCTTGTGTTCGAACAAGAGCTTTCTTTTCTGGTCAAAGGGTGTGTAAGAACTGTCCAAATGTTTCATATTTCCGAGCGCTTTCGGCTATCAAGTATTATCAAGTATTATTATCAAGTATGATTTAATTTTTCAGCTTAATTGAGTGTGTGCGTTCTGTGTATGTCTTAGTGTGTGGTAGGGATGTTTTTAATTTCCGAATACGGTTAGCACATTGTGGCTTTGTTCGTAGTTAATATTGTTAAGATTCGGTTTTTTCTTTTTTTATTATTAAAGCTTCCATTATTTTTAGTCTTTTTTGCAGGTGGATGCAGTTAATATATTTGTGTTTTCCACTACTATGTTTCTAATGGAGTCTGGTAGATTTATGTGTGTGTTTAAATGGGTTCTAATGGAGCTGTGATCAGATAGGTGTAACGTAAGACGTCTGGATAAACATGTGGTTGTGTAACCGATGTAATTATTTATGAGTCCAGTTTGATCAGGAACACAGTTCCTTAAGGGGTATTTGAACTCATAGATAATGTTCGTTCTTTGTAATTTTGACTTAGCTGGTGTGTTGTTATTTTTGAGGATAAGGTTAGCAGTCTTAATTTTTTTTTTAGATAATTAATTTGATTTTTTTATTCGGGTCAATTGGAGTGGTATATTTCTTTATAATATGCCTTAGAGAAGATTCGTCTTGTTTGTAATTAATATGCATTTAGTTTTTGTAATAAATGTGTATGTGATTTTTGGCTATGTGTTCACTATCGTTATTACTTGCTTTGGGGAGAAATAGTCTAATTTAAGACTGCTGACCTCAATGTTACTTTGGAAGTTGTGGACATATTGAACTGCATTTGTGATCCTCATAAATCAACTACATTAAGTATATGTTTAATGTTGATTAAACTGAAACACATTCAGTGTATTACAAGTTTATAATTATTTCGAACAATTACTGTCGCTATCTTTGCAAGCAGTTTCTCCAAAGTTTTCATCTAATGACGAACCTGTGCTGAAGCATAGTTTCGAGGTTGAAACACCATTACTACTAATCAAGTGTACCCTAAAATACTTCCCAATTGTTTTCCATCACCGTGTTGGAGGACTGCATCCATGAAGATGTCTCCATCCGATCTTGGATACTCAATAATTCTTGTCTTTTCTATTGTTGACCATTATACTACGCCCATAAATGCTCAGTATGTATAATGCCTAATATCTATACGAAATATATGAGATATCCATCGATATACTTCACCTTTTCCAAACAAGTCTTCGTAATTTTCCAGTTTATTGATAATTATTTAATACATCTACTCAGCCGTTCTTTTAAAAGTACCTACAACGACGTGAAATTTGTTTTAATTAATCGGCCAAAATACACGATAAGACGAGACGATGTTTCAAATCTAATTCAGTATTTGCAAGCACCAAGCAACTGATTTGTACTTTGCTTTCTGAAAGCATCCAAATAAATCCTTTAAAAGATGCGAATTTATATAAAATCTTGCGACCGCAAAATGGATAGGAGATACATCTAAAAAAATAAACCTTTTCAGAACGGTAGTTAAGTTTATATTGATTAAAGTCCTGGAATCTTTCCAACGTCCTTCATAAAGAAATGACAGACGTTACCGTCGCCTGCTGCGTATTACTCTGGACATATGGTGGAAGGACAGGATATCGAACAATAAAATATACAATATTTATCCTAAAATTTGCGATGCCAGAAGCGAATGAAAATAAATTTAGATAATTCATATTTTGATAATAGCAATAAAATTAGCAGTTTTATATACAATTTGTTAAAACAAATGTCCAGGAAAGTTAATTAAAGAGCCCAGGTGATATTTTTTCTTGATGAAAAAAAAAAAAAAAAAATTAAACGTATATGGTAAGACAACCCGATTACCTCCACTTGTCTTATGATTTGTATAAATAAGTCACACCGTCTTAGACAAAAAGGCATGATTTCAGTTACGAAGAAAACCCGGATTTTGTTGGATTATTGTTTTTTTACAAGTGTGTTTGACAAGCTTTTATGAAATTTACTTGCGAACTGATAAGTTTTTTTGATTTTATTTTCTAAAAACTCTTTTGAATTTTTCAATTTTTGCTTTTCAGTTTATTTCTTCATATATATTTGTGCATTTTTGTTCGTTTCCTTTTTGCTTATTTCTTTGCTTGTATTTTTTTACCCTCCTCACGGTTTTTGTTTTCATTATGTTTTTCGTATTTATCTGTTTGAATTGTTTATTGTCTTTGGTTGTCAACGTTCTTCTTTCATTTTATTTTGTTTGTTCTTGACCGTTTTGCTTTTCGTTTTTGTTTGGGAAAAACAATTTAAAAAGAAAAAAAGAAACCGTTTATTTGTCCGGCCGTGGTGACCAGTCAAGGTGGCCATCATGGCGGAAGAAAATCCAGATAATTCAAATATACCACCGCCGGTGTCAACAGTGAAAACGGCCTGGTGTAATAATAGTCCGGTTAAAAAAGTATGCGGATTATTATGTAGCACAGAGAAGTAAAATCGAGGAATCCTTCAAAGACAATGAATTTTTACCATCCCCGAAGTATCCCTGTTAACCTCGGGCGCAAATTGGTTGGGGTTGGCAGGGAAACCATGGAAAAGGTCCTAAAGACTCTAAAAATTAACCCGAGCGAGAAGGACGAATGCAATTTAGGACATTCTCCTTCCTACAGAACAAGCCGTGAAGCAAATGGCCGGTACTGTGTTGACTACCAAAAACCTAATGCTACAAACAGAGTATATGGGTACCCGTAGGACAAGGATTACGGTCCATGGGGTGCCAGTGGACATTAGTGAAGATAGAATGGGGGCATACTTTTCCAAATTCGGCAAGGTGGAGGAGGTAAAGGCAATTCTAGGCAAATCAGGAATTGCAACCAGAGACATAGAAATGCAAGTCACTGTTCTCATATGCCGTGAAAGAAGGATGTTGGTCGTAGTTGAAGGCCGGAAACCGTGCTGTTGGTCGTGCAGTACCTCGGAACACATAGTCAAAGAGTGCCCCGGTAAACATCCTCAGCCTTCAACTTGGCCCACAACAGCAACAGCAGTAGCAGCAGCAGCAGTCGAAGCACCTACAGAGGAGGAAGTAGGGAAGAAGGGCCACGATGGTGCCTGGAAGAAAGTAGTGAGCAGGAGGACAAAACTGTGCGCCCCCCCAAAAAAAATTGAGACTGCACCAAAGCAGAAAACACCACCACAGCAGCGAAGGGACAGGAAGAAAGTCCCAATAAGACAGTTTTAAAAGACAGACAACCCCCCAAAAGTCAGAAAGCCTAAAAAAGACAGATAAGGAGGTGCAACAAACGCCACAACCAAAGCGGAAGGAGAAACAACATAAGCAGCACCAACAACATCAACAACAAAAAAAAAAAAAAACAACAGGCGGATACGGAAATAGAGGTCGACAGTATGCCACCACCTCGGGCTTCATCTCTAAAGAGAAGTAGAGGAGGTGGAGACGCGATCGCAAAAGCACTCTGGGCGTAGTAGGGCGGATGGGGGCATGGACAAAACCAGGTCCCTATCTGTCCCTGCTCCCCCTAAAGAAACTATTCTAATATCCAAAGCAAGGAGCCTCTCTTCTTTCCCTTCCAGAGCTACATCCCCCCTCTCCCTCCAACTCTTCCCTCAGCTCAACTTCAATACCCTCTCACACATCCACCTCTTCCTCTCTTCACCATTCTAGGGGGAAGAAAAAGAAAAAACTCTTTCCGGGTCCAGAAGCTATTTGCAGGGTGGACAGTGATGAATATAATAAAGCTCTGTCCAGCCAAAAGAAGGCCCAATTAGGGCTCTTATATAAGATGGATTCAGTGGATGGGAAGTCTGTCGAAGATCCACGTAACTTCCCTAATGTACCAGGTGTGATTACCTGTGTCAGAGACACTGGAACTTACTTGAAAGTTTGGGGACATTTGACTGACGCGAAAGAGACTTTTCCAAACCGCCGTTAAAATCGTTAAAATGGACTCACCCTACTTAAGGAAACTGAGACAATATTGTGCTGGTAGGGTCCCTGTTCTTCTCCCTCCCTCCCTCCCTCCCTCACTATATATGTGTCTAAAACTAACGTATCCCACGGATGTCGGCGGAATTGTCCTGGAAGGACGAATGACGTCAGAGCTAGGTGTAGGGAGCCTAGGACAATCCGTCGGTATCCTGTTTAACTCAGATTTCCGTCCCGTACGTGAGTAGGTTTTTGCTTTTCTTACCTTTATTTTTTGCAGGCCTAATTGATGTCAATCAAGTTAGCCAGTCTGAATGCGAAGGGCTTGAGGGATCGGGGTAAGGCGCCTGCTGCTCCGGGATCTCCTGCCTTTCGGCGTGGATGTCGCCGTGATCCAAGAGACTCACTTTGTTTGCAACGTCGATGTGTGTGTGCTGGATGACGATTTTGTCGTTTATTCAGCATATGGGGAACGACAGGCCAGAGGAGTTTCTTTGCTGGTGAAGCGGACTCTTGATGCGAAGGTGGACCTTGTGCATACCGATACAGAAGACCGGTTGATCGTGGCCGATATTGCCGTGAAAAGTGGTTCGTTCTGGGTCGTTGCGGTTTATGTGCCCAACGACCGGAAGGAGCGGGTCTCATTTTTTCGGCGGTTGGAGCCGTTCCTGGTGGATTCAACGCGCCTAATGTTAATGAGGGACTGGAATGCTATCCTGGACCCCAAGTTAGACAGGGGGCGAGGAGCTAGTGGGAGGAGGGTGATCGTAGCCTGGTTGATCTGTTCGAAGAGTTTGGTCTCGTCGATAGATACCGGGTCCATCACCCCGGGGGGGGGGATGTGGACGTGGTCTCAGAATTGGCCTTTTACCCAGGTAGTTAGCTACCTGAACAGAATGTTAGTTAGAGGAGCTGACGTAGACTTGTTAGATTGTCCCACGTTCCACTGGCTAGGCTATTCGGATCACAAACACGTTTGTGCCCGGGTGGCGTTAGAATGGCTGGGTACTGAAAGTTCAATCTGTCTTTACTGGACAGGCGGGTCTTCCAGGAGTAGCTAACTAGCTTAGTGCAGCGGGAGTTAGTGGGGGCAGTTATCGGGAATAAGTGGTGGGAGAGACTTAAGAGTAGAATTAGGTCGTTCACCACTGATTTCAGCAAACTGCTCGCCCTAGATAGAGCTGAAAAGGTGAAGACGCTTAAGTCTAGTTTTTCCAGGGCGGTGGCTGGGGGGATCCCCTAGAGATAGCCTTAGCTAGGGAGGCTCTGGAGCGTTTGACTAGCGAGCGCTACATGGCCCAGCTAATTAGACATAGGTTACGCAAGATATCTTCCGAAGAAAGAACCTGGGCGCAGAGTTGCGCAAGGAAGAGATCCGTCGAAGTACTGATCATTACATTCGTGAAGGAGGGGCATACTCTTCGGGACACTGACGACATGTGCGAGGCGTTTCGGCGGCATTTCGATAGCCGCTTTACCAAGGAGCTTTTTGACTGGCTTTCCTCGGTTTTCGTCGACTGAAGCGGCTAGCTGAGAGGGAGAGATCACGGAGTCTACGCGGCATTGAAGAAGGTCGGCAGAGGCAAGTCGCCCGGTCTGGAGGGTTTGCCTTATGAATTGTACTTGAGGCTGTCGCACATTTTTGTCCCGATTTTGACTGTGGTGTTCAACAACTGGTTCCGGCAAGGGTCCATCCACAAACGGCTCTCCAGGGGTGTGATCACGCTGTTGAAAAAGGGCAAGGGTATTGGCGGGAAATTAGATGATTACAGGCCAATAACTCTGCTAAACACAGAGTTAAAGATTTGGGCCAAGATCCTGCAGGAGCGTTTGCAGTCAGTTGCCGAGTCTCTGTTGGGTCCTGTGCAGACCTGTGCTGTGAGGGGCCGAATAATTCAGAGCAACCTGCATCTCATCCGCACAATCATAGTAGGTGTAAAAGACGACGATGAGGATGGATCATTCCAATGCATTTGATAGGGTTGACCATCGCTACATTGCTGCTGTCCTGCAGGTCGACGGATTCGAACTCGACTTCTGCTGCTGGATTAGCCTCCTGTATCGCTCCCCCAGTGTTGTGGTACCGGTGAACAGGAAGCTGTCGGGCGCTTTTGCGATGTCTAGGTCGGTTCGTCAGGGTTTCCCACTATCGCCCCTACTTTATGCTTTGGCGTTGGAGCCTCTCCGTCGCCGGCTGAGGGACAGGGCGTGCTGTCCGGCCCTACGTGAAATCGCCGTTCCTGGAGGGTCTCGAACCAGGGTTTCTGCGTACGCCGATGACGTGTCCTCCCGCAGCGACATTGAGGCGGTACAGAAGGCGCTTGATCGGTACGAAAAGGTGACAGGAGCCAAGATTAACCGCGACAAGTCGTCCGGCTTGCGGTTAGGTGCCTGGAAGGGGGTCGATCTTCCGGGACCCTTAGGTTGGACGGACGGTCCTGTCCGCATTCTTGGAGTGTGATTTGGACCCGACCTCCAGCTGGAGAAAAAATAGTCTGAAGTAGGTCGACGCAGCCGGTCAGACCCGGCGTCGACGGAGGTTGTCCGTGTAGGGCAGGGCGGAGGCGTGTGCCACTTACGCTTTCCCAATTGTCCTTTATGGATTTTCTGTACTTCCTCTCTGTAAAGACCATAAGAAGCCGCTCGAGCGGTCGCTATCTTCCCATTTTATAGAGGGGACGTAGGTATCAGGTCGACAGACGAGTCTGTGCACAACGTCCGTGTCATGGGGAGGGGCTGGGAATGCCACACTCGGTGAGCCACAAAGTCGCCTCGAGGATGGCTTTCCTACGCTGCGCATTGACAGGGAATTCGATTATGGCGGGGATTGTTAGGGATGCGTTCCCTTTCCTTACTATCAGTCCCCCCATCTCGCGGGTTGAGCGCCATCGTAAACCCTGGGATCAATCGGATTTCCTTCGCGAGTGTCGGTCGACCTTGTTTGCTGTTCCTCGGTCGGAGGTTGAGTTTTGATCTTTCTGGTTGGGCGCCAGCGGCAGATTATTTCAGTAACCCTGAGTTTTCGTTTACCTGGCGATTGGCTCGGAATCGGCTGCCTCTCAATGACAAGGTCATCATATGGAGCTTGGCGGATTTGCCAGACTGTGGACGGTGTGGCCTTGGTTTAGAGGAAACGGCTTCGCACGCCTTCTACCATTGTCCCAGGGTCCGCCCCTTATGGGACCATGTCGGCGAGTTGACGGCTTGTCTCGCTCCCGAAAAGCTCGTGCTCATTGATCGCGCATACGACAATGTGTCGCCCCCGTAGTTTATTATTATTATTATTAGAGGTGGTAGTAGTATTAGGTGTAAGTTGCTATGTGATTCTACAGAAGGATACTGAGAATTCCATGAACGGAGCGGGTAATCAACGAGGATGTGTTAAAAACAGTGGTAACAAAAAGAACATTTACACTCAGAATCAGAAAGAGACAACAGAAATTTCTTGGACACATAATGAGGAAAGAGGGCTTTGGAAACTTAACCCTCACCCTTAGCAAGACAGATAAGGAAAAGCAGTGAGTCATCCATTTGACAATCTTTTGCAGAACGGGAGTATATATGTGAGGGGGGGTTAGCAACTTGAAAAAGTAGGAAAACTAAGGGTCAGAAGGGATAGGAAGAGGAGAGCTATTATCGCCCATGTCCTGTAGAGACACCGCCCATAGAACAAGAAAGAAGTGCAAAGTAGTAACAGAGGCAATTATTTTATTAGGTTATACATTTCTTCTTCTTCTTCACTCATTATATGTATATTCCAGCAACTAATAAATTGTATCAGGGATTGAGTCCCAACAATTCTCTTTAATACTCCGGCACTTAGTATTCTAGCTGTTTTCAGTCATGCTGTCTTCTGGATGAAGCACTCTCTCCCTAATTCACGGATCTTCCAGTTTGTCCCTTGGCTCTTCCGTACTGATCTACGTACTTATAACGACTTGCACGACTGTTAGATTAGGTTCCGTAACTTCCTCAGTTCCTTAGAAAGATCAATATACTTATCTAACTTTCCTCTCTCTTTTAAATCTTAATTTCTAGTTCTGTTTTCTTTTATTTGTTTAATATTACTAGATACAGTCCTCTGGATTGGGTGATTTGTTGAAATCTCAAAGTTCCAATGAATTTAATGTGTTTCATTTACTAGGACCGACCCTGATTTTTACTGCTATTTGTCAGTATGGTCAAAATGTAGTCATTTGCACAGTTTCCTGTGGACCATCTCCGCCCAGTCGTGTCTGTTTTTGCATTTGTTCTGATCCAACATTATATAAACACTGCATATGTGGTTAATTGTTTCATTTTTATTTCCATACTAATTAAATCTCCTATTTTCCAGGATCTTATCTTTCTTGGTCTTTGTTCTCAAGGTACTATTTTGTACGGCTATTAAGAGCACATCTCGATGTCACTTACTCTGCTTTCTCCACGTAGTCATGTCCACATCGATCTCAGTCATTCTTCGATTTGATTTCTGAAGCATTCCTTGAATTTGTTTTTTACTTTCCATTTTTAAGTTATATTTCCTAAACCTAACAGTTTAGTTAAAGAATCTCCCAGAGTACTTCACAATGGAAACGGTAGTTTTTCATCTCATTATCATTAGAAGATCGTTGATTCTTTCAGACATTTGCATAACTCTTATGACGATTCACGAATCGCATAAATCCAGGAACTCTATGATTTGGCAGTTTCCAACTTTTTCCGGTTGTAGATATATTTAAACAATAATCCGTTCTTCGATCCCTTGTAATCCGTTTTTCATACTATCTATAGCCACTCATAATGTCTGCTAGTTTCTTTTTTTCCCGTATCTACATCTTTCGAAAGAATTGTTTCTCTAGTATCTGCTTATTCTATTTCTCCATTCTAGATTAACTTGTTAGTAAAATCTTCTTTCATTGTTTTTACATGTTCCTTATGCATTGCTGGACTTTGTGTCTGTATCTATTGAGTCTACTTGCCTTTTTTTCTATTTTTATTGCATCAGTTTCATCTTTATCCGTATTTTTCTCATTGACTCGTCATATATTTTGTTTACTACCCAGTGATTTTATTCTCCTCGCATTTTTTGTATTACCCCATTCAGCTTTTATATTTTTGTCCGTTTCTTTCTTGACCACAACGTTTGTTAATAACTAGTTTACTTCTTGAACACACTAGATACTTCAATTCAGTGATATTTTGGGGTTGGGATCTTGTAGATGTTTATTCCTTCTTTCAGTTTCAAATATGAATTTCTTTTCTTGATTCTTTAATGATTATAGCGCTTTCAGTCTTGTCATGATTTTTCTATATTCTATTAATTTTATTCTTTTTTTCTTGTGGTAGGTTTGCTGCATTTCTGATGTCAATGAATGCATAAATTCTTGGTTTTCCTCATTTTCTCTCACTATTTTCTGGGGTTTTAATAAGAAAAAAAAACTTTTCTTTTTACCTATCTTCTTGCACATTTCTATATTATTTATTTATATTTCATGCCACATGTCTTGTGGTTATAGGTAAACACTAAGCAGCAGCAGACCTCGTCAAATTTCCAAAATCTTCTGTTTATCTTCTGCAATATCATGGTGGTTATATTACTCGTTAATCCTCCATCCATCATTTTTCTAATTTTCATTGTCTTGTTTAACTATCAAAGAGAACACGCTCATTTTTATACTGTAGATTACATATTAATTTCTCAAATTTCTGTGTCGAGAATATACGGTTCAAACATGCATAAAATCAAACAAAAATACGTAGAAATTAGGAAGGTTCGGATATATTTTGTATGTGGATATGTATGTTTTTGTATGTATGCTTACATTTGTTGTGTGGTAAAATAAATACATGCACATATACAGGGCGTTTCAAAAAGAATACGCCAAAATCATCACGTGATGTGTCAAAAACAAAAAAATTACAAACCTCTAGCATGAACACATGAATGTTGTATATACATTCAAGTTTCATTTCATGTTTTATAAGTGTTCAATGTGGCCACCACCGGCAGCGCGGACAACATCAAGCCGATATGAAAATTCCTCCCAAACGTGCCTCAGAATGTCACGGTCCACCGTGTTGATTGCAGCTGTTATTCAATCTTTCAAGTCATCGATACTTGCTGGAAGTTCTGGAACATAAAATTGGTCTTTAACATACCCCCATAAAAAAAAGTCACACAGAGTGAGGTCCGGGGATTTGGCAGGCCAAGCACAGAGAGCAAGGTCTTTAGCACCTCTCCTTCTAATCCATCGCTGAGGCACATTTTCATTCAGATAAGCTCTAAACCTGAGATGCCAATGGGGTGGTGCTCCATCTTGATGAAAAATGAAGTCATTCGAATCTGCTTGCAATAAAGAGAATAGCCGGTTTTGGAGCATTTCGAGATAGGTTTGTCCTGTAACGGTGTTTTCTTCAAAGAAAAAAGGACCATAGACCTTATCTTGAGACACAGCACAGAAGATGTTCACTTTAGGGGAATCTCTTTCATGCTCAACAGTTTCATGTGGGTGCTCTGTTCCCCAAATGCTCACATTGTGACGATTGACTGTGCCTTTCAAATGGAAATTCACTTCATCACTAAAAACTAAATGTGAAAAGAGAGTTTCATCACCTTCCTCCATCTCCAGCATTGACTCACAGAATGTCCTCCGCATCACCTTGTCATCATTAGTAAGTGCTTGGACGAGCCTTAGTTTGTATGGTTTCATGTGTAATCGTCTCTTTAACACATGCCAGACAGTGGTATGAGGGATGGCAAGCTGAAGACTTGCTCGACGTACGGACTTACGTGGGCTGCTCTCAAATGCATCATGAATCCTCTCCACTTGCTCCTCTGTAACACGTGGTCTTCCAGGACTCTTTCCTTTGCACAGGCACCCACTCTCTTTAAAGTGTCTAACCCACCGTCGAATGCTCTCACGATGGGGCGGATCAATGCCGAATTTTGTTCTGAAAGCACACTGCACCGTGACAATGGCGTTTGTTTACGCAAAACGCCTTCTGCTGAGGAGTCGCCATTTTGATTGATCTTCCCACAATTCAGCTGCACCGGAAGTTATACTAACGACAGTGGTGAAACTGACACCCAATCAAACTTTGATAACTACTCTATCAAATAACCACTGATTCAGTCCACTACAATGCTATAGACCTGAACAAACAGCGTAATGATTTTGACGTATTCTTTTTGAAACACCCTGTATATATGTGTGTGTATTTAATTCTTTTATTTTTACAAATATATATTTTTTCTTAAATAAATGGAGGGCTCCACTATCTTAATAGTAGATTACAAATATCAATATTAAAATTTTACAACGCTCAGTTTTCAATTTGTGCCTGATGATTATCACGTGAATAAAACTAAACTGTGCCAAACGTTAAGAAATAAATTTATATTTATTAGTATAAATTTTAACTGCTATTTTACATCGAAAACTATATGCTATCACACACACACACACACACACACATATATATATATATATATAATGGTGGCATATTTCAGATTCATAAGATTAAAGAAGTCCAAGCAGAAGGAAATTTCTGAAGGTGATATTTCCTATTTTCTAACTGTACCTAAACAATGTTTACTCTTAGAAGAATATTGTGTTTCCCTTCAAGTGGACACAGACAATTTCAACTAGATTAGTTTACAAAAGTTTTATTCCGCCATGACAAGAAAAGGTAGATAGTTTTTCTTCCTGGTAACGCAATCGACATCACTGATTGGTTTATAGAAATGCATTTGATTCCTCGGAGGAAGAATGATGACATTTTTCTGTTGCGTCCACTCGCAAGAAGACGACAGTTTTAGGAAAACTTTACTTCCCTCACTCCTCTTTAGATGCTTTCCTATTTCTTTTTGGCACAATGAAGACCTTTGGGCCCAACAATATTATAAGATTATTCGCTAAACGTGTGGATAGGCGAAACGCATTTGGTTCTGATAAAATCAAACTTATGCCAGCAAATTGATATATGATGATAGGAAAAAAGATGCGAACTGAATTTTTCATAATGCAAATGTTTTCTTTGTACTGAAGTGTTCACTATGCGCATGTCAAGAAATATAGTATTGCATCAGAAAAGATTGAGCGACTTCACGGTTAATCAGTTATATGACGGAGTTAAGTGTTCTAAGTAAATTGTAGTTGGTTTATCGTAGAATATAACCAAATCGGTTTCTCAAAGGAAGTAAGGAAGAAATGTTGAAAGTAGTGTAGGACGAAAAAAAAAGAAGGAAATTACAGAAAAGAAGACACAATTCAAGCAGAGAGACTGTAACAAGGCTGCGGGTTCAGATGCATTACAGAAACCGACCGGTCAGGTGCGTTGAGTTGTGTAAGTGCAACGAGGGTCGTTTATATTGGTTGTTCGTTTCAATTTGTGCACTTGAGGAACAACTGCGAATGACGAGGCGTTGGCTTGAGCTAGGCAAATTGAAACTAAAGAGGAAAAGAGGGAACAAAAGCAAATAATAAATAGAAAAGGTATTTCTATCTGAATTTGTGACATGATGGATTATTCTTATAATAAATCGATCTATTTGGACTTATGCCAGCTAAGATGAGGACACAATTCCGAATAGCTCAAGGTAAAAAGTAGGAATAAATATAAAAGCAAATAAGAAACCATGAAATAGAGAAATAACAGTACGATACATTCACTAATGTGTAGGTCGACTTTTGGGGTAAGATTTCAAGTCAATGAACGGTGATAGACTTGTACATAGGTAATCATTTCGTTAGATGCAAGATGAGAAAGGCGAAAAGAAGTTTCAAACAGATTTATTCATTTACTTTCTACCAATTAATGATGACAGTATGAAATATAAAGCCTTCCGTACACTAAAAGCTCAATCTTTGTTAGGTTAAATTACTGCCCAAGTTCTTAAGCTTGCCTGACTTAACACATACATGGTATAGCAGTTCAAGTACATCTATGGAAAAAAAATTATTACAACTCTTTCGATTTTTCTCCATTTCATCTTATTTCTACCAATAGACGATGCACCATCAGCTGTTAAGTGATGACACTGTTGCCAGGGCAGACCTCCAGCCTCATCGTAAGTAGTCGAAAGTTGCCAAATATATGGGAAAATACTAGATGATAGCACAGAATTGACACGTATCAGTAAAAGTTGTTTCCCGAAAATATTTTCTTGTAATTGATGTAAAAAATACTACAATATAAATAGAGAATATCTGCATTGAAATTTATCGTATTTCGATGTGACGTGATGCAATTATAAATCAAGCAGATTCTGAGAAACTTGGGTCTAATGACACAGTGTCTTATTTTGCTGAAATAACCAATTCTTATGAGGTTCATGGAGTATCTGAATGGCTGCAAATGCTCATAAAGAAGTGAAACGTAGCGGTCACCGAACGATATAAATACTCAAACACCTATGAGCATGATCATTTAATACCAGAGATTAGCATTTGCGCTATGCAGGGTTTAGCAGTAATAACTTTCATCAAATTTTTCCAGTAAAAAAGTAATATGAAATTTCCCAACATTTCAGAAATTAAATGTCCCATATACCCGAGACACACTATCATGTCACATTCAATTCCCATAATTCATTTTCATAAGCGTCAAGGTAATGTAACCTAACTTTATCCTAGGATACTTGTCTCCCATGATGCTTTTTTGATATATATATATATATATATATATATATATATATATATATATATATATATATATTCATTGTGTGTGTGGAGAGAGAGAGAGAGATAGTGAGTAGATGCTTAAAATGAAAGACAAAAAATGGCACCCACACTCTTATTGTATTAATTTTATAATCTATACCTAGGGATACCGAGAAACGAATACACTTTTCATGACTTACGAAACTCATACTCTGAACAATATGTTAATGTGTTCCACTTTTTTCTTTGTCCCCACACGCCCTCTCACTCACTCTCTCTCTCTCTGACACACACACAGACACACACAGACACACACACACACACACACACACACACAGAGACACACACACACACATACACACACACACACACACACACACACACAGTATATTGAGGCAGCAATCCTTCATTTCAAGCATTTTCTATTAAATAGGACGGATAGGTAATGTCGATTGTTCTTTTTGGTGAGTTTCTTCTGGTGTCAGCCTTTTCATCACGTTCTAATATTTATTAATAGTAAGTTGCTTTATTTTAATGCATATGGCTTCCGAGATTTGTAAGACCTTATTTGTAACCAGTAAAAACATATTTACCACGTGACACTAAATTCGATTTCCTAGTCATTCAACTTTAAACTGATAACCATACAAACGCCATATTCGCTATTTCTGGCCTTTCAATCTTCTTTACTCCACAAGGTTGCAAAGTATTCAGATATCAACATTTAATTTCCTTTACAAGTTCCCATTTGAAATAAACCGAGTAATCCGACACAACGAGAAACTTACCAATGCTCAAAACTCAATCGACATTCACTCTATTGTTCTGTTTCCTAGAACATTATTGAATAAACCACTGGGCACACACAAGTATTATTCCAAAAGTAATACTTCCTATTTTATTATGTTTTCTTATGTCGTCTTAAATGAATCTTGGTGGTATGGCAGTATAAAATGAGCATTATTGTAAATAAACTATCATTTATTTTTCCAATGTTAGAGATAACAAGTCATCGGCATTGCGGCAAAATGGAGCCTGGCATTAAAGAGCATACAAAGTAGAAGTGAACAGTTTCGTGGCATTTAAAGGATTTCAACAATGGCAACAGAAATATATGCGTGCGTGTTTGTAGGATGTAAAATACTATCCAAAACAATAGATAATGCGATAAAGTGGAAAAGCTATTTACTTTGACTGGCATTTATTAATTTATTACGGTGAACTACCAATGCGTTTAAATCAACAGCGCTAATATATATATATATATATATATATATATATATATATATATATATATATATATATATATATATGAGAGAGAGAGAATGAGAGAAAATGAGTGAGAGATAGAGAAATAATTCTGGTTGTTAGATATGATAGGTATTTTTAATTTATTATCCACAAAAATTCCAAGGCATTTTGCTTACACATTGTTTTATCTTTCATTGCAGCCTCAAAAAGCCGAACTTAACACATGTCGGCTAAACGCGTCGTTAAAAATCTTTTATATTGCGCCTACATGTGACATTCGTCTCCTTTTTTGTAATAATTGTTGGTTCTAGGAAAAAAAAAAGAAGCTTACTGTACGTTATGAAAGTTTACAGAATGGAAAATATTTCTTTGCATATTTAATCCTCTCCACCATATCTCCGCATCCTATTTTCATCTCCAAATACTTTCTATTGAAAAGGACGGCAGTTATTTTCTAAGAGCGGCGTGCTTCAATGTCATCGAGAGCGTCATCGACGAAAGAGCGACTACATTTGAAATCCATGTTCTTGATTAGGCAACAAAGCCCTCTGCGCATGCGCAGTTTTTACATTAAACAGTGGAGAGAGAAGTATCCTTTTTTTCCATTTCTTTCTCTTATTCAGTTTTATTTTTTTTCCTTATATTTTGCTGTTTGTCAATTGTTCTTTTTCTTCCCCATGACACTTCTTACTTGAATTGACTGATATTCTCTGATTTGTTCATTTCAAATCCCATTTCTTCCTTTTATTTAATTCCTCCTGTATTCTTTCTTTCTTTCTTTATTCATGTTAGCTTCTGGGTTTTTAGTAAAGATTCATTATCATCCTTCTGTGAGTTTTATGCTTTAATATTCCAATTTATTTGTCTTTTTCTGACATATATTTTTTGTTCTCTTTTAATATGTCCTTGTTTTCTCTTTTTTCTCTTTCTTTCAATGTATATCTATATTGTTCATCGGCATTAATATATTTTTATCTTTCTTTATCGATCATTTGCAATTACACTAGCTACATTACATTCTTTATTTTTTAGGTTTTGTTCTGATGCTTATGTATTATGTATTTCTCATTTGAATCATAAGTAGTAGAGCGTCATTAATTAATTCATTTTTCCTATCTTTTGAGTAACTTTTTCATTTGGATTTCTTTCATTTTTTGACTTGCAAGGAAGTCCAAATTATTTTTGAATTTCTAACTTTTATTTATATGATACATAATATAGGAAACTGATAGTTTCTTGTATTGTTATTTTGAAATGTAAGTCCTTGTAACATTGAAAGTCTTCATTTCTACTTAAACTTCTATTTCTTTATTTTTATTCTGCTTCTATTTATTAAACTCTTTGTTTTTAACAATTTCCTCTCCGTCTTCCTTGCTTCATGTTTATTTCTCCTCCTATCCCTCATCATTTCTCATATTCCCGATAGAATCCTCTGAATATTTTCCACATTCAGAAAAAATATGGACTTTCAGTGCCGACGATGTTTAAAGTTACCCAGTCAAAAAGTCAATATTCTAAGATTGTTAATTCTGTTTAGGTCTATATTTTTATTTTTTTTTGTTTTAATCATTTTAATTTTCTTCGTTTTTAATACTTTTCTACTTCTTTTCGTTTGTATTGTTTGGTTTTCCACCTTTTTTACTATTGTTATTCTTTCGTCGTTTGTTTCTATAGCGACGCCTTCCATCATATTTATTATACTAATCTGTTGACTTCTTTTTCGTGTTTTATTATTTGCAGTTTTTTTGTAGAAATTTCATTTACTTATTGGTTTGTCATTTTTTTTTTTTTTTACATTTTCATGAAACACATACTTGACCTTTTTACTTCCACCCTTGTAAACACTGAAGTCATTTTCTGACAATGTCTACCTGGAAATTATCCAATTTTAGATACACATAAAGACATTTAGTGTTGTCTGATAAATACAAATGTTTAATTTGCCCAACCTAACAATCAAGCGGCTGATAATTTATTTGGTGAGAAAAGTTTGAAAATGGTATGCTGATGGCTAAATCGTTTATCATTTAAAATTTGTTGTCGTCTGCTGCATTGATTACTGCAAATATTTGGAAAGTACTGGAAATGGTAAGAGTCAAACGGAAGATAAAGAAGAAAATGACGAGCTTTTACTGGTGAAAAGTTGGTAGGACACATGAACAGGAATCTTGGGGGTGTCGTGCTGAATTAAGCTGTCACGGTGTGACATCTTGTCTTTTCTTGACATTTCAGTGGATGTTAGGTAAACTGGGCGTTGCTCATCGCCACACAAAGTATTGAGTGGTAGATGGGAAGAAAAGCAAGGACAAATCCTGACCTCACGACAAACTGTCTACAGTCATGTTCTGACAGCAACAACACGGTAGTCAAGATGGGACATAACACCGGGAGAATTGGAATTATGCCTTTTTCAGGGCCATGAGTGCGAAAGTGATATAAAAAATGTCAATGATTTCCTTTTTCCTAGTTGATAGCCATTTCACTTTCTCCAATTCCTGCTGCGTAGATGGGGAATGGCGAATGTGCAAAGCTGAGGCAAAGAATATCTCGGAGAGAAGTTTGAAGGAGCGGTCAGGGAGATGGACTAACAGGAGAGGAAGAAAAATATTGAAGAGGTTATAGAGGGGCAGGTTGGCGGAACAAGAGAGTTGATAAGCATAAGATTGAAAATAAGGTTTGAGGAAATAAAAAATAATAGAGTAAAAACTATTTTCATATAATTTATTTAACATCGAAATTATATATGTGTGTGTTGTGCATAAGCAGTTTGCAATAAACACTTACGTATAAACGCATTTGCTGTTAACGTATTATTATACGTATATTTTGAATGTTCACAAGCGTCAGCTGTACATATTCTATATATATATATATATATATATATATATATATATATATATATATATATATATATATATATCCAAGTGAATCCTAAATATTAATATAGAATATTAATATGAATTATTAAAACTGATCCACAACTCAAAGTATTTATACACAGGATATAAATTACATAGAATGGAAATCCAAAATGACCTCATTCGAATAGCTATTTCGGCCAACAGGTCATACGTATTGGCTTTGTCAACACAGAGGTTTGAAGAAATGAAATAGGAGCCTAAAATTTAAAAAATTAAAGAATAAAAGAAGAGAAACAGAAAAGAGAAAAAAATAAGAAAGTGAAAAGAAGGGCAAAAAGGACGCTGCATATGATAATATACATATAGATTTAAACAAACTTCCAATATCATGGTAGGAGAAATGGGAGTGTCTGGTTCAAGAAAACAGTTAAAATAACCTTGATCTATATTTTAAAATATTAACATCTCAGGCTGAAACAGAATCACAAAATTAAAGGCGCAGGTTCAAACAATTTTAAAAATCAAAAAAGAAAATAGTAAATATTAAAGAACAAAAAAATACTTTCTCCTTTTTTTTTAAAGAAAAAAACTCTCCCAAATCTATTCTAGCAAAAAATAGGGAAAAAAACTATCAATAGATAGTTTATATAAAAAAAATTACTTGAAAAGGTATTTAAAATTTAAAATTATATATATATATATATATATATATATATATATATATATATATATATATATATATATATACACATCTTACTGTTTACATATAAATCAAATATATCTCAATGTTTACATATAACTCACACACATACATATATAGATCTTAATGTTTACATTTATTTAACACCCACGCACATACATACACATATAAAATTAATTAATTTTCTCTTTCTTTTGTTTTTCAAGATCCTTTTACTTTTTGTTTTTGGGTTATGTTGCCCAAGCGGATTTCAGTAAGAAAAAAATTCCAATACTTCTCTGCATGAAAAATATTTCTTTCTTGTTCTACTCTGAGGTTAGTTATCTCCCTTCGTTGAAGGAATACCATTGATTTACGATATCAGTTGAATAGAAAATCTTCGCTCTGGGTCTTCTTTGTAACAAGGAGCACAAAAGTGGGCGTGGCAGTCTTTTGATAACTGTGTTGAGGAATCACTCAAGGTGGTGGCATCAATCGATTTACCTATGGGATTTGAATTTATATGGTAATTTTAACCTTTAGAGGATCCCAAGAAATGAAGCTTCGATTGACACTACAAACTGTATTTCTGCATGTATATTCCATGACGTGCCAAAATTCATGGGATAGTAGATCTAGTATCGTCCTTGCTTTGCCCGCTGAAAGTGGCAACTTAACGAGACTCCGATTCCACAAGTAACAGTAACGTATTTGGAGAGATATTGAACTATGCCATCTGCTTCCTGATATTTACAGAGAGAGGATCTTTTGTATAAATAGATTTATCTATCATGTCACATTGGACGTTTGTCGGGGGAGGGGGCGTAATGGCCAGACAACTCATCAAAATTCTCAGGAATGCTCTTCAAATAATTAGTATCGAATATTAGTACCGAACATCATGCTGCTGAAATAACCTATCGTCGTTTGAGTTCAACGTGTCTATGAATGCGAACAGTTACGAAACATTGTGACGTATCAGTTACTGGCCAATGACGTGTTGGTGACGAGCGGATTCAATCCATGCTACGTAAATCCACATCACATCATGATGGAACCACCAGCAGCTTGCAGAGTGCATTGTTGAGAACTACGACCTATGACCTCATGGGCTATGCACCATATTCGAAACCTACAGCTCGGAACAAATAGTACTCTAACTCATTGAATCTGTTGCAGTTGTGCCGATGTGTCCGTTAAAACTCACCAGAGTAGTCATAGCAACAACATGGTGTTGCCATGGCTACTCTGGTGAGTCTTATGCACCCATGTCATGTGGAACCGAAATAACGCAGAACTTTCCTTCTGATAACTGATAACTCCTTGAATGTGGAGCCAGTGTCGCTTGTTTATTTCTATAGACAATTCTCGCCGGACACTTCATTACGATTGGTTATATCATTAAAGAACCGTGGCCGGTCACTGTGCCATCCACAGTGGGCAGTAATACCTTCCATCAGGTATTCACGATACGCAGGTGACACCGTAAATCGAAGGATGTGAAATACAGCCACAATTTAAAAAAAATGAAATATCCCACTTGTATTGGGGTATAATTATACTACGTTTGAAACACGATCATTGACAGAATTATTATTAGCTGTCAGATACAAATTGATATATGCCTGAACATTGGCATAGCATCAAAGTACAGTAGCGCTACAACAATTATATATTGTTAAGCCAAGTCTTTGCAGGACTTCACAC
The DNA here is from genome assembly GCA_903632075.3 of Acanthosepion pharaonis. Taxonomy (NCBI): domain Eukaryota; kingdom Metazoa; phylum Mollusca; class Cephalopoda; order Sepiida; family Sepiidae; genus Acanthosepion; species Acanthosepion pharaonis. The sequence goes on along the minus strand of CAHIKZ030003744.1, from coordinate 837,571 downwards.
ACACACACACACACACACACACACATATATATATATATATATATATATATATATATATATATATATATATAAGCAAACTAGGTAAATAGCCGTAGAACAATAGGAGTACATAACTGAATTCTTGTATTTATTACAAGCACACACACACACACACGCATATATATATATATATGAATTCCATTTTTATAATGTCGATTTTCTTGAACAAAATTACTTTTATGTATTTCAAGTTATTTTGTGGAATTTTGGTAAATAAAATGAGATATCTGTTATTTTCATTTTTGCATAATTTATACGACAATTTATCCATCGCACCTGTATTATATATATATATATATATATATATATATATATATATATATATATATATATATATATATATATATATATTATTACTTATACCGTAAATATTATAAGAAATAATCTTAAGAATCGTGTACCATGTCTCAGAAACTTGGGTGATCACAGCTTCCTGTCTTTTCTAGCTTTAAGTAGCGTTTACCTCCTCACCATCCCTTCCACACCCTGCACTACTATCTATTTATCTAAACCCTTTAGGTAGTAGTGGTATCGTACCATTTTTTACTTCAGTACCTGATCTTGATCAAGATGATGACGCTATAAATATTGCACAAGCAATGGATGAATTTTACAATAGCAACAACAGTAGTAGCATTTATAATTCGTGTCTGGGAGATTTTCAGACTGCAAAAACGAGACTTTTCACACAAGGAGAACTGAATGACTTTGTTCGAGATCTAGCTTTGCGCAATGGGACTGCCTAAGTATAATCCAGCTGAGTGACGTTTATTTTTGACAGCTCTATACCAATTTTGAAGTGTATATTGTTGCAAAATGGTTGCAAGTTTTCTTGTATCCCAATTGACCATTCAGCCATCATGATGGAGCACTGCCCCCAAAACACGCATTCAGCAATATCTTAAAAGTCCATGTCCTCGTATTCAGCAGCCCAAATATATACCAAAAAGAGTCTCAACTAATATGGCAAAAATATTTTGTTAATTTTGCCTAGTCGTGCAAAATGCTAAATAAAATCTCAGTAGTGAGAGTGTAATGCACCAATGCTTCAAGTAGTGAGAATTGCTAGTCTTGAAAATTTGTATTGAAGTAGATCTCGATGAGAATATTCTAGAAAGTTAGAAGACTAAGACGTTCATTTTTTTATCTAATTTTTCAATCTAATATTTATAAGAAAATATCTTTTTCAGCTTTATTGAAAATATTTCCTTCGGGATATTGTCTACATCTGTGTACCCATATTTAACCATATTTGCATGTGTTCATATGTATTTATTCTAGAGGCGGATTTCTTTATTGAGAACAAATGCAATAAAAGGTAGGATTTATGTATTTTATAATATATGTGATACGAACTATTGATTAAGAAGTCCAAGCGTGCATTTTAAGCATTTTGGCGGAATCAAGCATAATGGTTGATCACTGAAAATTGTTTTGTTCCATAGTACTACTTGATTGATTTCAGTGGATTTACTGTTATTTATATCAGCATCAGACATCTACAAGGTAAATGAATCTATTTAAACACTTAGCCAATAATGATATCTCCTTATTTTCCCGGTATATGTCTCTGACCTTATTTAATTGTATTATTCTATCCTCATTTAATGCAGATTACTGTATTAAATAAGTGTAAGTTCTCTATTCCTCCTCTCTTCAATCACCTTGAGGTGTTAACATCTTCTGCTGATAAAGCTGAATGTTTCGCCCGTAAATTCTTCTAAAACTCTACTCTTGACTCATCAGGGGTGTCTCTTTTGACTGATATGCGGAAAGAGTCTATCATGCTCTAGATACAAATGGTCAAGCACGAGCTGTAGCTTTGGACATTTCGAAAACTTTCTCTGGCATACATGTCTTCTCCACATGATGAAAAGCTACGGTGTCTCTGGACCAATTTTTGAACTGCTCAAATCTTTCCTATCGAATCGTGAAATGAAAGTAATCCTGAACGACCACTTCTTCCAGTTCCTTTCATACTAATCCAGAACTCTATCCTTGGTCCTATTTTGTTTTTTTTTGATTTTCATTAATTTCCTTCATGATGGTATAAGCTCTCAACTTAGTACTTATATTGATGACACAACCATTTACTCCTGTCTCGTTAGTAAGTCAGTTTGATATAGTCAAAATGGCAGCTGCTATCCAAAACGGCCTTCAATCTTTTGCTAACTAGGGCTTGTTAATTTTAACGCTTCCAAAATTAAGCTGCTATCTATTAATCATCTGCGAGAACCCTCTTTGCCTTCCAACAATATGATGATGCTGACTTCCAGGAGAGTGACTCGCTGCACCTTAGGCTAACGTTCGCGCCTGACAAAAAGCGGAAAGACTATATTGAAGCCATTGCTAGGTCAGCTGTCAGGAAGGTTAGTTCACTGTGCCGTTTTTTCTCCAGAGTCTGTCTTACATAGACTCTTCGAATTTAAGCCCAGTACAAGACTGGCGATGACGTTTCACTAATTTACAGTTGAGATGGCTAGATGTGATGTTAATTGATTTTTTTCTCGCACCTCTTGCTTGTGGAACGCCCTTTTGGCGCCATGCTTTCCAGCCAACAATTCAAACTGCAAAAATTTAAATGAAATGTCAATCGCAATAATGTAAATGCAATTTCAATTGCGATCTTCTATTTTCCTTATTATTCTTCTTTTGTTCTCCCTCCTTAGCAATGTTTCTGTTTCTAACCCTAATCCGCACACAGTAATCCAATGTATCACAGTGGTTTTACTCCCTTACTTGGGATGAACTCGATTAAAAGAAGAAAAAAAAAAAGATATCTAGCGTATAATAAAATATACCCTGTTGGAGTTAGTTTCAAATGGCTGACATGGTTATTCTAAGAAATTATAAACTCCTTCTCTCTCCCTGGCAATACTCATTACTGTACAACAACGAAATTATAGCAGTTAATTAAACGCTTTTTTTAATGAAGATGCGTAGAAAGAAAGATTCACCTATACGCAAAATTATTAAACAAATTTCAATCATAAGTACCCATTAGTAGCACTATATTCGATACAAAGAATAGAATATATTGCATCCATTTTTCTTGCTAGGTAGGTTAGTACAACAATCTTAGTTAAATACAGCTAATGTTAGAGTTTAAGTGAAACTATCTATATTTATATTTGCTAGAACTCTTTAATTACCAATCTATGTCTTCAAATTTTATTTATTTATTTTAGAGTTTTCAGATTTTATATCAACTCTTTTATTTTGGTTACATCTTCATGCAATAAATGCGGCTAGCCTTTGGCGGTTGTCATCAGGTTTCCGGTTCAGATGAAAGTCAGGATATCAAGTCCTATTTCAAGTCTTGAATAGACATATTCTCTCTTATTTCTTCAAATATCGGCTATATATATATATATATATATATATATATATATATATATATATATATATATATATATATATATAAAATTTCTAAAGAGTTAATGGATTTATTTTTAATCCGACATTTTTATTAATTCAAACGATATTAGAGTGGATACTTCATATTTGAAATATATATACACACACACATTATAATAATGGTTTTAATTTATATATGAGAGTGTGTATCAAGAATGTTCACTTTCGGACCATGAGACCGGGGTTCGAATCTCATCATGCTCGATTTATCATGAAAGTTTTATTTGGAAAATGCTTGAAAAGCAAACCCCACCGATTGACCTAAGCCTTGTTAGTGAAATTTGGTACACGGCACTAGTAGAGCGTAGTCGCTTTGTTCCGACTGTTGATCACGCTAGATAATACGCTCTCTAAAACTAAAGGTTCGCTAAGTATCGGTGCAGTATAAACCGTAGGTGGGGTTATGTGGTTGTGGAACAAACACAAATGTGACTGAGCAGGTGTCTGTAACAGGGATTGGCTAGCCGCCCTAGTATACAGCCGTACTTGGATAGGAGTCAATGTAAGTAAATCTATTTTTTCTTGATTATCATTTGTAAAATGCCTAATACTGAATAATTTGAATCGATTCATTTTGTAACAAAGCTACGTGTTGGCCAAGGAAGGTTAAATCAATCAGTAGGGGGAAAATACAATAAATTTTCAATTGGAGACTGATTTCAAGTAATGATTTCAAGGTTATTTATATACTATCATTGTTGAGTGACCAGTGTTTCTCGAATGATTTGAGGGATTTCTCTTCTAATGCTTACCTCATTTCCCTGCCCAAATAGACAGTAATCATTTCAGTCGGTGGCGGGTGAAGCTTTTTATTTGAATTAATTCAAGGAGAGGTTCTTTAGTGTTCGAAGGAGAGAATTAATGTTTTATGCTGTCTGAAAAAATTAATATACATAAGAAGGCCCAAAGGATACATTAAGTGTTCTTTTTGATGCGAAAACATCAAAGTAAAACGTTCGGTCCATTATATCTATATATATATAGTTGCAATAGCCGTTGCCTCTTTGAACAAAAGAAATCATTTGGCAGATATTTTGTACGTTAACTAATGGTGAAAGGAAAATATAAGAATTAACATATTTTGGATGCATGAGGCTTGAATAATAATAATAATAATAATAATAATAATAATAATAATAATAATGTCTCATATGTATGGGCGTTGGTGAAAAAATTAATTAGCCGTTTTTTAAGTATAAAACAAGCAAATAAGTAGAAACATTAAAACACATATATGCCATGTCATCATAGACACTGTCCATTTTTAGTGGAGTGCCGCACAACTCTACATGGTCAGAGAAAGATTGTATTGCAGTTTTCTATGTACATAAACATTTATATGTTTATTTTGTTTAACTGCTTTCATGGTTTTGAGAAGTTCGTTACATTTATGATAGTGTCTCTTCTAAACCATGGATTTTAAAAATTTTATTTTCAACACCCATATGTGAAAGTTTGGTTTTTATTTATGCCCAAACAATGACGCAAGAAAATCAGTCATTTTCAGTTCCTGTAGTACTAATTGGTTTCACTACAGATTCATACATCCCAATGTGAACATGTAGTCACTTAGTTTTTTTCTCTCTCTCTTTCATTCTAACTCGTTTTTTTCTCTCTTCCTCTCTTTCTTTTTCTCTTTTCTTCTCTCTTTTCCTGTTTATCTCTGTTTCTTTCTCTCTTTCTCTTTCTCTTTCGCTCTTTTGCTCTCTTTTCCTCTTTCTCGCCGTTTCTCTCTGTTTCTTTCTCTCTCTGTTTCTTTCTCTCATTTTCTTCTCTCTCTATGTTTCTTTCATCTTTCTTTCTCTATCTGTCTCTCTATCAAAAAAGAAGATATTTGAAAAGACCACTGAGCAGTAATTATAATAATGTTAGTTAAACTAACGATATTAGCGGTTGTTGTTCGTTCTGTGGAGCGTAAAAGGCGATTGAAAAATTCACTCATTTGTCGTTACTAATCTTAGATTGATATAAGTACAGGGCCACTAGTAAGGATTCACCTCACTAATCAGTTGTGATAGTTTGGTTGACTTATCTCGTTAAACATTACCTCATGTTGAGGTACCGAATCTTTTTGCTTTATTGAATAAAATACATTCATCAGAGTCTATCGTTTTCCATTGGCATTTTCTGAAATTTGAACAAGGTCGGTTGATATGAAGTATGTGCGCGTCAAAAAGAGATGCAGAACACTAGGCCCCTTTTTATAACTGGCATGACAATATATATATATATATATATATAAATATAACTAAAACCAACTAAAATATTGGTAAATCTTGCAAATGCATCTCTACGAGTACAATATCTGCTAAATGAAGATACTGGAAACGACAAAAGAAAATGAAAAGCAAAGATACCAAGAAAAAGCGATGAGAAAAGGGAAAAGGAAACGACAGACACTGCCAAAGAAATGGTCCAAAAGTAGTCAATGTCTAAATCCAAACGATTAAGAGAACAGTAACTCTAACCAAGGACACCACACAAATGAGACACCAAATCCAGCCATGTTCGAGCGGCATGAATGGTATTGCGAAAAAAACCCAGATTAGCGATTTGTTTAAGTTCGTTGGATAGAATATATATATATATATATATATATATATATATATATATATATATATATATATATATATACACTTGAAGTGTTGATTCGTTTATATGGATGTACATATATCCATGTGTATGTATCCATGTATATATGTTTATGTGGATGTGTGTTTATATTGCGTATCACACAGTTTTCGTGTTTTTTGCGTGTTTCTTTATATGTAGATGGATCTATGATTATCTTGCCGATGTCTACAACATTTATAATTCTAAATGAACATCTTTTGTATTATTATTTTTAATTTTTTTATTATTTATCTGTATTTAAAATCACTTCATTTATATTTGATATTATTATTATTGTGATTTTTATTTATTATTTATATTGACGGTCCATTTATTAGACTAACTTATTTGGAATTGTGTTGACTTGTCTTGCTTAAAATACCAGGCCATATAGTCAATTTGCTGTATAACACAAAAAAGCACAAAGTTTCAGACTTTAAGGAAAAATTCTTGGCCGGGTCAGTCTATTTTAGGCTTACTACTACCCATTCAACTTTTCCTTCTTCCCTTTTCCTTACCCTCTGTTTATCTTTAAAAAAAAAAAAAAAAAGAAGACCATTCTTCACTTTTTCTTTTTCCTCTCCTTTCTTCTTTTCTCTCTTGCTTTCTCTTCCCCTGTCATTCTAATATATCAGTCTGTGGAATGGTCTTAATTTACTAAAAGATTTCGGTCTGAAGAGATGAATATCTAGATATTCATGAAATAAATTATAACCGAAATTAATCTTTAAGGTTTTCTTCTTCTTTATTATTATTATTATTATTATTATTATTATTATTATTATTATTATTATTATTATTCTCTGTAGTTTACATTGAGTTCTCCCTGGATTAATATCCTCCTTGGAATTATCCCTACCAGTCACAAATTGGTAATATATATATATATATATATATATATATATATATATATATATATATATATATATATATATATATATATTTCGCTCAGAAAAGGTTTGTCAACACCAAGAATTAGATAAAAAATGAATCATAAAATTAGAAGTTTTAATTTAAAAGATTTTAGTGTGTAGAACACAGAATATCAATATTTATTAAATAATAGCTGATTTTTTTTTAAAAAGAATAAATAAATAAAAGAACAAAAAAATTCGTATTAAACATATATGAAATTAGATGAATTTTTTAAAAAATAGAATTATAAAATATAGAAGTATAAAAAAATAGAAGTAATTATTAAATTTGACAATCAAAATATTCTACTGAATCAAAGAAATGAATTGGTAGCAAATGTCGTCATAGAAGTAAATTCAAAATGATATAATATATTTTCAACCTCGGAGAATCCATTATCATTTACCACATATAGTTTCTTTTTCTTTATTGATGACTCCTTTCAAATTACCGTCTTCCTACCTATTTTTTAGCTGATAATTCTTTGTATCAAGTTACGTTTTTTTACCCTTATATTATTATTTTGTAACTGCTAGCTGTAATTTCTATAATGCTTTTTTACATACATTTTTTATCTCTTACAATCATTTTTTTATCTCTTTACATTTAATCTATAATTAAGTTAAATGATTTATTTATTTATATCGCACCGATATGGTACTTGTTTGAATTCATTTAGTAATTTATAGATTGGTATATATTTATATATATTTTTATATATAATTTTTAGGATTTACGATTAATATTACCACCCTCTTATTTAAATTGTAATATGACATTTTAAAAATTTGTCTACACCATTTAATAATTTTTTAAAATAAGGTTTTCTTAGAAAGATACTTTTGATTTTCAATTTTTATTTCTAACTTTTAATTAAGTTCTTTTTAATTACTACTGACCGTTTATTAAATTAAGTTTTATTAAATTAAGTTTATATCTATAGCAATATTTTAGTTTCCCTCCTTAAAGAGCTCTTTAAATATTAAATTTTAAGGGACTCTAAATTTTAATCTAATTTTTATACATAATCAATATTAATACGCAAATTAATCTATACTTTATATAATCTTATTTACAATTCATTCATATTGTACTAAATTGGTTTTATTTATCTATTTGCTCTTAGTTGTAAAATTCTCTCCTCTTTCTTCTAATTAAAAAAAAACAAAAAACAAAAAAAAATTATGATTCAGTTTTTATCTAACTCCTTGACAAGACCATTTAGGCGAAATGGGGTATTGAATTTTATTTACTTGTGATTCATATATATTCTATATTGAGCTCTCTACTGTGGATCATTTTTTATATTTTATATTACTAGGATTTAATTGGATTACTTATCACGAAATTTTACCTGTATATATATATATATATATATATATATATATATATATATATATATATATATATATATATATATATTCAGTTATGTGGATAAGTACCTCCAAATTTCCGATATAAATTTTAAAAAATTGATACCTAATGTTTCAAAAGAATTTTAAAAATCAGAAAGCATCTTTGAAGATTTCATTTTAGCTTTAATTAAAAGTAGTAATCCACACAAAAATAGAAAAAGAAATATAATTGGGTTCAACCACCTCCTCTACTTCTGTAGATTATCTAGAATTAATACTGGACAAATATTCCTGAAACATATAAACATACATTTTCAGACTAGCAACCCTCTAGGTAAGATCTTCAATAGGAAAACCATTAAAATAAGTTATTCATGTACAAACAGCAGGTTTAAAGTAATTGATTCGCAGAACAAGTATATCATGAATAAATTCAATGGTGTCAACAAGAATTCTCCCTTTGCTCCCTTTGCCTTTCAAATTTCCAGTGAAGTAAAGTGAGATTGTATTCTTGTATTCGTTTTTACTAAATACTTATTTGCATTTATAAATCTGTATAAATACTTTCCCATGGACTAAATGACCATCTGTATATATATATATATATATATATAATTATATTGCACATATATGTATCATATATATATTGAATAATTCAAATATATATATGTTTTATAATGAAATATATGTATATATATATATGTATATATATATATATATATATATATATATATATGTATATATGTATGTATATATGTATATATATATATATATATATGTTGTATATATGTGTATACTCATGTATATATATATATAGATATATGTTGTATATATGTATATATATATGTTTATATATATATTATGTATATATATATATGTATGTATATATATATATGTATATATATGTATATATATATATATCTATATATATATATGTATATATATATATATATATATGTATATAAATGTATGTATATATTATGTGTACAGATATGTATCTACATACATATGTATGTATATATATATTTTTATGTATAAATGTATGTATATATATATGTATATATATATATGTATGTATATATATGTATAGACCATATATATATGTATGTATAATATGTATGTATATTTATATATATGTCATATATATCATGTATATATATATGTAATATATATATATGGATGTATCTCGATTGTATGTATATATATATATATATGTATGTATATATATATATATTGTATATATATATGTATGTATATATCTCGTGTATATATATCAGCGTATATATATATGTCTATATATATGTATATATATATGTATATATGGATATGTATATATATACATATATATATGTATATATATGTATGTATATATATATCTGTATGTTTCATGCTATCGTTTGCAATCGTCAGGCCACGTGTATGCTGTTATTTTTCTCAGCTATTTATATTATATACATGGTTATATATATATATGTGGTGCATTGTATTTCATTCTATTATGGCGGTTATTTTTACCGTGTATATATATATATGTATATGCTTTGTTCATTATTTACGTCAGCTTTATATTTTCGTTTTTATTTTTTATTTATTTTATTTTATTTTTTTTTTTTTCTTTCTTATTTTATTTTATTTATTTGTTAATGTGCAGTAAATTTTGTTTATATCACGTGTTTAGCAGTTTTGTTTGGTTGTTGTGGTTCATTCTAACTATTATTTTTTGGCTGGAACAGTTTTTAATTTAGGATTGGTTTGCCTATTTATTTCTTGGATGAATTTAGGTCAATTTATTTTATATTTATGTTTATATATTTTATATATATATTTTCGGTTTTAAGTATAAATAGTATTTATTTAATGTTTTATATATTTATTTATTGTATTTATTTATGTATATATATTATTATATATTATTATTATTATTGTATTTGTTTTTATGTTTTATTTTTTCCTGTTTTTGTATTTTTATATATATATATATATGTATGTATATATGTATTATTAGTTTAAAATTTATTTTCATGCAAATCGTCCTGCATTTTGAGATTTTGTACTTTATTTATTTTTTACGGGTTTATTTTATTTGGTTATATTGTATTGCTTTTATTTATTTTGGTTATTTTATTTTTATTTTTTTTTGTTAACTATTTATTTCCTTTATTAATGTAGTAAAGTTTTAGCAAGTTTTTGATTGGTTCTTGTTATTTTTTGCTGGTTTAATTTTTGGTTTGCCTTTATTTACTTCCATGAATTTAGGTTTTATTTTATATTTTCTCTTTTGGTTTTCGGTTTTTTTAAGCCACATAGTATTTATTTGTTTATTTTATTTATTTATTTATTTATTTATTTTATTATTATTATTATTATTATTGTATTTGTTTTATTTTATTTTCCGTTTTTCATTTTTAGGTTTTAAAATTTATTTCATGCCTGCATTTTGAGATGAGCTCATCTTTATTTAATAATTTATTTTGGTTAAAGAATGATTTATTTTTCCTCCAACAAAGTTTGCAAGTTTTTGATTGCTGTTGTATATTGATGACTTTTTCCTTATCTTCCAAGATATTTTTTTGTGTGATGTGCGTTTTGTTTTTTATTTCTAGTACTGTTCGTTGTGAACGATGTTTTGTGTATAATTTCTTTGCTTCCAGGTCCTTCAGTTACTCCTATGTATACTTTTCTTCGTTATCTGGTGATTTTATCGTGGCTTGGTATATTACGTTGTTTTGTAGACAATTTCCGTTTAAGGGACATTCGTTCTTTATTCTGCAGTTGCGTGGGTTTAATTTGTTCGTGTGGTTTGTTGATAATTTTCCTATTGTGCTTTTTTATTATTTGTGCCATGCTCTCGGTGCAGCTGTAGCTGATTTTTACTGTATTTTTATTGAATATCTTGTGTAAGGTGCTTGATTCTGGGAAGTGTTTGTGTAAGAGTTTGAAGAATATTTTTTTTCCGTTTGTTTTTACGTTCTTGCTGTACGGTGGGTCGAACCATATGATATTTCTTCTCCTGTTGGTCTTTTTTTTGTATTCTGTGGTGAGTATGTGAGTATTGCTGGGAATCCGCTATCTTTTAGGGCCGTTTCATAGTCTTTTTTTTTAGCTTTGTTAAATAGGGATTCATCGGAGGAATTGTCGGAGAGCCTGCGGTTAATCGATTTTGGTATCTGTTTGATTATAGAAGGCGGATGGTTGGAAGATGTGTATATGTAGAGTGGTTTATCGTTAGGTTTTCTGTGTGGTTTATATGCCTTCTCTTAGGTTGAAGGTCACATCTAGGAAATCTACTTCGTTTAGGTTAGTTTTTATATCTATGGAATCCGTTATTTTAAAATCTTTATTGCTTTTTCTAGTTTTGTCTGTTTTGTTTGTTACAGTTTCTTAAGATTATGAGGCCGTCGTCCCCTGTAGAGTCCTGTGTCATTTTTATCTATTATTTTGCTCAGTTCGTTTTTTAAGTAAATGCCTATGATTTCGCATGCCTCTGCACCGTCAAAGCTTCCATTGTAGTGTCAAATATCCCATCTTTCTTTATCCATGCTTCTTCATTGTGGAATAATAATGATTTACGGGAGTGTAATGATGTTGATTTCGCTTGGTTTTATTATTATTTGTTCCTGAGCTAAGTCGATGGCCTTATCTAGCATACGTTCTGTTATAGATGGGTAAAATTCTTTTATGTCTAATTGTAGGAATTGGCAATTTTGTTTGTTATTTATGTTGTGGAACCAGTCAATAGTTGTTGTTTTTTTTCCACTGGTTTACTCTAATTTCTTCCTAAGTTCAGAATTAATTCTTTTCTAGTATTGTTTTACTTATTTTACCTAGTTCGCTTTTGGCTGGGTTTATGAGTCTGCATGCAGGATTAGTTTTGAAATTTTCTTTATGGTCTTTTAGTGTGATAAAGGCTCGTGCCTTATAATACAATTTATTCAATCTAGGTCTAATTTTGGGCGATTGTTTTAGCTTCCTTATTGATATCGTGTTCTGTTTGGGGTTTTTTGTATGTTTTGGTTATGTTGTTCTTGAGTAATTTATTGGTGTGGAGGGCTTAGTTTATAAATTTCTCGTTTTGTCAGCAGCGATAAATACACTTTGCTGAATTGTTTATTTTAGTTATATCTGCTTTTAGTTTTTTTTTTCTTGTTTTTTGGTGGAATTTTATGTTTCTAACTTCTTTTCAGTTAAGTCTTTCTCGAAATCGTCTAATTCTTTTTGTTGTGGGGGGTATTTTTTTTGTTTTGAAACCGTATTTTTCCTTCTTAAGTGTGTTATTGTGAAAGGTCCTGATTTAAAAAGACTTTCCATCTCATTCTTTTTAAAGAAACTTTTTCTATTTTTTTCAATTAATTTTAGTTTATATATAGTATTGTCCATAATGGATAGGTATGTTTTTCCTTGGAGTTTTTATAAATATTTGTTGTCCATATATGTGTTATAAATATGTATGTAGAGTGCTATACTGTTTGTATATTATGATTATAAATATATATATATATATATATATATGTATGTATATATATATATATATATATATATATGTTTATATATTATTGTATTGTATATGTATCTGCTGTTTTATGTATATTTATACATGGTATATATTATATATATATATATGTATATATGTATATATATATGTATATATTATATTATGTTTATATGTATATTATATATGTATATATATATATGTATATATGTTTATGTATATATATATATGTCTATTGTATATATATATATATATGGTCTTTTTATATATGTATATATATATGTGGTATATTATATATATGTATATTGTATATATATATATATGTATATATGTTTTTCCTTCTATGTATATATATATATATGTATATTGTATATATATATATATATATATATGTATATGTATATATTATATGTTCTTAAAATGTATATGTGTGTAGGGACTTTCCATCTCATTCTTTTTATGTATATGTATATATGCTATCTGCTTTTTATTTTTTGTATATATATGTATATATTATTTTTTTTTATGGATATTTTTATATATAGTATATATATGATATATCTTTCTATGTATATATGTATGATTGTATTTTTATATGGGTTATATATAATATATATTTTCCTTTTATATATGTTATATATAGTCCTATATTAAATACATATATGCATATATTTGTATATATATTTCCAATATATGCAATATGTGTTATATATATAGGGATGGTGGCACATTATGTATAATATGTGTATATATATATGTCTACTATTATATATGTATATATATATACATACGCATATATGTATATATATATATATATGTATATATATATATGTGTATATATATGTATATATATATATATATGTATATATGTATATATATATATGTATATATATGTATATATATATGTATATATATATATATATATATATATATATATATGTATATATATGTATATATATATGTATGTATATATATATATATATGTATATATATATATATATGTATATATATATATATATATATATATATATGTATATATATATATATATATGTATGTATATATATATATATATGTATATATATATATGTGTATATATATATATATATATATATATATGTATATATATATATATATATATATATATATATGTATATATATATATATATATATATATATATGTATATATATATATATATATATATATATATATATATATATATATGTATGTATATATAAGTAAATATATATTAAAACTTTGTTATTTATTTCATGTCATTTTGTTGGATTTAATCCATAATTTCAGTACACACACACACACACACATGCAGATGTCTGTGTGTATTTTTTAGTATCATTGATTAGTCCACAGACATAAAGGAGAGTTTTAGATGCCTGGAGGTCAGAGCTAATGTTACGGGATCCTTGACACCCAAGCTTTATAACTGATATCAATCTTAACTAAAATACTCTTCCTATTAATTTTTCATGGTAGCGTCCTCGCTTTCTGCTCCAATCAATGTGTTCGTTTTCATTTCTTCTGTTAGGATTAATCTCAGAATGAGTTTCTGCAGCAGCATTAAAGATTACATTCATTTCCCACATTTTCTTTAGTTTTAGAAAAATACATATATGTATCCAGGCATTTTATCTGAAAGTTTTTGCAAGAGATTTTGGTCGTTAGCCAACATGGAATCCACACTTTCCCACATCAATAACGTTGCTATTAGAAATAACTATGTCAGCTTACTGGATGAGGTTTCACAAAAACAAAACCTGGTATTTTGACTTCAGTTTTGGTTATCTCTGAACATTTAAATCACTTTTATTCTTGCTCTTGGCTCGCTCAATGCAGGATCACAGGATGCGGCAAAAACATTTGATTTTCGTTGGCATTCGGAAACTTTTCTCTTACTCATTATCAGTGTCAGGAACATAAACAACAACACGCGCGCGCGAGCACACACACACACACACACACACACGCACACACACATATATATATATATGTGTGTGAGTGTGTGTTGACAACACTAATATAATGGCATCATCTACATCCAAAAAAAGCTAAAAATAATGGAAGCCTTATTAATAAAAACGAACAAACCAACACTTAATAATATTAACTTTGAACATGGACATAATATCTTGACCGTGTTTTGAAAAATGAAAACATTTTATAAAGCATACATAAAGCAAACTATTTCTTGTTTTAACAGTTAAAATATAATCCTTGAAAATGACTAAATGTATAGCCGAAAGCGCTCGGATAAAAAGAACATTTGGACAGTTTTTATATAATTTATCATCCGAAAACAAAATAAAAATGATTAAATCGCATGAGAAATTGTATAAAAAACTAAATAAAAGCACCTTGTCTGTAGTTATGAAATGTGCATGACAGAAGGATTGCTGCCTAAATACAAATATATATATATATATATATATATATATATATATATATATATATACGCGCGCTGAAAAGTTCTTGACCTGACCTCAACTTCCCAAATATGAACAAATATAATTTTATTACGAAGAGCTTCTCATATATATATATTTTAGTATTCATTTTTCTACAAAAAGTCTCTGGCGACGGGAATTCTATCAGTTTAATTAATCAAAGCATTTTCGTTAATTACCATGGAAATTGGAAAATCAACTTCGCCCAGTTGGCAAGTAAAGTGAATCGCTCGATTGTTTAGGTTGAAAAATTTCGTTTCTCGGTTTCTTTTTCTTCTTTAAATTTTAAAACCAATGTGGAAGTGAAACAATTGTTACATAAATGAGATGAACACTCACTTACACATACATACACAGACAAATAGTTACATACGCTCATTTTGTACAAGGGCACAATAGGAGAGCACCAGGTAAGATCGAACTTTGCTAAAATAATCTGTAAGACATGCACAATGCTTCTCAACATGATATCAGCTGCTACACAAAAGAAAAAATACGTGTATGTACACACAAATACACATTAGATGTCCGAGGAATGATAAAAAAAACTTATTGTTCTGACAATGACTCATCTCCCACTGAAGATTTTACGTTTGGTTTTGTGGGTAGATTTAGGGAAGTGGCTCAAGAACTTTTAAGATTTCAAGTATTCGATTATATATATATATATATATATATATATAAAATCTCAGAAGCATTACTATTCCACTTCAGGATAAAGGTCTTTCTTAATCTTTCCATGATAGTAATCATAGTGACTGCTATATCTGTTTTATGCTTCTCTCTTTCCTACCTGTTGAGCGCCGTCTTTTATCGTTACTCCTTGCTATCTCGAATTTTCACATGTAACTGGATATATATATATATATATATATATATATATATATATATATATATATATATATATATATATGCGGTGTGTGTGTGCAGAATATGATATACAAATTTCTATATAAAATTATAGTTCTAAGCGAAGGAAATGCCATAAGGATCTTAATCAGATTAATAATCATTTATCAATAGTCAATTTTATATAGGTGTGTTGGAAAGAAATGCACCAAACGCCAGTTTACATTGAGAATAAAGATAGATGGACGCTTATCTTTAAATTCAAATTCATTATATATATATATATATATATATATATATATATATATATATATATATAAAAGCTTCGTACGGGGAGGTAGACAGACCCTGAACCCGTTTATACGGGTTCGAAGGGAATATTTTTGGCCGAGCTACGGGCTCGGTGAACCCACGGTAAACTCAGCCTTGTGCCATATACAACACACGTGGGCGGGTGTCGTTAAATATAACACTGATATAGACTATTCTACAGAGGCTGTGACTATTCGCAGTACCTGTCGAACTCTCTGCTTTTGTCGGAGAGGAACCCGAACGAGGCTATGACGAAGGGTAGAGTTTCGTCCGTGGAGATAGACAGACCGGAACCCGTTTATGCTGGTTCTACGGGGATTTTTTGGCCGAGCCTATGGTCTCGGATGACCCACGTTAAACTTGACCTTGTACCACATGTATGCTCGTGGGGTGGCTGCTAAATATAACAGTGACATAGATTGAACGTTGGTCAACCGACACACACTCCCAAGTCGTGTAACAACTTCTGTTGTATTAACTGTTATCTGCAACCTCTTGTTTTGTTATTTCTTAACCATTTACTTGGTTAGAACATCTTGGCGACGAAGGATTCGAAGAAACGAACTTCACGTTAAAACATAAACAAATTGTTGCACAACATCTTGGCAACGAAGGACTCGAAGAAACAGTCTTCAAGTTAAATCAGAAAATTTTTTCCAGTGTCTACAACACTGTCGAAGAAAGAAACTTTACAGTAATAGGATATCCAATGTTAATTACTACACTGTCAGTGAAAAAAAAATCCGTAAAACAATAGGATTTCTACAGGTTCAATTCAGTGGTTGGGAAGAAGGTTGGTGAAACTTGTTATTTTTTTTTCAACAAGACAATAAATGAACTGAATAAGTCAAGCAGACTTATTGTTTTCACTAATAGGGTAAAAATTTACCCCCTATCTCGCTTTTAAATTTTTATGAAAAAGAATTGTTCAAGTCAAACAGACTTATTGTTTTGGTTAAGTGAAAAAAAATTTCTTGCTTTATTTCTTAATTTTTCGTACCACCGCAGTAAAATGGAGGAATTTAAAAGTGCAATGCTAGAGTTATTAAAACATCAACAGGAACAACAGCTATTGTTGGAACACAAATTTCAAGAAAGACAAGAGAAATTCCAACGAGAACAAGCAGAATTGCGTTTGCAAAATGAACAAGGAAATAAAAAACTGCACCTAGAAATTTTGGTTAGACAACAGAAGCTTGAAGAAATGCTCCTTCAAACACAAAATGAGTAAAGGCACTTATCCAACAAAAGCCAAAGTGAGGATAGGGAAAACGCGTTCTCTCCAAATGCTATATGGAGTTCTATTGAAAACTTCACGTACCTGAAAGTAAAATCAAGTTCGCTTCGTACTTTAAACGTTACGAGGACTTATACAATACAGATTGTTCAAATTGGGCTGACCATTAAAAAGGTTTGCCTACTCCTCAGGAAATTAGGGACAGCAGAATATACTAAGTTTGGTAACTATATTTTGCCTAAGAAAACCAGCGACTTGAAATTTAAAGATGCGGTCCAATCATTAACAGAACTCTTCAGTCCCAAAACAACTCTGTTCCACAAGCGTCGGAAATGCATGAATCTCACCCGCAAAGAAGACGAAGATTATACTACTTTCGTGAGTGTACTCAATAAACACTGCGATGACTTCAAATTGGCAGAGTTAAGCGCCAATAATTTTAAATGCCTGATTTTTGTCCAGGATTTGATTTCAGCAAAAGACGCCGAAATACGTCGTAGGGTACTCAACAAGCTTGAAAACGAGCCCGACGTTACTTTACAGCAAGTCGCCGAAGGTTGCCAACGTTTCGTGAGCGTCACAGAGGATTCGAAAAACATCGAACAGAGTGGCGTGGCTCACATTAAAGAAATACGCCAAAGAAAAATTAAAAAAATTGACTAACGAAGCAGAAAAGTTGAAAGGTGAACTTAAAAAAAAATTTCTCGACGTTTTCAGTGGAGGACTAGGAAAATGCACAAAAATGTCCGCTAAGTTTGAGTTAAAGCCAGACGTAAACCCAGTTTTTAAGAAAAAAGCGTAACGTTCCATTTGCCTCGTTAAATCAAATTGACAAAGAATCGTCTTGAGGGAATAGGAGTTCTGGCAAAGGTTGAATATAGTGAATGGGTATCTTCCACAGTTTATATTTAAAAAAAAAAGAGCAAAGAAATTCGTGACTTCTCAACGGGGCTGAACAGCGCCCTAAAGGATCACCATTACCCCCTTCCAAGTCCAGAGGAGATATTCACTAAGCTCAGTGGAGGAAATTTTTTCTCTAAAATTGACTTAAGCGATGCTTATCTACAAATACCCGTGAGCAAGGAATGCTCGAAGCTCCTTTGCATAAACACTCACAAGGGTTTATACAAATTTCTAAGACTTCCGTTCGGCGTTAAGGTCGCTCCTTCCATTTTTCAACAGGTCATGGATGTTAAATGGTCTGGATTTTGCGGCGGCCTATCTCGATGACGTTCTAATGAAAAGTGAGAGCATCGTGGAACACAAATCGCACGTTTGGCAGGTGTTCAGGAGAATCCAGGATTACCGATTCAAACTAAAGTGTAAGTTTTTCCTAGAGAGAATCAAGTACTTGCGACAAATAATTGACAGATAGGGCAACGGCAATAAAGAATATACCAGCACCAGAAAATGTGTCGGCTCTTCAAAATTTTTTAGGTCTTGCCAATTATTACAATGTTTTTGTCCCAAGAATGCACACTTTGAGAGCTCAACTTAATGAATTATTGAGAAAAGACAAAGAGTGGGAATGAACAACCGAATGCCAGGAAGCATTTGAGAAAATAAAGAAAGTCCTTACAACAGATCTGTTCCTGCCTCACTACGATCCAAACATTGACATCATTGTAGCCAGCGATGCTAGCTCTTATGGTATCGGGGCGTGTATTTTAGATAAGCTAAAAGATGGATTGGTAAAGCCAATCGCTCATGCATCATGGACGCTATTACCAGTTGGAAGAGGTTACTCGCAAATAGAAAAAGAAGCCTTAGAAATCATTTTTGAAGTAACTACATTCCATATGTTTATTAATGGTAGGCACTTTGTGTTGCAGACAGACCATCGTTCACTCTTTACTATTTTTGGATCAAAAAAGGGTCTGCCAACGCATACAGACTGAAAAGATGAGGAACCATTCTCCTCAATTATAATTTTGAAAAATGCAGACGAGTTATCGAGATTGATACCTAAATATGCTGAACCCCTGGAAGACACAATCATTGCTGCTATAAGAACAGAGGTCGACGTAAAAAGTACCTTGTGCAATACTGTCAAGGGGCTTCCAATTACAATCAACGAAATAATAGACAAAGCGTTCGAGGATGACTTCATAAAGAAAGTAAAGGACAAATTAAAAAGCAAAGACCAGAGTATTTCAGAAGTCTATTCACCCTGTAACGACATATTAATGTACGGAGACAGAGTAGTAATCCCATCTATACTTCAGAATAGAACACTAAAGGAATTCCATGTTGGCCATCCGGGAACTTCAAGGATGAAGTCTGATGAGGAGTTATGTCTACTGGACCAAAATGGACAGGGCTATTGAAAACACAGTAAGATCGTGCAAAGAATCTGCGCTGGCTGCTAAAGTATCCCCGATAAGATTCAATCCCTGGCCTAAAGCCGATCGTCCATGGTCGCGGATACATATTGATTTTGCTGGACCACTTAATGGCTTTTACTACCTCGTAGTAGTTGACAGTCATTCCAAGAAGTATTGAAATGTAAAAAGCCGACCGCGGAAGTGACAGTCAAATTTTTACACAAGCTATTTGCCCGTTTTGGAGTCGTTGAGTGTATTGTAACAGACAATGGCAGACAATTTACATTGTGTGAATTTAAGAAGTTTTGTCAGTCATTCCTGATTGAACATTTTACCACGGCGCCATATCACCCAAGAAGTAATGGGTAGGCAGAGCGTTTTGTAGATACTTTTAAGAGAGCATGAAGGAGGGCGTGAGGTACTCCTACGATACAGCTATACAACAGTTTTTGCAGGTCTATCGGGTAAGTCCTAATAGTAGTACTCCATCTGCCAAGACGCCAGAGGAGGTCATGTTTGCCAGCAAAATAAAGTCAGTATTTGACAAATTCCTTCCGAATGAAACAAATGCGGGTAATAAGAATAAAGTGCTTAAAAAGCGCTTTAAGATCGGCGAAAGTTTATTTTGGTGTATTTGGGAATAATAAATCTCACTGGGAGATAGGAATAATAGACAAACAAATTGGTAACATGATGTACATGGTACAGGGACCGACGTTTGTACATAAATGTCATGTCAACCAAATCAGAAGAAGGTATGAAAGCATAATCGATAGGGATCCCATAGAAGATGACACTATAGACGCCGTCTTTGACACATTTGAGGCTCCAATACCACAATCGGTACCAGGGAAGACCCAAAAAGAAAAGAAAGTTTACAAAAAAGGTTCCCTTAACTTCCTTTTCCTTTAAATCGAAAAGGAAAAGTTATTGAACATCTTTCATTTTCATACCATGACTACAGAAAAAGAAAAGAATGAGAAAAACCTTTCTCCTCACGTGTAAACTTTTGAATTATCAAACACAATACTCATTGGATTTACCATTAAAACTTATTCAATTTGTTTTCATTATTTTCGTATAATGAATAGAGACTATTATAACACGTGAAAGGCGTGTCGTAATCTAAAAAAAAAAAAGAGAAAAAAAAAATTGACGTAATTCCTATATATAAAAAAATTCAAAGTGGTTGTTGCTAATTTTTTCTTTTCTTTTTTTTGGTGGGGTGGGGGTTGAATAAAGTATTGTGTGGTAATGAAAAAGAAAAAGAGACTTCATACAGAGAATCTGAAAAGGTGGGCGTTCTCGTGTCTTCCCTCTAATGAGGCTATTGTGGACACTTCTACTTACTATAATGTAGTAGGAAAGTAAGCCTCGGGAAACAGTGATATAGACTGTTTCCTGTTCCTCTTCTTTTTCAAGCCTATTACGACTGGTGTTTTCATCTCTCACCACCGCTAGAGTTTATCTTTTTAATTTTTGACGTCCGACTTTATTTTTCTTTGTTTATTTTCTTTCATGTTTTTTTCGTTCTTTGTTTTTCTTTGTTTTTGTTTTTAGTTATCGGTTAAGTCTTCTGTTTTTGTACTTGTTAAATCCTTGTGTACATATTTGTTTTAATTGTTTGAATTTTATTTTGCTTAATCTCTCTGTTTTTTCTTTGAGTTTTTCGTTTGTTAACGGGTGGACTGGGTTTTTTTTCGGCAGCCATATTTGAGTTGTGACTTGTTAGTTTCGCATTTGCTTTCGTATTTTTTAATTTAGCATTTTGTTTTTAATTTTATTGCTGTATTATTTTACTGTTGTTGTTTGACTTCGTGTATTTTTAGTTTTTTGAGTTTACGTACGTATATTCGTTTTTGTCCTTTTAAAGGAAATTTGTAATTGCTATTGGTCTTAAATTTGTGTATTTATTTTTTGTTGTTATCCTTTTAAAATTTAACGTTTATTCTCGTTGTTTTGTGTAAGTTTTTCTTTTTTTTTGCACATCCAAATGTCTTTTGTATTTGCGATTTATTTTTTCTTTGCTTTAACGTTTTCTTTCCCCTATAGGCGTACCTTGTTTATTTTATTTCTTTTATCTACCACTCCTCCACTTCCAATTTATTCTTTTAAAAGTAAAAGAAATATATCAAAATTCCGTTCTTTTTAATTAAAAAGAAAAACTCATGATGGCCGACGTAAGAAAATCAGTTAAGAAAAATTTATTCGCTGTTAAAAAGGTCCCACCAGACAAAGATAATCTTGATGAGTACCCGTTGTTATCGAGCACACTCGTAAATACGGAGGCCGCTATCGGCCTAAAAAGTCTACAGTCAAAATTATGAAGGCCAAAAATGACCAAAAGTCTAAAAATATGGAGGCCAATAATGGCCTAATTGATAATAACAAGAGTGATAATGCGGAGGCTGGGGAACCATCTTGTTGTTGGAAGTCCCCACTGGAATTCATAATCAATATTGCGGAATTCTTGGAGCGAGTCAAGTAAGTGTTACGCACACCTTGTCGTAGAAGGTGGACTCTTGGAAGACCCTACAGAACTGAAGAAAATTGAGATAAGAATTGTGTCGGTCTTCATTGTTGACAAGCGTACACGCAAAATTTGTCTGGGGGTTAAATCACTGTGAATTGTTAAGGGTGCTGGCTTCTTCATGTGGGACGTATTGCTACCGACCCTGGAAGATTGTTTAGACGCATCAAGTCGAGACTTAATTACAAAAAACTACATATTACGTACAGAATATGAAGGCAGACGAAGTAGTAACATATGAGGTTCCTCATCAAGCTGCCTCCCTATTGCAGTACGGCGAAATTCTGGGTGCTACCTGCGATCGCCTGAACGGAGGATGGAGCTTCGATATTATGTTAGATCGCAAAGCCTTCTTCTCCATTCCCAACTGTCTGGAAGTAGAGAGCCTGAAGCTACCGGTTATTGTGACCGGCTGCAAAACGATGTGTTGGAAGTGTGGAGAGACTGGTCGCCTCTCCTCTTCCTGCCTAGAGAAGAAGGCCTCTATAAGTCAGGCCTCAGTTGACCAAAATACCCCTCTGACCGCGTGTTTAGATTCCGTCTTGTCTGTAATGGGCATGACAGATTCCAGGACCACTAAACCTCCATTCCCTGAAGAGCTTTCGCACGTTGCAAGTGCAGTTGTGGTGAAGGTAGAGGGGGAATGGCAGGTTGCTGGCAGGGCCAGAGGGAAGCGCAAGACGGCGGGTCCCCGGTCCCATGAAGCCCCCGGGACAAAAGGCACATACATTGCCACTCCCTCAATTAACGTTAAGGGCGGCGCCCAGGTCTCCAAACAGTAATTTAAGGAGCAACAAAAAGACCCTGGATTCGAAAAAACAGAGAAAATAAAAGAATTTAAGGAGAATTTTGATAAAGGCAAAATACCACTCTTAAAAAGGCCATTCCATCCAAATCCTCAGCCCCGGCCCCCACATTCACCATAGGCACATTCTTCCCATCCCTTATCCCTTCTCAATAGAGACCCCAGCCCCTTAAGACAAAACACCTCTTTCACACCCCGTCACACTCCCATTCCTTCCCTCATCAAGAATCCGGAAATGCCACCCTCTGCAACTAAAAGACAAAGAAGTCTCTCTCAGGACTCAAAAGAAAAAAATATATAAAACACATATATAACTTAGGGGAGGATGTTTGTCGCATTTCCCCGGCCCAGGCTGAGAGAGCAAGGGACTATGGCAATAGACTAAAAGATCTCAAATATCTACTTTCCGTCAAACAATATGCCAAGAAGGACATTGAGGAGCCTCAAAATTTTCCTGAGGCTCAAAGAGGTCTAACAGTAATTAGAACTGGGACGGGGACACGGCAAGCATGGGCGATGGTCGACGAAGCCATCGTCTCTTCTAAAATGTCACCCCCTATCGCCATAGTTGTAAATAATGAATTCAAACAGTCGAAACAGTTTTGTGCCGAGACTGAGATGGGCCATGAGTCAATGGGAGAGGCTGTCAGTCTCCTTACCCCGACCATGTTTAAAAGTGTCTCAACCCTAAATCGGTCTGATAATGCTTCATTGGCAAGCCTGAATGTCCGAGGCCTGAGGTCGGAGGCTCGATCACGATCTTCAGCGCCTCGGGTGAATATTTTTTTTTATCTTGCAGCCGTGAAAACCTTCTGTCTAAGAAATTCGTCCTCTATTCAGCATGTTTTGATGGACGCTCGAGGGGTATTTCCTGGCTGGTGAGCAAGTCTATGGATGCGGCGTGTGCTCTTGTCTTCGCGAATCCGGCGGTAGGGTTTGTCTGCTGGATGTTACCATACAGGATAAGGCTTTTCGTCTCATTGGGGTTTATGTGCCCAATGACCATGCACAGCGGTTTGTTTTGTTTCGGCAGATCACGCCGTTTTTGACATCTCGTTCGGTAGTTCTAGTAAAGGGTTCGTGTAAACTTAGATAAGCCTAACGTTAAGATGGCTGGTTACTGGAAATTGAACGCATCATCGGTTGATGAACAAGATTTCCGGGACTATCTTCTACTAATGCTACAGCGGGAATTTCCGGGGGCTGTGGTTGGGAATAAGTAGTGGGATTCTCTGAAAATCAAACTTCGGTCTTTTGCTGCTGATTTTAGTCGACGACTCAATCTAACAGGTTTAGCAGCATAAAAGTCTTGTGAGAAAAATCTAGACCGGGCGATCAAATCCCGTGATAGTGGGGACGTAGCCTTAGCTAAGGCGGAGCTGGCCTCCTTGCTTATCAAGAAGGATCAAGCTCTAGTAATTAGGGCGAGGATAAAAAGAATGTCTTGCGAGGCTACGAACATGACCGCTTCTCTGCGTGCAGAGGAAGCTCGTAGGGCATCTAGTCGGCATATAGCGAGCATCACATTGCCGGACAAGTGGACTGTGACTACAGACGCGGACATTTTTGAGGTTTTTCTTGACTTCTTTCAGGAGCTGTTTACCAGGGAGCTCGACCTGAGCCCGGCTCAGTTCGACGCCTATTTAGCCGATTTTCCCCGCCTCGAGGCGGCTAAAGAGGCTCAGTGCGAGGGTCCCATTACAGAGTCTGAGATCTGGGATGCGCCGAAGCAGGTTGGTCTGGACAAGACTCCGGGATTAGATGGTCTTCCTTACGAAATATGCAGTCGCTCGTCTTTGTCTCCTTGCTGGCACTGATTTTCAAAAACTGGATGGTGAAGGTGATCAAGTTGTTTCGCAAGAACAAAAACGGTGGGGATGGGGTAGATAATTATCGGCCTTTGAAGATTTTAGCGAAGGCCTTAGCCGGCCGTTTGTCCTTTCTAGTCTGATTGGTCCCGAGCAGACTTGCGCCGTGAAGGGCAGGACTATTCAGGACAACCTTCGTTTGGTCCGCTTGATCATTGAGAAATTCGACAGTAATGCCGCGCTGATCAATTTAGATCAGTCCAAGGCTTTCGATAGGGTTGACCATCGATTTCTGAAGGCTGTTCTTTCGACCGCCGGTTTCGGGCCGGACTTTCGCACTTGGATACGACTGCTGTATGCGTCCCCGGTGCGCTGGTGGAAGTGAATGGGGTTTGCTTTTGTCTCGCTCCATTCGTCAAAGTTGTCCGCTGTCTCCATTGCTGTACGTACTTGCGTCGGAACCTTTCCTGAAATCCGAAGACGAATCCAGTCATTCGAGGAATTTCTTTACCTGATGCTACCATCTCAGTCAGGTACTCCGCCTATGCTGATGACGTTTCGGTTCTTGTGTCGAGCAGAGCCGAAATTAACGAAGCCAGCAAGAAATCACAGGTTATGAGATGGTGACAAGGGCCAAGATCAACCGCAATAAGTCTGTTGGCTTGTGGTTGGGTTCGTGGAAGGGAGTCTCTCTTCCCAGACCTTTCCTCTGGACGGACGGACGGGCCGGTCAAGATACTCGGCGTCTGGTTCAGTCCCGACCTCCTGTTTGAAATGAATTGGTCGGAGGTACGGGTGAAGGTCGAAGTCGCAGTTAGTCTGTGGATCCGGAAGAATCTTTCCTTGAAGGTGAGGGTGGATGTATGTACCTTGCACATCTACCCGATTTTTCTATACCGACTCTCCGTGATTCCACTCCCGTCTGAAACTTTTTTGGCCTTTTTAAGGCTCTTGTTCTCCTTCTTGTGGTGAGACAGGGTCACCATGGTCAGTCGCGAGATTTATTACCTCCATCCATCTGGGGGTGCCTTGCGTTGAGATTCGTCGGCATACGCTTCGCATTACTTATCTAGACCAGATGTTTATGCAATTGGATGAGAACGGCGAATTCTGGAAGGAAGACGCTCGAAGAAACTTTCCATCCTTAAGAAGTGTGCGCTCGAGTGAGGAGGAGGCCGGTTGTTCACCACGAGGCGAGGAGTCCTTCTATCGCGAATGTCGGCTTGCCATCAAGCATCTCTTACGGGCGAAGGATGGCCTCTCCGACGTCCAGCCGATGTACCGGAAGGCATTATAACAGGTGCTAGTGAGGGGGGACGTTCAGGATGCTTTGATAGGCGAGCTCGGTCTGACGAAGCGGGAGTCTCGCTGCACATGTCCTTGGGCACCGGGGTTGAAATGTTTCACTAATACTAAGGCATCACTCACCTGGCTGTTGATTCGAGGGTCCCTTTGGGTCGCCAAAAAACTTCGTTCAGCGAGTTTGGCTAAGTCTCCAAACTGCCTTCACTGCAGTGGGGAGGTTGAGACCCTAGGTCACGCCTTCTTTCATTGTAGTGTCGTAGCTCCGTTGTGCAAATTTGTTGAAGGAATCATGATTCGCATCCTGCGTGGAAAGTTCTTTGTCCTCGAAACCAGTTCCGTTTGTAGCAATATAGTACCGCCGTTGACTAAGGCTGAGCGCTATGTGTTCCTTTGTTTACTGGGGGTTATGCGTGTCGTGACGACGCAACAGAAAGAATTTCATGGGGCCGAGAAGTTTACCTCTTCCCAACTGATCTTGTTATTTAAGTATCAGCTTAAAATCAAGATTAGGACGGAAAAGAAGCGTCTCCATCCACTGGAATTTGGCGAAAGATGGGTGAGTCTTGCGCGTGTCTGTCGCGTGACAGGTGCTGACTTAGAGTGTTTTTTTTGATGCGGTTAGGCTCTAAGAATATTGGGATTACTGGGTTGAACATTGGCAACCCTTCCCGTTTATAGTTTAGTGTAGGTCGTTTTTTTTCTCTTCTTTCAAGTTAACTTAGCTAGGGTATGTATGCTCATTGGCCCCCTTTTTTTCTGGCCCTATTTTCTTTTGTTTAATTCCCCATCCCTCCTATCGTTAGGCGGATAGTAATATCAGTTCTCTGGTGGGTGCAGCGCGTCTTTCGTTTCGAGTGTGTTTTTCGTATTTGTTGTTGAGTTTGAATGAGTGTGTGTTTGTAGTGAGTGCCTGGCTTGTACGAATGTCTTATATTTTTCAAGTCTCGCATTGTTTTCGTCCAGTAAACTGTTGTTTCTGTCACATTTAGGGCTGTGGGAGGTTTTATTACTAACACTATTTTGTTTAGCTTCTGTATATAATTTTGTACACATTGTAATTACTAATTGGGGATTTTTAGATTTTTAAATTGTTATTTTATTCCCCTCCCCCCACAGACATTGACTTGTATATATGAGGATTATTTAGGACTTCATTGAGTTTCTGAGGCATTATGGTGTATGAGGTAAGAATGGTAAGTAAGAATGAGTTATTTTGGTGAAAGGAATATTGTTTGCGTGATTGGGTCAGTGTTTGTGGCTAGCTAATTTTATTATTAAGACAGAAGATCATCTCCCCTTTTTGGCCTTGTGCTATATTTGTATTTTTGTGCAATAAATATTAACATTGATATAGACTGTTGTACCGAGGCTGTGACTATTTGCAGTTCCTGTCGAACTCTCTGCCTTTGGCAGAGAGGAACCCGGACGAGGCTGTGCCGAAGGGCAGAGTTTCGTCCGGGAAGGTAGACAAACCGGAACCCGTTAATACGGGCTCGGATAACCCACGTTAAACTCGGCCAACCGACGCACACCCCCTAAGTCGTGTAACACACTTCTGTTGTATTTACTGTTCAATACACTATTTATTTGCAACCTCTTGTTTTGTTATTTCTTTACCATTACTTGGTCACAACAATATATATTCATAAAATATTTGTTTGGGATGATTCATAGTTTTGTATTACACGTCTCTAAAAACATTTCTTTTCAAAGGTTTCGATACACATTTTTCATAGCCTCCTTTACAAAATATTTTATTCCATTTGATTTCTTAACGTCATTCACTGAAATAAATATTATACCTATATTTTCCGGCATCTGTACCAAACACACACAAATATATATATATATATATATATATATATATATATATATATATATGAAACATTTTCGTTTTAACCCATTTACCAAAATCATAATACTGATTTTACAAGCTGCATCGTTCCCAGTACTTTCTAACACCCTTTTGTGTCTGTGTTTAATATATATACATTTGCTGCTCGTTTTCATTCTTTATTCATTTCTCTTGTAATGTTTCTGAATAAATGAAACAAGTATAATGTAGAATTCTTCATTTTTTAGAACGTAAAACCTTTATCTCTCTCTTTCTCTCACTCTCTTTACCTTTATCTCCCTCTTTCTCCCTCTTTCTCCCTCTCTCTCCCCTCTCTCTCTCTCTCTCTCTCTCTTTACCTTTAGGTCTTCTTTTATTTTTGTTACTCTTTAGACTTCTTTTTATTTCTCTCGCCGACATATTTTTCTTTTGTAAGTTTTTTTTCAATAATGTTAGGTTTCTTTTTAATTTTTACTTACAATTTTACGATTTGTTACAAAAACCGACAATAAAATACAATTTTTTTCAAGCAAAGTATTTTGGATCATCTTTTTCTTCTTAAAAACACGATTTGGTTACAGGTAAACGTTTTATCTCATAAAGTAAAAAAGTAATCACACTTTATAATATGAAAGCTGTCTTTGTGAAGGAGAATCCTGTTCATATCTTTTCCAAAGTGATACATAAACTACGCAAATATACAACTAATAAAAAGATTTTATGTAAATCCCATGGTTCATGTGAAAAGAGATTGCAGATTATTCATAGGTAGGAAATGGTTGTAAAAACTGAGAGATCTGGCTTTCATATTTTCTACGAGATCTGTGCCATTTGTTTACAAATACATCAGTAAGCTCTTTTTTCTCAACGTTTTCCTAAAATATTCATATATTGTTCTACTAGTTTGAAAGAGCCAGAAAAATGACAGGAAAATAGCACTTAAAGTTTAAAAACGTGTTAACTTTAAAGTGATGGGTTCTAGGGTGTTGTTTACATTCGTAAGTTGGTTTCATATAAATTGTGTTAAGTTGTTATGTCAAATGAATTCATATTAAATCAGTGATCTTTTTTATATCGTCGTGTTGTAGAACTGAAAACTTTGTCACATTCATATCGTGGATTTTACAAAAATATTAAATTAAAAAGTAATTATTAAACATAAATATACACCTGTGTATTAAGAAGTATAAAAACTATCTGTATTTGATCGGGTTGGGAGACAGGTACATTTTTTTACTAGTTCAAAGTTAATTCCTGTTTTTTTTTTTAAATCGATACGGAAATTGTTTTTTTTTTTTTGTTCAAATTCGAAATTATTGCATTTTGATGACCAAATCTGCTTTACATTATATTTGATCATTGAAGATCTTTATATTCCATTTATTGTGCGAAATATTGAACCCCGTCTTTTCTCTCTTATTTATTGATGATTTTGTTTTTACAAAGACACTTCATTCGTTATCCAGTTTGATCTGGAGTATAATCTGTAAGGAAAAGATTACTTTTTTCCAGAAATGCGAGTATATAGAATTGAATGACAACCAACATGTGACGTGTCCCTTCAGGACGTTGGTGATCACGACACTATTATTTCCTAAATTTTGCAGCTTTTAGTAACTTTTGTCTTGGTGCTATCTCTTCTAAGAGGCATCTACACAAGCTCGTTACTTACGCAATTCGCTGCTTTCCGCTGCTTCTGTTGCCTTCAATAAATCCTGGGTGTGTCAAATACTCTAAGCCCTCTTTCTTTATGTTCCCTAGGAATTTCAAATGTCTCTTTCTGTATAAGCGTGACTTTGTTTCAATTTTCCACAGAATTTCGTCGTTGCTTATATGTTTAGTACAAGGTATGTTCAGAATTCGTCTGAAGAATCATATTTCTGTTACCGAAGATGTCTTCTTTCGCTGGTAATCGAGGTCTAATTCTGCTTCATGACACTGCAGAATTTCACCAACTTGGAATACGAGACTTTGCCAAATCCTGCATATTCCTCTCACCTCTCTTGCCCACTGACTCCACTTTTTCAAGCCCTGTGACAATTTTTAAGCCAAACGACATTCCGTTGCAAAAAGGCCATAACTGCATTAAAAAATTTGTTGGTGTTTACGATAAATAACGCGATGGCAAAAATCTATAAATATTTTTGGGGTTCCTAATAAATACATTATTTCAGGAATAAAAGTTTCTTCAAAAATCGGACATTATTTTGCGAACAACCTAATACTTTGCTTAGATTTGAAAGGCACCTTTTAGATATTTCATTTCGTTGTCTCATTTTCTGTCCTGTTAAAATACTTCCTAGATATTTAAATTTTTGTACTTGTTTTTAGTGCCTCTAAATTATAGTTTGTATCGTTGGATGTGTCCTATTATCCATTCTTACAATTGATGCCGAGTTCATTTTTCCCTCAATTTCCTTCATTGCCTTCTCTAGGAGTTAATATAGTTTCCTTTCTGTGTCTGCAAATAACATAGTGATAAGAAAAACAATTTGATAGTGCAAACTTCAATAATGGTAATGGCATGTCGCTCTACTTTTATTCTTCATTCTTAATTTTTCATTGTCGTTGTGTCTCGGCTTAACTCGTCTAAGTTTCTTTTTTTAGTGTCGTTAGTATTTTTCATGTATAACTATTTAATTCACATCCATCCTTATCAAAGTCTTTTTAAAAAAGCTTAATAATCTTTCGGTAAATATTTAATAATTACTTTTAAGCTTCGAACTGAATACATTGCATATTATTATTAGATTCATTTAGCATTTGTTTAGTTCATTAGAAATGTTGCCCGTGTATTGATTTCTTCAATTAGGAACATTGATATTGTTGTCTTTGTTGTTCTTCTTTTTCTTATAATAATGCTTGTACAACTACTACTACTACTACTAATAATAATTATTATTATTAAAACGAAAATAGAAAAGGTAGAAACAATAGCATTGATGTTCATGGTATTATTTGAATGAAAGGAGGAAAAGTGAAAACTGCCCTATATTAATAGCGATGATGCAAATGATTATTATTATTTTAATGTGAAGCGAAGAAAGAATATATTCCTCCATTGTAATAGGAGTAATGATAAAACTAGTTTTGTCAATTAAGATTATTACTAATTTTATATGAACAAAACTTTGGGCAGAAACTTTGCTGTCGTCATAATAGTGATGATGGAGTTATACTTTTATTATTATTATTTTGATTTCTGTTTAGTACAGTCCCATTCTCTATCATTACCCAGGACTTAGGGGTAAGGGCAAAATATTAAATATATGCATTCTGTTTGCATGAATTCGGATATTAAGTGGTAGTTAACATGGAGACTGATTAGATTTTTCTTTACCTAGATAATATCTGAGTAGATGAGCAGTTTCTAATAGCGAAATTTTTGGAAATCTCTTGTAAACATTAGCTGCCAGGAAATTTGTTAATATTATCTCTGTCCTTTTTGGTCGTACATGGTACTCGAATTATTAATGGTATAAAAGTTCTTAGGTACTACATTTTTTCATTATTCTTATATTTTCATATTACTATTATTATTTGTTACTATTTCGGTGGACAATACTTTTAAACACGTTCATACATACTCACTCCTGTCCTCCATGAGAGAAAGCCAGGAGCAACTCTCTATGTACTTATCTGATAACAATGCGTCTCCCATTTTTAATAAAATTAGTCTTCCATAGTAGCGTTCTGGCGTTGTTAAACAATGTATGCCTCTCCAGTGCCTTGTCTCGCTCGTTTTGATTAAAATAAAACGAGCCCTCGTTGTACCATTAAAAGATATTAAACTTTACGAATATTAGAATTATACATAATAATGGCGAATAAATCAAATTTCGGCCAGGAGAAATATAGCATTAACTTCATTTAATTTGAATGTCAGCCATATTGCAAGCAAATTAGTTAGAAAGCGGTATCCTTTGAATGGGAGATTGTGATTTTTCAGTGGGTCCAGTTGGATATTAAATTTTATGACATTCACCCGGGGAATTTATTTTAATTTATGACTCCACAGAAGAAATTTCCGAAAGATCAGAAGAAAGAGAGAAAGAGAAATCAAACCAAATGAGGAGTGACGCAAAAATGCAGAGAAAAAGAGACACGATTACAATGGTAAAATGGAAGAAGAGTCGCAGACTAAAAAAAAAAAAAAAAGAATATGTGAGCTTAAAAGGAAAGGAAAAGTTTATGGATAAATAATAAAGAAAAATAGTCAAAGTACAAAATTAAAAAAAGAAACGAAAAATCCATATGAACTAATTTACACAGTTATGGACAGTTTTCATATATGGACAAAAGAGGTGTTGAAACAATCTGCGTTTTCAAAAAATCTTTAAAAAAATAAATACAAAAATAAAAACTGTTGAAATTATTAAATCTAATAATAAAAAAAAATACATTTAATGGAAAAAAACAGGATTCTCGCTTTCTCTCCCTCCCCTCTCTCTCTCTCTGTCTTTCTCGCCTTCTCTTTCAACTACTGCAATATGATTCACGCCCGTGATCGACCAACACTTAATTATTTCTGATCGTTATGTCAGCCCACAGCGCAACAATTGCGGACACGGGACACCATTATTTCAATCTTTTTTAATCGTTCCTTAATGATAATAACCAAGAAAACAGGCTGCAGAATGGGCGTCATTAGCAATACACGACTTACGTCATCATTACGATTATGAAATCCATCGTCATCTTGATGGAATCATTAATTGTGCAGCATTCATTTTTTTCAATGAAGGATTGGTTCTCTTTGGCTACTTTTTTTTTTTCATATCCGAGTCAGAGAAATTAGAGAATTAGATAACTGCAAGAGAATTCGTTAAACAATGAAGCAACATGAGGATGAAAAAATTGGTATCCGTAAGAGTCGCGCTGAAATATTATGTGTATATTGAATCATATTTTCCATGCACCGTTCGTACCTAATTTCTTCCAACTCGGATTCTACTGCAAAATTATCAAAGTTTCCTCAATACAAATCATTTGATGTCTCTGATGCAATCCATAGTAGCGAATATTTTCTACTGGAGTCAGACACTCAAACTTACTTTATTCTCAATTCGTTGAGTTTATTAACATTATTAATAAATTCATTTAATCGAATTATTTTATTCGGTACCTGATATATGTTATTAAAATTATAACCTTCAAAACGTTCGTGTTATCCTGCTCTTCATCAGAAAATAGATATTAGATAATTACCCACGAGAAAAGATTTATTGTATTAAATATTTGACGACCTTAGTATTTCAGAGAATATTTTCTCAATCCAACTAATCAAGCATATGTCATTATTGCAAAGAATCTTTCTTTACATTTCTGTAAAATCAATAAGCGCTGAATATATCAGGGAATGCCTATGCATAGAAAATTCTTCAGAAAATATCTTTATATTTCTACCTACATATCACACATATGTATATAAATGTATAAAATATCTGTGTAAATATTACTTTTATTACTATCAGTCGAGAGATTAGTCTCAGTATGTTAATAGCAATTATTTCAATTCCGTGTAATTAGGTAAGTTTATTTATAACAGTCTCGCAGTCGTTTATCTATCTATCTATCTATCTATCTATCTATCTATCTATCTATCTATCTATCTATCTATCTATCTGCACAGGTACAAATATTAACAAACTTATTTATATATATGCTTAACTGAAAGTATAATTATTCACGCACACGTCGATATCTACACATAAACCACCACCTGGAATCAAAATCACCATCAACGGACTTGAACCTGGAGAATGTTGAAGAATTTCTATGTCTTTGTTGCGTACTAACATCAAATGCATCCAGTGAAAAAGACGTCGATAATCAAACCAAGGCCGATCACGCAATATACGGGAAGCTATTCAAATGAGTCTTCGGATATATCCTGCTTAAAGCTTATAATCTACCGAGCTGTTGTAATCCGGACTCTCCTGCACGCCCGTGAGACCTGGGTACTCTATCCGAAGAGACATTCATCAAATGAAACCTCTTCAAATCCTACGGAATACCTGACAGGACCGGGTCACAAACAACGAAGTTCTCCTCCGCGCAAAGATGGAAAGTCTAGAAACCATTATGACTCGCTACCGTCTACGGTGGGCCGGACACCGCCTACCCAAACAAATACTCTACTCAGAGCTCGCATCTGTCAAAGAGACCACGTGGAGCTCCATGTCATCAATTCAAGGATCAGTTCAAAAACACCTTGCTTAGGACAGAATTCGATCTACTCAATTGGAAGACGGTAGCTGAAGAAAGAATCAATGAGAGAAGAACAGTCCACGAAACAAACAACATCGTTGCAAAACACCAGAAGGTAAATAGAAGAGACGAAGAAAGCCGAAAGAAAAGTCAAAGCTCTCTATCCCCTGAACCCATCTTACCCTATCATACAGTGGCTGAAAACGTCTCTTTAGATCCAACATAGATCTCATTTCACACAGAAGGAAATGTCTATGAGTAGCCCAATATTCGGCAACGAGTTCTACCAGCGACCATATGTATACATATATATATATTGAAAACTATTTCTAAAGCAAATCCCTTTTTTCATCATTAAAACATTTTCTGATCTATTAATAACATTCAAGAATCTTAGCATGTCACATCTTAGCGCATTCATATATTCAAAATATATATACCGTACTTTTACTGAATACAAAAAAAAAAAAAAAACGCATAAAAAATAAAGCATCCGTTTAAATACACACTAATTAACACATTATTTTGATTTGATTTACCTGCCGGCATAATTATTTTTTAATCAGCTTTTGTTTTCACATACACGCACGCACACACGCACGCACACACGCACGCGCGCGCACTGAATGTATGGGTTGTGTTATCTATGTATCTAAAGTTATAGGAATGTTATATTTTCCAGAGACTGTCAGCACATTGTGACCATGTTCATAGTTAATGTTATATAGTGTTGGCTTTTTCTTTTTTATTATTAGGGATTCTATTATTTTATCTTTTTTTTTACATGTGGTTGAGGTTATTACACTTGTATTTTCTACTAGTAAGTTTCGTATTTTTCTGTTGTGTGTTTAAATGTTTATCTACTAATGGAGATTTCGTCGGGTAGGTGCAACGAAAATCGTCTACATAGAAGTAAATGTTCCTAGTGAGTATTAAAACTGAATTCACACCCTCTAGCTAAATGTTATAAGAAAATAAAATGCTCTTTTTGCTTACACAGGTTTGGTTTGTGCATTTTAATGTAAACCGCCACAAGAATCTTTAAATGGTGAGCGGACCTGTGTAGAATAGTGAAAAAAAATCGTCCTTATACTTATACATAAATATACAGTCATCGTTCTAATGTTAAGTCCTGTAAAGACTGAGTTGTCCCAGAAGAGTGACTGTGATTACCCGATCTTATAGTAGTAGGAACATGTCCGATTCGGGTTCCTAGTCTCTGATTGGCCTGTACTACGTATTAAGCATCGCACTGACATTTAAACTTATACACAACAGAACTATTTGTAAGTAGGGCAGACCATCTTTGACGAAAAAGGGTAACACCGAACGGGTCTCAAAAACAACACGCAGCCTGACAGTCGAGAAACCGGATGTAATACTCGCTGACATCCTGTCAGCGAGTATTTGACTATTTCTACCTGGCCACTATAATTTTAACTAAATGGGACAAAGAGAGGGACCAAATGCTACTGGTTCTTTGAAGCGTTTAATTTTACGTTCAATAACACGTTTGGTGACGTTAATTGGAAAACCATTGTCAGTAAAAATAGAATGAATCTTCTCAAGTTCCTGGTTAAGGGTACAGGGAGAACAAATCATCAAGGCGCAATGGATTAGAATAGATATCAGATTAATTTTACGGGACTTAGGAACTAAAAAATTCCAATTAGTATACAGACCAGTGAACGTAAATTTGCAATAAACACTGGTAATAAACAAACTATCTTTACACTCAACAATAACGTCCAAAAAAAAAGGCAAAGTACAATTGTTTTCCACTTCCATAGTGAATTGCAAGGATGGATGGAACAAATTGAGTTGTGTGTGAAAAGCTGTAGCGTCATTGATAGAATCGAAGATGGAAAATGTGGCATCAGCGTAACGCAAATATACATAGGGCTTACGGGATTTTTCAAACAAAAGGCTCTCATAGAAACCCACAAAAATGTTGGCCAGAAACGGGCCCAGTGGACTGCCCATCGAGATCCCTAAATCTGGGCATACATAATATTATCAAAACTAAACTCAATCCACTCTGTTGCTAAATGCATAAACTCCAAAAACAGAGCTTTTGTAATTAATGAAGGACTCAGGTGGCACCTATAGCGCACAAATTTGCAAGTTGTCTTAAAGGAGCATGTTCATTTGTCTCTTGTCTCGTCTCATTTATACCAACGGTTCCCTTCTGAAGGAGTACTGGTTGTAAAGATCCTAAAGGATAACATGGAAAATGTCTATGGGCCTTTTCAAGTTAGTATATTTGTCCTGTGGTATCAAGCATATATATATATATATATATATATATATATATATATATATATATATATATATATATATATATATATATATATGACCCATTTTCACGGCTTTAATCACAAATAATTCCATGAGGTTTTCTTTAAATTCAAACTTTCGGGCATAAATACAAAAAAGAGAGAAAGAATGTGCTAAGGGATAAGGAATGCGGGGATGAACAGGAATGAGGTGGGGAGGGGAAATATAGCATCGGGGAAGGAAAATATGAAAAGAAAATATTTAATTCATTTCCGGAAAAATCAATTATTGTATTATGCTAGATTACACAAATTAGTAAAACACTCCTTTAATTTTAGAGACGAGGAAATACTCCAAATTAATCTTATTTTAAATTATTATCGTCCCCATTATTATCATTACTTTTGCTTCTATTAAATCGGTATAACAGGGATTTTTCACTGAAGATGAACTGATAACATGTCACCATAATGCTCTCATACTGTTCTTCATATTCGAGATTTTTATTCTGTTTTTGGTAATGCTGTTATCTGGATGACACCATTCAGCTAATATTTTTTTCTTTCGAACGCTTTACTGGACTATTTTCAACGCTCCAAGAAGTACTCCTGTAGTTACTGGCACGACTGTTATTTAAATAAAATTAGATCAAATTAGACACATTGTTTCTGACACTTAATTTGTATTTTCTCTTTTTATTTTTAAATTGACGAAGTATTATAAGTTATTTTATTAATGTTGATTAAGAATCTATATTGACACTACTTATCGACTACTGCTGTTTTGTAAATTTAAAATTACTATTTATCTTC
Source organism: Acanthosepion pharaonis (assembly GCA_903632075.3). Lineage (NCBI taxonomy): Eukaryota > Metazoa > Mollusca > Cephalopoda > Sepiida > Sepiidae > Acanthosepion > Acanthosepion pharaonis. Next base: position 799,979 of record CAHIKZ030003744.1, on the reverse strand, counting down.
ATTATTCTTTCTTTTTCTCTGTTTTCTTTCTTTTTTACTTTCTTTCTCTTTCTTTCTTTTTTACTTTCTTTCTCTTTCTTTCTCTTTCGCTTTCTCTTTCTTTCTCGTTCTCTGCTTTTCTATGTTTTGTCTGTTTTTATTTAGCGTTGCTTTATTGTTGTTGGGTGGATTTACTTTTTCACACCAGATCTGTAGCAATTAGTATTGAAAATTGATTGGCAGTATGTCTGCTCGAATCTCTCTTACTTTTTGTCAATTTCTTTATAGACATCTATATTGATATATATTTGGCAACCTCAATACTGTTGCAAATGTTATACCCAATGACATCGGTGACCTCTCACAGATCCTGAGGGAGAACAAGTAATACCGTTTCCTTCTAAAAAAAAAAAAAAAACATTCTTCTTACTATTTTTGTTATCTTTATTATCTACAGTTTTTTTTTCTTTCACAGCCAGTAACCGGTCCTCGTAATTCATCATAAGATTCCAACGATTTTATGGGGGTTTGGATCATTCCTTTTTTAACTTTAATTTTGTAAATTTAAAATTTGTTGAACGCTTCCTCGTGCGTGTAACCCTCACACACACAAACATATATGCACAGTTTTTTCACACTTTGTGTCCAGAAAAGAAAACTTGTACTAAAACAAGAAAAATTAAGTAAAAAGCTTAATCGCGGTGCCTTTAACGAAACAGATATATATATATATATATATATATATATATATATATATATATATATATATATATATATATATATATATTGGGGTTGTAACACTTTTCTACTTCATCAACTGCAAAGAAATATGCTAATTGTTTATTTGTCAGTAGTGGGCCCCGTTGATGACATAATAGAAACAAAAGGTATACTTTATATATGTCTTCAGTTAATTTTAGCGTCCAGATAAATGGATAGTATTTTTGTAATTGCATTCTACTTATATAGAAAATGAATAAAATCTGTAATTTTTGCCGACTTGTGTAAAGTTGCAATAGTACTAAAAAGCAGGAGTAGCATCACGTCTACTACAGAACAGCTGGTATTTACCAATCCTTGGTTAGTTTACTACAAGTATGGTACACCCATTGAGTATAGTATTCAATCTTCAGTAGTAATGGTCAAAGGAAAAGATCCCACAATATGTTTAGTTTGGCACAACGTGACATACAGGGTGCCCAAATGGATCGAGTTCGCTAACCATGCGCTGCGCTAAGCTTCCTCTTTCTACAGAACAATTTATGAGTAATTTTAGTCTGACTATTTTCTACGTTTTTTAAAAAGAAAATTCGAAAGTGTGCTGCATTATCATTAGGAGGAGTGCTCAAATCTTGATTACATATTCTTTTCTTCTTTCAGCGATGCATTCAGTTTTGTCTCGACAAAGAAACTTTCCCAGAATTAATTAATGATAAGAGCCTTCAAGTTATTTTGCCAACATAAGAATCACAAGTAACCTTATGCTCATCTATCGATAAAGTAGGGAAAATTCAAGTCCAACAATTTTTCTAAATTCAAGTCAATCACTGAAACTAACTCTTTAGCGTTAAAAAGCAAACGAAAAATATAATTGTATTTGAAATGTGAGCACCTGCCAAGATATTTCCTCAAGGCTAGCATCTGATTTCCTCATTTACTTTATGACCTATACACAGACAGACAACACACACACACACACACACACACACACACACACACACACACACACACACACACACACACAAAAAAAAAAAAAAAATAAAAATGACAAGAAAGATAAAATATTGTATTCTTTATATATGTATTTTTAGAAAAAGTTAAATATTTGTCATATGGATACCAGGAATTTTTATTTTTCATTTACCAAAATAATTAGAAACTTTCACATCAATGATGAAAAGGATTTAAAAGTATCCGATTGTAAAATATGTATTTATCTATTTTTGAACGAATATATACGCCTCACTAAAAGTTTAACAAAAGCGAAAATGATGCACCAGTCATAATATATGAAGAACAAAATCCATAAAGTATTTTCTTTAATTATTAAATTGTCACAAGCCATATTATTATTATTACTATTACATAGGTAAATATTCAATTTAAATGCAAATTATATTTGTAAAACTTATAATGAAAGTATCGTAAATAATGTAAAGTATAAAAAGTGGTTTAAAATTTCGCGATGCACATTTGCTGGCCGATGATTTACAATTAGTCCGATAATTTGTGGTTGATAATGACCAAATGAAGTTATTATTTCAGAATTACCAACGTTACCCGAGTCTGATAATAGTAATCTTATTCAAAAAATGCAATACTGAAAATAATTTGCATTAGCTTATTATACTTATGGCTTCTACATGAGTGAAAAATGTATTTATTTCTGTGTACAATTTGCTAATTAAATGTATCGAAAGTTTTCTGTTTTTGAAAAGAAAATCACGAGCAATGAAAATTTAAAAAAGAGAAAAAACAACGAACGTTCTCTAAACCTTCCTCAAGGCCGGTTTTCATTCAATAAATGTAATGCTGGGCATATAGAGGAATTACAATGGAATCCTTTACTGAATAAACAAATACTGCATTCAGTTAGATGATCTGAAAGCAGCAATCATTTAAGTGTTCTAAATATTACACTAGGTTAATGGTAGAACATATATTGCTTTGGCGAAGCAATATTCTCCCAAATATTGTTACAATTTGGCTGGAAAAATTCACACATGTGCTTTATTCAACAGATATTTCACCTTTGAATAAACGTTTATTTCAATCTTTACATAATTCTATCAATAAAAAACGCCGTTTCTCTAAAAGTCGCTTGGAGCTGGGTTTTTTTCTGAGAAAGATAAAAATTTGTAAGAGGATGGAATTATGAAGTTGTCAAAAAGATGCAGAACAAAACAAGCAATATGTACAGCTAATGTCGAGAATAATATATTTTTATTTAATAAAACGAACTAAATTTTTTCCAACCTTATGTAATTGAGTGTATATGTGTGTGATAATATGTGCGCAGATGCTTATGAGTTGTAGTCCTGTTCATTATATACTGCTATAATCCATATACATATATTTTATTCAGAATCAAAGAAATACGAGAACTCAGTGTATTTTCCAAGCGATCAATATAAAAGAAAATGAGAAATCTACATGTACAGCTGCTAATATATATCTTTGAGAACATTTATATCTTTAGATGTGTATTTTTACAGCTGTAATATTTTGGGTTGTTAAAACAGCAAAAGCACTCTATGTATATATGTAAAGTATGTATGCGCACGCAAACTAAATTATACTGGTGAATAACGACTTTCATATATCTATATATACATAGGTTAATGTTTACTTATCCACTGGGTGCATATTGTGAATATATAGGCAATTTTATCTATTTCTTTTCAAATGTGAGTAAGAAAATGTTTATTTGTGTTAGTATATGTTATCAGTAATATATATAGCTGCATTGTCAAAGGAACAAGTCAATGGAAGTACTGTAGATAAATTATATAAAGTTAGCACATATAGACATGTTCGCACGCACCTATCATATATGCCTTTACCACAACACTAATATATACATACGTACTCACACTTATATCTGCAATCGACACCATTCTCATCGTATGTATTAATGCGTTCAAATCTTATGAGCCAAATCTTAATAATCAAATGTCTAGTCTGAAACATCAGAGAGAGTAAAAAAAATAGTTTGACTTAAAAATGTTCTGCAGCTTAGCATTCCGTTTAGTTTTTTTTACTTCCATCGCAAATTAGCCTTTTTTTGTGATTTGATATTTGATAGTTTTTATTTAATGATATTGATAGTATTTTCAAATAGTATTTGATTATTTGATGTTTGATTATTTGTATTTTGATATTTGATAGTATTTGATATTTGATAGTATTTGATATTTGATAGTATTTGATATTTTTGATATAGTATTTGATATTTGATATTTGATATTTGATATTTGATATTTGATAGTATTTGATATTTGATAGTATTTGATATTTGATAGTATTTGATATTTGATAGTATTTGATATTTGATAGTATTTGATATTTGATAGTATTTGATATTTGATAGTATTTGATATTTGATAGTATTTGATATTTGATAGTATTTTGATAGTATTTTTGATATTTGATATTTGATATATTTGATATTTGATAGTATTTGATATTTGATAGTATTTGATATTTGATAGTATTTGATATTTGATAGTATTTGATATTTGATAGTATTTGATATTTGATAGTATTTGATATTTGATAGTATTTGATATTTAGATAGTATTTGTATTTGATTATTTGATATTTGATAGTATTTGATATTTGATAGTATTTTGATTTTTTGATAGTATTTGATATTTGCAGTAATTTCTCAATTCTACTTTTATTTGATATTTGAAAAGTTGTAAGAAAAAATCGATCAATAATAGTATTTGATGTTGTCTTTGAAATTGTTCGCATGTTTTAATACATTTGATGAAGTTTGATCGGATTTGATATTTGAAGATATTTTTTGATATTTGATAGTATTGATTGAGATCTGATTTGATTTGTTTACATTTGATACGCATTCATCCATATATATATATATATATATATATATTTGATATATATATATATTTGATATATATATATATATATATTTGATATATATAATGTTCGTGTGAAGATATGTGTTTTTTATAGAAGTCTACAACTACGCATTCAAATATATATTTTATATATCTAACATATATATATATATATATATATATATATATATGTGTGTTTGTGTGTGTGTGTGTCCAAAATGTGTATATCTAACTATATCCACAACACAGACGCGCGCGCACACACACACATATATAATGTAATTGTATTTATCTGTATGTTCACTATTGCTATTAGTTATTTAGAAAGAAATAGACTGATCTGATGATCGATGCGATAGTTCGGAAAACGTTCTTAACTAGCGTCTGTTTCGCATTGTTGAGTTCTGTAAGGAAAAGGGGACGAGAGTATGAATTCTCGTGTGCTCACTTGAGGAAATTTTTTATAACGTCTATTTTATATCTAAGAGGGCATTCACTCATAAAATGAAGGTGCCAAGACTCACTACTAGTGTGTTTTTGTATAACGAACTAGTGAATGTGTTACTACTGAATCCTACGAGAACGTCTAAGAATGGAAGATTTGTTTACTAAGATAATAGGTAAAAAATAATAAAAAAAGAAAAAGCCAATATTTAATATCAACAAAGAGGGCCAAAATGTGCTGACCACTCCATATACACGCATAATATATATATATATATATATATATATATATATATATATATATATATAATAAATAAACAATTTATTCAAAGAATTAAATTAAATTAGACTTTTCAAAAATCGAACAAAATTTTCACTTGATCGATTTGAACAAGAACTCTAGCGTCGTGGCATCGCACACACCAGTTGAAATGATAGATATAGCCGTTTCCGTTGATTTTTCAACACATTTGTTGTGCATGTTGACATTGAAAGTAATAATTCCTTCAGAAATTGTGAAAAAATCGGGCGTAGATTAATATTTTGATAGCGACACTTTCGAAGATTTTCCATTAAATTACATTCTCTTTTGATGAGTGCGGCATTTTTTAGTTCAGAATTGTGGTCGAATTTATTTCTGTGTACAATTTGTACAATTGTAAAATTGTTATTTATAAGGTCTCTTTTGTGTTCATGGACACGTTTTTTTTTTTTAATTTCTCCATGTTTCCCCAATGTATCGTGAAAAAAAGTCTAGGCAATTTATTTTATATATGCCTGCTTGTGAACTATTATTTTTTTTAGATCTGATTATATCCATGGTGGTTTTGGAGGTGATTATGACTATTTGGATGTTATTTAGATGGGATAAGGTATTTCGACAAAGTACGCCACAAGGATCTGATGGAACTGCTCAGCAACCTCGATATATTCGAGATATCAGAATAATCAAGAACCTATACTGGCATCAAACAGCGTGTATATACATAGGGAACGAGTTCAGTGAATATACGAAAATAGAAAGGGGCGTAAGGCAAGGATCCATATTCTCACCCCACCTGATCAACTTATACAGCGAGGCAATTCTGAGAGAATTGGAAACCCTACTGAGATTTAGCATTGGCGGCCACAACCTTAACAGCATAAGATACGCAGGCGACACAGTACTGATAGCAGACAGGAAAGAGAATTTACAAAATCTCCTACAGAATATAGCGACGAAGAGTGAGAAGAAAGGACTAAGCATCAAATACAATTAGACAGAATGAATGGTCATCAGTTTTTTTATTTTTCTGAAGGTTAAATGGAAAATCCTGAAATGGAAACAAGCCAAAACTTGCAAATCTTTGAACCAACCGTTTATGTTTGTAGGAAAAAATATGTATTATTAAACTTTTGAACAAAAGCCAATTATTAAATCAAAGATTTTAAACCACCGTTTTTTGTAGGCATATTACAAATCTGACATTACAATCTTGCTAGACTTTCAAATCCATAACCCTAAACGTTGAAAATTATAACTCACCTCCTTTGATATACTTTCTATCCTCTTATATACCTTTCTACTGATCTATTTTAAATTATGATTCTTAAAATGTTTTTAGCATATATATAATACTAGTAATACTAAGAAATAAATTGATTTACATCCATACTTATTCTACAAGTACGACAATAGGTCAAAATTTGCTTATAAAAGTTATATTAATATCCCATAATTTTATATATCATTCTACTTATATCTTAAATTCTGAACTAAAACTTATTGTTAAAAAAACTCTAATAACTTATGTATTCAACATGCCAAGAAAAAAATCTCCATCTCTTAATTTATTAATTTACAATATACATTCATTGATTACAAAACGAGTAGCAATAATTCCAGCCTAAATATACGCAATTCAGCTCTGACTTCGTTTTAAAGCTACCAAAAACGTTTCCAATTACCGCTATAACCATCGTTTGAACTTATCCCTCCTTCCTCTTTCATCATCTTACTCTTTCCTATTCCTAACTTTCCTCCCCCACCCGTCACTCTCAGGAGGCTTGGAAATGGTGTGCCTAAACCCTTGACCGTTGTTGTTGAATTAAATTTTTCCAATCAAGCCATCACTTTAACACCTCAACAATCATTCACAAAACTTATATCAACAAGCACGATTGTTTCACTTTGTCACCTTTTGCCTTTCCTATCTTTTATTTATCCTTATACATCCCTCTTAAAACATACTTTTTTTTAAACAAAGAAAAGACAAAGAAAAAAAAGGATGTGACGTTCCACGCTTTGATGGTGTGCTTACAAACAGAATTGTTCATAGCTATTTTGGTTCTCACCAGTCGAGGTGCAACTAAATACACCAAAACGATGTTGCATCTTTGTAGTGAGTAAAATGTTTTTTTCTATATGATAAAAATTATATATATATATATATATATATATATATATATATATATATATATATATATAATA
>CAHIKZ030003744.1:782500-785000 GCA_903632075.3 Acanthosepion pharaonis | reverse complement strand
GGTAACCTTCACTCTTTCGCCAGCGGAACTTGCAAGTGAACTGTGTGGATAAGAAAGAACGAATCATGGTAAACCGCCAGAAAACCCACACAAGTGGTGAGGGGTTTGTGCAGAACCATCCACATTTTCAGAATTATTGTTATACTCAGTCGGTGCAAATAAATGCCACTGACGAAGCAAACAATAGACCTCAGGCTTGTCGTGTAAGAGTTCTCCATCTCCTAAACCAGCCGTGTACTATAACACTAAAGAGCCTGGTCAGCCCTGGTAGGCACTGTTTGCCAATAGCTGGGACCCACAACAGGTGCGGACAACAGCACTTAAAAGCTCCTGAATACCTCCAATATATATCAATATATATGCATATATATATCAACATATAGCAATGTATATATATATATATATATATATATTAAGACATTTTTATGTTTATATATATATATGTGTGTGTGTTTATAAACTGAAGAAAAATTATTGATATACATATATACTGATCATATATATATGTTAGTATATGTATATCAAGAGATATATATATAGCAGTAGTATATACATACTAATACCTATATATGTATATATCAATATATATATATATATGTATCAGTATATAAATAGCAATATATATATATATATATATATATATATATATATATATATATTATATATATATTATATTTATATATATATATATATATATATATATATATATATATTAGTGTATATATATATATATATATATATATATATATATATATATATATATATTCACTTTATGTCAGTGGCCATTATCAACCGTCGCGTTCATCTGTACCCGATTTCACCACATCCACTTTAGGTCCCTTACTCTCTTTATTTATATAAGTCTCTCCTCTGTTAAAGACCAAATCTTACTCCCTCTTCTTTTCCTTTCATTTTCCTTTTTCCTTCCTTTGCCTTTCAAATTTCCTGTGAAGAAGTGAGGGATTATATTCATCTTAGTAAATGTCTTTCAGTTCAGTATTTATGTTGATGTTATGTATGAAACAACAATCCTGCACAGGATTTCTGAACAAGTCCACTCGAGGGATATACTAAAGAGTTGACCGTCATATGGGCTGATGTATTAGCTCGAGATGCTTCAGACGATTCTTTTCCAATTTAATTATACCTCGGTAGCGGGTGTTTCTCCAGTTTGCTCGGTTTTCAACAGCGAGTTCGAACACCTCCATAGGGATCTTTGAAGCAGTTAAATTGTATTTAATCTTGTCCTTGAAGATGAACCATGGACGGCCTACATTACGCTTACCATGAAAATGCTGGCTATACATGAGGATTTTCGGCATCTGACCATCACTCATTATGATGACATGACCAGCTCATCTGAGCTGTGATTGTATCAGAAAGGATTCGATACCACCAACGCCATATTTGATGAAAAGATCAGGGTTAGAGGTTTTGTCTAGGAATGATTGGAAAGGTATGGGCAGGTGGTTTTTGTTTTACACTCTTGATCTGCGTATGAGTAGGCTTTGATTGATGAACAACTTGTTTTCTTTATGCTTATAGTTAACCCAAATGCATTGCAAAGAGTGGAAAAATTATTGACGAGCGCTTGAGCTTTTTAATTGAGGTGGCCACGATCGCAGCGTCCTCAGCAAACAAAAGATCGCGAATAATGTTTGCTCGAGTCATCGATTTTGCTTTAAAACATTGATGGTTAAACAGGCCGCAACTTGTATGGAATTCAAATTTCACATCCATGTCAAGATCGCTAAAAGCATGGTGTAGCATGACCGAAAAGAAGAGAGTGAAAAGTACAGGAGCCATGACACAACCTTGTTTTGGGCCATTTGTTACATCAAAAGTTTCTGAAAACTCTCCATTAGATAGAACAGATGCTTTTATTCATTCGTGAAACGAGATGATGACATTTAGCATACTTTCAGATATGCCAAGCTTTTTGAGTACTTTCCAGAAGGCACCCGGGTTTACAGTGTTAAATGCTTTGGTCAGATCGATACAGACGATATAGAATTCATGGTTCTTCTCGCGAACTTTCTTAGTAATCTGCGAAGTGAAAAAATCATATCAATAGTTCCACAACTTGAATGAAATCCACATTGAGATTCGGGATAGATGTCGTCAATGAGATATTTGATTATTCTGTTGAGAATACGCAGGAGAATTTTACCAGCGATATTTACAAGTGAAATGCCACGGGAATTATCACATACAACCATTTTGCCTTTGTTCTTGAACAGATGTTTTATGCGAGCATGTTTGTAATCCTGTGGAACAGGAAAAAACCTTCCATGCCCAAGGGGTTTCTTAACCAGCGTCTTCCCCTATATTTAAAAATTTCGGAGAGATAACAACTTTTCGAGGGGCTTTGTTCGAGGACAATTGCTTGATAGAATCCTGGATCTCCTTTAGGCATGGCTTAAGAGACAACAGGGGAATTTCTGGTCGCCGTGAAGTAAATATATATATATATATATATATATATATATATATATATACA